>JARKHS020002406.1:0-95000 GCA_030143305.2 Amblyomma americanum
TAAAATAGAGTTAACAACGGTTAATAAACAACCGAGCCCCAAAATGCGAAAAAGGTGTGTATGTATTGCACACTTCCTTGTTTGTTTCTTGCCGTGTTTCTTTCCTTAAGAACGGCTGTTGATTCCATGGCAGTTAAAAGTGTGCGCATAGTTATAAAACATCCACTTCCGAGCACAGTTTGTGTGCGTTGCATGCAAGACGTGACGAAAATTATCTCGATCGATCACATCCAGCCGTAGGCGCTTCTACACTGTTCAAGACTGTCGTGGTAACTTGGCACGTTGTATCTCTAAAGCTCACTATTAGTTTTCAATTACGCAGGGTCGAGAGCGTCGGGCATTCTGTTCGACGACAGCCGGGCACGATTGTTCGTATACGCCGCAGCCGAGTCACGCAGTTCTTTGTAGACGCAAGTCGGCTTTATAAAAAGTTTCATGAAGAGTCCCTTGTCGCTGCCTTCTTGCACACCGGACTGCTGTCACCAATACGCGAATGTACTTTGAGACCTCGCTAGCTATTGTTACAACAAAAACACTTCTCAAACAGACTAAACAAAAGGGGGAGATATATTTCACGCTCTCGTTGGTGGTAACAAAACACACGTGTAAAGGTCTCATAGTTGTCTTCAGCTACCCTTGCGTCAGTGCATTTATTGCAACAGAAACGGCAGCGCAAGTTTGCCTTGCAGTATTGTTAAAGGGGCTCAGAAAGTAGCCCTGGGATGTTAAAGCATGGCACTCCACGAACTGCGGGAAAATACATGCGCTAACTAAAAGCTTGCAGAGAAAGCAACATTTCCAGTGCACATAAGTTAAAAACGTTAAGCTTGTCAAGGCACATTGACAAGTGTAAGATTCTAAAAACTGATATGACTATTACTAACGGTCAGCTAAAAATCACTAATTGCATCAGACGCCTCACTATACAAGTTAAAAAGTTAATTATTGAGAATTAGTTAACTAGTTCACTACTTCAAACCATCCACCTGTATCCTTGTGAACGCGAACACATTTAATACTATGCTGAAAATGGCATATTTTTACCTTCGGGATCCTATTCTTGAGAATAAGTTATATAATTCCCTGAAACACCTGGGATAAAAGATTACGCTGACGCTAATTCACCTGAACAACCGAATACAGAATCCACATAAGCAACCTTTATACTAGATGTGTCTGTGTCAGTTCTTTCACCGCATTAGCAATTTGGTCGCTGTCATCGTATCTTTATCGGAACAAATGTAATCATGTGCCGAATATATCTTCATCCAGACCCGCCTCTTACGCCTCTTCTGTATCTTCGTGCTTGTCGGTGGCCGAGATGCCATCACCAACTCCTGCAAGAATGGTTCCAACCGGCCTGTGTCGCCCTTTATCGGTTACGCGGCAACGGGTGAGCATAGCGCCGTGATCACGAAACCTTGTGACGTCAAGGCCCTCGCGACATAACACCGACTATAGTGATTATAGGGACTAACGCATGACGCGAATTCGAATCATGTGAACTGACACGGGCGGCCGTGGGCGCCTAACCGAATTTAATTGAAATAGTTCACTTGCCTCCTGCCAATGTGGACAAGTCTCTCACAACTCCATGGAGAGGTTGTCACCTGTAACGGTAGGCAGACTTTGATGACCTCACATCCTGACGTTAACTTGCGGCGTAATCGCCGTGTCTACCAATTAGCTGCGCCGCCAGCCCGCTCTACGTTGCGGAGTCAACGCCGTCTAAACAATTAAGCGACTGCTGTGATTACCGGATGCGGAATCACACGATACGAAGTCTACTGCTACCTTCCTAAATTTGCACCTCAAGACCGCACCGCAAGCAAACTTCTCGAGAGCCTGATAACTCTCGAAGCTCTCTCCAATTCCGTCATTTGGTTTTAGCCAACCTGGCTTGAAGTTTGCCGTGTCGCTCGAAGAGCCACATTTCATTTGAGCAGCCATACCTGCAAGCTTTCTTAGGCGGTCGCGTATGGCTCTGGTCGCGTATGGCGTATGGCGTATGGTCGCGTATGGCGGTTATCTCGGAATAAGGGACTCAACCTTTTTGCGCTTGCTTTTGCAGACTTCTTTCCGCCTGCATCTGCATCTGCTTTCTTCGGTGACAGCGTTGCTTTCATCGGTGACGGCGTTGCTTCCATCTCAAGAAGCTGCGTACAAGACCTGCATGCGTATCGCCGGCTAATAAGGACCGGACATATCGCCCACTGCGCAGATTGGGACGACGCCCACTATAAATGTGGAAAAGTGCCTGCAGTCGCTTCAGTTCGGTGGCGGTGCTCTCGGAATAAGGGACTCAACCTTTTTACGCTTGCTTTTGCAGGTGAGTTACATTTTGAATTTCATTTCCCTCCTTCCTTTGTGCACTGCTGCCGAACACAGCAAGTGACTTTGTGCTATATTTGCTATTTGAGTGCCAACTGTTGCAGTGATGACATAAGATGGTAAAGACTTTGCTAAACAACTGGATGAATTCCGAAGAGAGGTGCGAGCTGAGATGCGGTCTCTGAGAGAAGGCGTGAAGGTTTGCTCGGATGCTTGTGACGGTGTCACAGAAATTCAAAAAGATATGAAAAAGCTGAAGCTGGAAATTAGAAAGCTTTTTGAGAAAAACCAGATGCTTGAACAGGAAAACAAACAACTGCGGGATAAGCTGGATGAAACTGAGAAGTATAACCGGCTCAATAATCTGGAAATCAAGGGTTTGCCTGGGAGTTGTGATGAGGTATCAGTCGTCAAGCAAATTGGTGAACAGCTGGATGAGGTAATCGATGACAATGACATTGATATCTGTCACAAAGTTGATGTACCAAACTCAAGGGCAAAGAACATAATTGTCCGTTTCACGCGCAGAACTAAGCGTAATGCGGTTTTGGCCAAAGCAAGGAAGACACGGCTAACGACTGAAAAGCTCGGTTTGGAAGGAACAGCTAAACCGGTGTACATAAATGAACACTTGACGCGGAAAAACAAGCAGCTACTTGGGCCTGCTAACTCCCGCAAAAAAGATGTGGGATGGAAATTTGTGTGGTCAAGCAATGAAAAGGTTTTGGCCCGTCGAACCGAGGCAACCACAGTCTTGCATATCAAGTCGGTGGCCGATGTGGATCGCATGATACCGAGCTCGCCTATTGCACAATCAAGTGATAATTCTGGAGCGCAAGTAAATGGTGATTTCTCGCCGGGCAGTTAAAAGGTGGTACAGATCACATGTTTTCATTCCATGTACACTTTGTGTCGCTTAATCTAACGCCATGAATGGAAGGATGTGTGATTGTAATAGCTTTAAGGAAGACATCTTAAAGAATGCCTGGGTGCGTAGATCACTATCTTTGTTACACTTGAACACCCGCAGTTTCCGAAAGAAGGGAGACCAATTAGCATTGTATCTAGAAGAGCTCTCTAGGGAATTTGATGTACTTTCCTTCACGGAAACTTGGTATATGAATCAATCTGATGTTTATCATTTTGACGGTTACAACCACATGGGTTTATTTCGCTGTGGAAAAAGAGGTGGTGGGGTTTATGTATACATGAAAGTTGGTTTAAATTGCAGTTTACTACATGACTTTTGTGTTATGATCAATGATTTTGAAATACTGACAGCAGCTTGTAGAGATACCGTTATTATTGTTGTATATAGACCTCCTTCGGGCAAAACAAAGGATTTTCTGGAATACTTTGATGGAGTATTAACGCAGTTGTCAGTTTCTGGTCGGTTTGGAATAGTTTTGGGGGATATTAACATTGATCTGCAAAGCGTTAGTAGTGTACAAAATGAATTCTATACTGTGATGCTTTGTTATGGTTATGAAAATCGTATAGGCAGTGCCACACCTGTTACTGCAACATCGGAAACTGATTGATATCTGCTTCACTAATCTTGTTTCGGGCCGAATTGTTTCTGGGGTCCTTGCGGCAGATATTAGTGATCACCTGGCTATCTTTTGTATTTTAGAAGACCTTTCCTCTAAGAAAGTTAATGAAACACAGTTTAAAACGAGAAAGATTAATGATGATACCTTGCAAGCATTTAGAGAATTAGTTCAGGAGGTCGACTGGTCTCAGATTATTAGCGAGCAATATTCAAACATTAGTTTCAATCTATTCTACTCTAAGATCAAAGAGCTCTACTCAAAGGCATTCCCAGTGTATTTTTGGAAAAAACATAAAAGGGCTCGAAAGCCATGGATGTGCCCCGCGCTGTACGGTAAGATAAAACAAAGAAATAAATTGTTTGAGGACTGGCTGAAACACAAAGATGGGTTCAAATTTAAGGAGTTTAAAATATATCGCAACAAAGATAATGCAGAACTAAGGAAAGCTAAACGTGAGTATTACAACCGTAAATTTCACAGCGCGGATCAACCACAAAAATTTTGGAAGGTCTACAAAGAAGTCACCAATATGACACCTGAATTCACTTGTCTCTCGGAGTTAAACACGCAGGGTGAAACACTGTGTGGTGTTGAACTTTGTAAAAGATTTAATAGACATTTTTTAACAGTTGCGATGAACCAGATGCGGGATAGGTCAGATTCCGATCCAGTCACTTACAATAATACTTGTACACAAGGCACGCTTTTTTTACACCCTACTGATGAAGGCGAGATCAAACGAGTTATTGATTATTTAAAGAGCAATAGTGCTCCAGGTCCTGACAATATTAAGCCACTGCCAATCAAGTCAGTAGCCTCAACTCTAGCCTCCCCACTTGCACATATATACAATAGTATCCTGCGCAGTGGACTTTTTCCAGATGAGCTTAAAATCGCACGGGTAACAGTGATACATAAAGGTGGCTCAATAGACGATCTTAACAACTACCGCCCCATATCGCTATTAAGTGTTTTTGCGAATATTTTGGAATGCCTTATACATAAACGACTTGCTGCATATGCAACTGATTTTCATTTAATCTCTTCCAAACAGTTTGGCTTTTGCAAAAATAAGTCGACTGAAACAGCACTAATTCAGATCAAAGAGAAGATAATCGAGAATATCGAACAAAAGCTTTTTACAGTTGGTATCTTCCTCGACTTAAGGAAAGCGTTTGATTCCGTAAACCATCGCATACTAATCGAAAAACTAAATGCTTATGGAATTCGGGGACATGCCAATAACTTAATTCAAAGCTACTTAAGTAATCGAAAACAGTTCGTTAAATTGGGTGATTACGTGTCCGAATTGAGAATTATAAATAGGAATGTACCACAAGGGTCAATCTTAGCTCCGCTTCTCTTTTTGTTCTATATTAATGGTATTGAAAATATTCCTTTCACTCAAGACGTACTCTTGTATGTTGAAGATACAAATGCTTTTTTTTCCGGATCAAAATTGACAGAAATAGAAGAAGCAGCGAACACTTGGCTATGTAACTTATCGAACTGGCTTATTAGCAATGATTTGCAGTTAAACATCAAGAAAACAAAATATATCCTATTCCGAGCAAGAAACACACCTATTGACTACGATATTAATCTCACCTTCCACACTGAAAGTTTGCAGCAAACAAAAACCAATAAATTCCTCGGTGTCCACTTTGAAGAGTTTCTGAGCTGGAATGAACATGTAAATCATTTGAAATTAAAAATGTCGAAAGTACTTCGAGCATTATGGAGGGTGAAGAACCTGATTCCAACTAGGTACAGATTAAATACATCTTATGCAATCATCCAATCCCACTTGACTTATTGTCTTTTAATTTGGGGGAGAACAACTAGCGGTAACTTGCAAATGTTAACAATCATGCAAAAGAAAGCCATTAGGGCTCTGGAAAGCTTAAATTATAATGAGAGCACAAGGCCTTTTTTCAAGATACATGGGATTTTTTATCTTGAACAGCTCTATTTATACAAACTTGCAGTCTACATATACACCCAAAGGAAACAAAATTCTCACAGCTTTGATAATACATATCTCATGAAAAATGACAGTTTTTGCTTCAGGAAAATAAATTACATATTACCACGTTAACGAACAAATTATGGACTACAAAGTATGAAATATCTTATTCCCAACGCTTTAAACGAGAACGCGGTGTTAGCTGAAGCTATCAAATATCCTTCTATTAATACATTGAAAAGATTTTTGCGCAAAATTTTCATCGTGTGGTAGTAGTTGGTCTCACGGTTTTTTGTGAATTTCTATAATGTGTACTTTCTTTTAGAACGACTACTTTCTTTTCGAGTAACTATACTTGATTTATGTTCATCATACTTATTTGTTGTACATTATTGATTATAAGTGTCTCTCCTGATGAATTCTGTATTTTCTGATGGTTTCCGCACAGGGTTTTGCTAAAACGGTTTTTATTTTGTTTAAATATTGGCACGAGTGCTGTGCACAATTTCAAACATCATGTTAAATTGTTCTCGCTCAAAGTGCTTTGTTCGTTTTTCTTCGTTAGTTTATTATTTGTTTATTCGGAGTGCATCGTTACCAACTTTGTTATGGGGTCAGGGGACCCAGCCAGGTACAAGTTTTGTACCTTTTGTCCCCGGCCCTTAGTTTTCTGCACTGAGAACTAAAATGTTAATAAACTCAAACTCTTCGGAACGATTTTCCGGTTCAGTTATGGCAGAGGTTCCACATCCGTCCTGAATACACGTGGCATCCGGCCGCTGTTCGAGCTAGGTCGCATGACCAAGGCTTTTCTGATAATAAGCGAAAAGTGCACTAGAGTCGTTTTGGATGCGGTCTCGGGTTTATCACGCCAAAACGACTGAAATCGCACTTTTCGCACTAGCGGTGACAAAATATCAGCAGCGCCTAGCTACTGTAGGACGCCGAGAGTATTCACAATCTCATTTTATCCCACTGCAATGTTTTGACAATGTGTAATAACGATCATGAAAGGAGGATATCGAGAAGTCGAAATTCACGCGCGAAATAAACTGCCAGATTGAACGTATTTGCCACCCTCGCCATAAATCTCAATTTTTCAGTTCATAACAACCATCAGTTCTCTTCAAAGTAGTCATAAGTAAATAATATTTTTTCAGAAGAACCCTTGCTTTGTTCGGCATTTAATTGTACTCAGTACAAAAATGTTTTAAAGACGATTCGGCCTAACTTATAACTTCATCAAAAATTCAAACGATATTTTTGCATTGAACATCGTACTACGGTGCTCGTACACCGCTATATTCCCATAGTTTCTTGCTCACAGAGAATAACGTACGCATTTCCTTCCAGAAAAACTTAACTGACAACAGTAAAATGCTTTGGAACATTTTATGCCTATAGGTGAGAGAAAATTGCCACTTTATGCTTTCCGCGTTTTAATAGCACTTTCAGGCTCAACCGAGTTTACTTGTTAGTCGCTAGTCAGTCTTCTTCCATCGCATTGTATACAGGATAGCGATCCTCATCATTCCGTTTTCATATGCGCTAGAAATGCGGAAAAGTGTAACGTTTGCAACCAATGTATGACCTAATGTTAACTACCTCAGACAGACTGCAAACTATTTCGATCGACCCTAATCGAAACGTTATGTAAAGTCGAAAAAGCCGGCCAAAAGCGCTCAGCAGAACCAACCGACAATCATAAGCAGGGCACTTTTCGGGTCATGCTCTCCAAACGACAGAACTCTGCGCCAATGAACAATGCTTCCCATTCTAATGTTTTGGACGCCCCTTCGTGCAGCTGTACAAACGCAGGACATAACTGCGTAAGTAATGCTAGCATCACTGTGAACGTCTTGTGCATTTCCCCTTTTGTCGCTAGCTTTTCTATAACTAAAGTTAGTATTCTTACAAGGGACAGGAAGTCTGCATGGTAGTCCAAGGAGAAAGAAATTTTTTGAACTCGCCGTGCACGAACACCTCTAATAAAAAGGTTTTGCAGAAGTGGTGTCAGAAAAAGAAGAGGGGTCTTGGGGCGAAGTCGTTCTAGAGCCACTTGTGTTTTTGCATACGCAAGCAAAACAGCAATATGAAATTTCTACCAGCGTTTTGAAAACTATTAAAAAAATATCTTCTTCGAAGGCAGCAGCTGCATATTTGCAACATGTTTCTGACCTCTGATGCTGGGGTGTCATATTTTTTTTTGCTGCGCAACCCGTGAACCTGAATAGTTACTAGTGTGCACGACGTAGCTTTTTAGATCGTTTTATTTGCACTTGTTTTTAATCATGAAAAGATTGCGTGAACCCGGTTTTTGCTTTTAGTGGCTTTTCAGCACCAGCCTTGCGCCTGCACGACAAGAGCGGACTGGTACCTGCAATTCCGCTTCCACTGCCATAAAAGAAAACCGTATTTCTATTAACATTTCCTTAGAAACGGTATAGCGGAAACAGTGAATAGGTTCAGAATTTAAGCGTGAGTTATACATCGTACATTATTATGAGTTTGGAGACCCGAAGACCATGGAACAGAGAATTCAACAATGTAGTTTTTAAGAGGTATACGGGAAGAAAAAGAAAAATTCGACCTGTTAGAAACCATTC
This sequence comes from Amblyomma americanum, assembly GCA_030143305.2. Lineage (NCBI taxonomy): Eukaryota > Metazoa > Arthropoda > Arachnida > Ixodida > Ixodidae > Amblyomma > Amblyomma americanum. Next base: position 8,457 of record JARKHS020002406.1, read on the forward strand.
ACCACCTCTCAGGCACAAGTTCACTGGCTTGTAACCTATATTACTTCTCGCGTTTGTTTCCTAGGGAACACATTTTATTTGGTGCAATACAACCCCCCCCCCCCCTAGCAAAGTTTTCTTATGAAACGAAAAGCAGCCGCACTACTCTCACGACAAAGTCGATGATGAGGTTGTGGCCTCATACTTTGTTTTCATCCAGGTCCTGCTTGGCCGCTTATTTGAGGTACACATTTACACAGCTTGTGGGGGCTGGGCCAACTAACGGTACCTTGTGCTTTGAGGTTTTGCGACACCTTGAGGAGACAGTTGCATAACCTCTGATTTCACAGTGGTGCCGCCATCCTCATGACGTTTTTGATGGAGTCCCGCATGTCGTTTTTTTGGAGGATACTTTCAGCGACTGCAGTTAACTCAACCGAAGAGAAGCCTGCGGCCGCAATTCGGCCAACCTTGCTGTCGAAACTAACTTTCATCTGGCGCAGGAAGTACTTAAGAGCCACTCGGCTTGTATATTTTTGACCCTTTGTGAATTGATCGGTTACAAATTTTTGCTGGTACGAGAGCAACCCCGGCAGAAATGGCTGTCTCCAAATGGCCGCCTTAGGTCTAAAATTGTAGCTCTTTCTTACTTGGCGGTCAGACAGTCCGTAAAGGGCCATGACCTTTGAGGCTAAGGGGATTTGAAATCCTACTAAGATTAGCTTCAAACGAACTGTCATACCCTGAAATTAATAGCGTCAGACTCTGGGACATATAATTTTAAACACAATTTTGAGCTCCTCGAAAAGTACAATATCCTAAACAATTACCAGCATGGTTTCCTTCAAGAATTGATAACTACTATATAACTAATAGAATTTACGCAGTACATTTGTCAATGATTAGGCCTAGGTGCAGATATTGACGGCATTTTTTTGACTTGCGCAATGGTTTCGACACCGACCCACACCCACGATTCCTCCATAAACTTGACTGATTTACAAAGCCGTTCCTTACCCTGGTTGATTGGATATCCAGCTTCCTAACCCAGCGTTCTGAGTCGACACACTTGAATTCATCTATTACCCTCCACCTGTTAGTGTTTCATCTGTCGGTCCGAAAGGTTATATACTGATCTTTTTATACATTGATGATCTGTCACGATGCGTGCTCGTTAAAAATCGTCTTCACGCTGATTACTGCGTCTTTTATCACAGCATTAATACACCACTTGACCATGCATTGCTTAACGACTCATTTGTTATATTTTGTAGGTGGTGTAAGTAATGGCAATAAAACATTTATTTCTCTAAAACAGCTTCTATCTCCTATTCTAGAAGCCCATCTCCTTCACATTTCACGTACACTTTTTGCGGTCAGGATATAGAAATAGCAACTGAGTTTAAATACCTCAGTCTTCATTTTTCTCAAGACATGTCATGGTTGAAAAACATTGATACCGTATGTAACCAATCTCTTAAAAGTCTGTCGTACCTCAATTCAACACTGCGTAAGTCCCAAAAAGATACCAAACTGCTGGCGTACGAAAGAAATCTGTAGGCTTACTATTTCACAACTACGGCCGAGATATTTCCTTCTTCCCATTATACTGCCTCAGGTCTCAGAGCACTATAATCTCGTTGCCGCCTGGAATACTTGAAGTTTAACACACACACTGGTTCAATCCCAGCGCCTTCCTTCACTAAGCAATTATTTGATTTTAACAAAATTTCCACCACTAGAAGTTCCCGTAGCCTGAACGTTACCCCAATCTTTTGCAGCACTGAGGCGTTCAAACACAGCTTCTTTCTCCTGGCCATTTAACTCTGGAGTTCGCTGCCTGGATACCTTCGCTGGCTACCCATTCAAGTGTTTTGGGTGGCAATCACTTGCTACTGACATTTTTTATATTCTTTCTTTTTAGAGGTGATATTTTTCTGGATGGCTATTTATTTTTCTTTTCGGCCACTCCTGCAATAGATTTACCAAAACTACGCTTGTAAAAATAAATAATTAGATAAGTTCCAGACGCCCACTTCTCTGTCTTCCACGCACTCTAGAACAGACACGAAAAGTTCGCCATGCTACACAGAATAAAACAAATTTTCTGAATCAGCAGAAAGTGCGGATTCTGTTTTATGATTTGATTATAAGAAGTTCAGCAACTCTGAAAGATTTCTGCGCCCGGAAAGGGTCGTCCAGCATAAGAATGTGATGTTGACGGCCAACATTATGCTGGCACAAAGCAATTACATTCATAGCAGTGCTGAGGGCAATGTCAGGTTTGTGGGTCAGAAGCTCCTGCCTAGCGCCGAACAATGTGCTCAGTTTTTGAGAACAGAAAGACGCGAACGCTCCCAGTTCCACTCCTGAGCTTTTCTCTACACGAGCCATAATCGTGCCGCCAGGTGCGAAAAAAATATGCATCGTTTCATTACTGGAGTCACTTTTGACAGGATGCATCTGTTTTTCATCTGGACGCCCGATCGTGCCGCGTACAGAGAAAAGCAGAGGAGTGTGGAACTGGGAGCGTTCCCATACTGTAAGGGGTGAAACCAACTATACTCCGTCTCACAAGATGTTTGCAGCACTACGAAAGGTACAGCTCTCTCGTCCAATCAGGATGGCGCGCACTACATTAGTGTGTTCCTACGCGCCTGTGGCACGCGCTGATTGGTCCCGATACGGCAGGCTTGCGCTTTGCTGCTGGGCACCTGGCGCCATCTGGCGCCCTCAGAGCGACCTGCGCCTCCACACTTAAAGCCTCCGAGATTATAAGCGGCGCTCGCTCTTCATCGGGTGATTTCGGAGGCCATAGTTTTGCCGTCCTCTTGATGAGCGCATTTGTACTCCAACTGCCCCCGCACTCGACGCGAAGCGCTTCAAGAACATTTAAAGCCACCTGCTTCGCCTGCTTGGGGAAACAGCGCACTGTCGGTGTAGAGCACACAGGAGACACAACAGACTCATCCGACGCCATGTTGGAAAGTGGCGACGCATCACTACCTCGCAGCAGGCCTCCGCAGAGCTGTGTCCATACGGGCTTTGTCTGGTAATTTCACCAGTGATTGAAACACTCCCTACCATTTAAATATACCTGTCCAAATCATGTTTTTAGTTGCAATGCTTATTGTTTTGATTAATAGTCATACACTCCTCAAATATTCGAGGGACTATTTTCTGCGTTTCTGCAGCCCTGATTGGACGAGAGAGCTCTACCTTCCGTAGTGCTGCAAACATCTTGTGAGACGAAGTATAGGGGCGCCACTTCGAGCACCTCTCTGGAAATATGGCCAAACAAATGCTTTCCACTGCCAGCACCTGTAAAAAGTGGTCGTCGCCGATTGCATCTGCAAATTCATTTCATTTAGAACATGACAAGACGCTGTGACTATCTTAAACCTCGTTGGACTCCAAAATCGCGCCATGAGGGAAAGAATGTGACGGTGAAAAAAAGATAGAAATTGAACATTGGTTTTGAGGAAAAGGAAATGGCGCTGTATCTATCTCACATCTTGGCGGACACCTGATCCGTGCCGAGAGGAAAGAGATAAAGGAGAGAGCGAAACAAGATAGGAGGGAAGAAGTGCAGTAGTGGAGGGGTCCGGAACAATATCGACCACGTGGGGATCTTTAACGTGCACTGACACCGCACAGCGTACGGGCGCCTTTGCGTTTTGCCTCCATCGAAACGTAGCCGCCGCGGTAGGTTTCGGACCCGGGTACTCCGGATCAGTAGCCGACAACTCTAACCACTGAGCCACCACGGCGGGTGGAAGAAAAATAAATAGAAATGCCATAGTAAAGGGCTCCGGAATCATTTGCATCAGATGGGGATCATTAACATGCAGTGACATCTCACAGAACGTTGGTGCGTTTAGCGTTTTCCTTTCATCAAAGAATTAAATGCACTGCAGGGAAGGCGTAGTTCATTCTTGCATAGCTCTCTCCCGAAGACGCTTATGGAGCGCGAAACTGGGCACCTCGAACTTTGAGCTGCAGATGTTCTACTAAAAACACATTCTGGTGCTTTTAGGGGAATCTTTCAAGGCAAAGAAGGTAAGTAATAAGGGAGTAATGGCTCGTTACCGTCCACCCACTAGTGATTCGCGATGCTCTGTTCTGACATCATCGCTGTCTGGAACGAGGCATGACCGCGTGATGTGCTATCATGCCACCAGAGCCTATATATTCCGGTGCGCTTTTCAATACAAGTTCGTGGTCCATGTCATCCTTCAGTCATATCACCAGGTATCACCATACGGCTAAAACGCAAAGCTGCGCAGCTCTCAGTGAAACTTTGCAGGTAAATAAATTATATCCTGCTTCAGATTTTTCTTTAAATGCAAAGTTTCCGCGAGAGCTGCATAGCTTTACTCTCTTACCGAATGGCTACGATAGGATGGGCGCTAACGAGTAATTACTCCTTTATAACGAATCTTGTCCGCCTTGGGCGACTAACCTAAGGGTAGTGGATTAACATCTTTTCCGTTTCGAGTTAACCATCAGTTTGCCCTCGCTCTGCAATTGACAGCCGTTACCCTTAGCTTATTTGCTAAAGCGACTACTCCGAACAGGTGGAGGTTGGAACCCTGACTAGCAACCTTTTTTGTTCCTTAACTGCGAACTTTCCGTGAGAGTTGCTTCTTCCTTTCGCCCTCGTCTTTCGTGCTTCCTTTACGAAGAACTTCATGTTGCGTAGAATCGCAGCATATGGATTTCTGGTGGAGAATCAGATCTGCACACGCGCGTATTCGATCATAAAGGTTCTCGACGCCCTTCTCGTATTCTGTTTTGACCAACAATGAAAAGTGGGCCTAACATCTGTGCGATGTCCGTTAGAGAACTTCAACGGCTTCCATCCAGCTACACTACGCTTCCTACACTAGTGAGACAATCGCCTCCGGGCTGACCGCCTCGTACTCGGTTGAGCTCCCAAAAATGTGCGTGCGAGGACACAGGCGCGCCGCCAAACACGTGAGTGCCGTGTGTCAGGATGCGGTAGTTTATAAGACGCTGCATGTCGAGGTGTGTAATTTGGAAGAGCATGTTGTCGGGCAAGTTGGCTTTGCATGAAATCGAAGAAGTGAGTGCAAAACGTAGACAGAGACCGAGAAGAAACACACCAGCGCTCGTCTGTCCTCTGGTGTGTTTCTTCTCGGTCTCTAAGTTTTATGCTAACTTCTTCCATATCATGTGTAATTTGAAGAGCGTGAGCCTACCTCCGGTTCCGACAATGCGCATTCGACTAATCAATTCATTTATTTCATGCGCTATCCGCCCGAGCCGCTCCTTGCCTAGCGAAATGGCCACAACTTGCCAAAGCACCTTTAATTCTTTCCAAGCTCACGGCATGAACTCCTCAACCCATTATAAAGTGGCCAACTGCGTCTGGCGGACTGAAGCTTGGCTAACAGTGTCTTACAGTGGCGCTGAATTTATTCGTCACCTGCGCTGGTAGGGCGATAGTCGGGCGGCGAACTTAGCTTGGCCGATAGCGGCGCAAAATCACTAATAACTGGTAGACCCCGCGGAAAAATAAGTGCATCACACCAACGTAGACATGCTGCAAGCAGAGGGGTACGCACGCGCAATCAAGCCTGCTGGCTGAGGCACACTGGCGCCGTACTCGTCTCCGTTTAAGAAAACGTAGGAATCCGTTAGTATAGGGAACTCGCGACTGAACCCGCAAGAAATCGGGCGTGATAGTTTTGCGGACACTCATATGCACACCGTATGTTGCTCCACGAGGATAAGACGCAGTTAGTCTTCCAGGACGACACATTAAAAGGTATTGTCAAAGTAACTTCCGATGACTTTAAAAAACCATTTGTGAAGTAATGTCTTCCAGGCGCGTAGGAAATGAATAATCGAAATTTCCGGTTTTTTGAACAATATTTCACTATGGCACGACCATTTACACCATAGGTGCAGTGCATGCTCTGTCTCCATGAACCTGAAACAAACTAAATGCAGACAAACGCGCGTAAGTTGAAAATTTCCGTCCTCATCAGTCGATAACTTGGCACTCGCGGTAATACAGGACGTACTACGTCGGGCGCTATGAACGAGGGTGGCGCTGGTGGACACTTTCAAGGCTCGGCTACACTACACATAAATATCCACGAAAGCAGAAGATTCGACAGCCGTCACCGTAGTTCGGTTGGTAGAGCACTGGACGCGAAATTCGGAGGTCGTGAGTTCGGATTCCACCGGCGGCTTGTGAAAAATTGTTTTTCTTCTGCTTTCAAACCAATCATCTTTAAAATAATTACCCTATTAGTCTGGCATTGATGCGCACAACAATAAAGAAAATCGTCCCCTATGCTCCTTGCTTTCGGTGACAGTTGGCTTCCGTCATAAACGTCAGAAGGAGAGCGGAAGTAACACTCCAAAGTCACACTCCAGCCGTCTGCGTCACTACGCAGGGAAGGCGACGACATGCTTTGATATGTTGGTTATGGAAATGTTCGTGCTATGTTCGCTTCATGTTCATGAAGTGTTCGCGTCACAACTAGAGTGAGCTCCGTCATCTAGTTTTGGTCAACTATGATACGTGGGATAGTCTGCGTGCTTATGTTTCGCACGGGGCTCTGTAAGGGGAAGCCGAGTCGAGATGTTACCCTTCAGGGCAAGTGATCTTCAAAAACACGACGTATTGCTTGGTGCACTTCATCATGCGTGCGACTAGCGACCGGCGTGACAATAATAAAAAGCCCACAATGGCTGGTCGAAAAAATACCCTGGCTTCGGGTTTCGAGCTCTTCTGCTAGCCCTTGACAAAGGTGTCAATCAGCCTCGCCATCGGCAGCAATCCCAACCCAGCTGCACGCCACTTTCGGACGCCGACTGGCGCGTGGCTACTGATTTCTTTTACAGCCAAAGCTGTGATAACTCTGTAAAGGCGATTTAGCAGGCACCACGGCAGCAGTAACGCTTAATACGTTTTACTTTCTTTTTTTTTGAGGAAACGAAACGCGCATAACCTCCACCCTTTGTAGCGCTTGTCCTGTGTTTTCTACTCTTGAAGTCCCCGTTTTCCGCTCTGTAATTTTTCAAATATCATTCTAGATTGTTCGATACTGGTGTGGTAACTTGGCACGCCATGTCTCTATAGTTCAACTATATGTTTTAATTTGAGCAGGCACCATAGCGGCGGCCATTCTGTTCGACGACCGCCGGGCACGATTGTTTCTACTGCGCCACCGATTCATTCATTTCTTTGTAGACGCAAGTCACATAACAAAAAGCTTCGTCTGGAAGCCCTTTTCGCACCCTTCCTACCGCCGGATTGCCGTCACCGCTGCCTGACAATATTTTGAAACCGCGACCAACTATTGTTATAACACTAACACTGTTCAAAGATATTACACAAAAGGGGGAGATGTATCTCACGCTTTCGTTGGCGGTAACAAAACACACATGTAAAGGTCTCATAGTTTCGGTTGAGCTCCACGTGTGTCAACTGCATTTATTACAACAGAAACAGGAGCGCATGTGCGCTTCGCTGTATTGTTAAAAACAAGCAAGTGACGCTTTCTTCCTTGCTATTGTGTTTTAGTAGAGCACTGCAGGTTTCGGGTGCAGTTAGCAACAATTCACAGCCAGCTTGTCACAAATACAGGTAGTGAACTAGTGACAACACGATAATAATACTCGTAATTACGTTCTCTGTTATATGGCAATCTCTTACATACATAACGGGAGTTTTGGTGTGTCTTAAGTGATAAGCTGGTCAACTAATTTCAAATAATTTATTTTTGACTATCACAGCTAGGTAACAGTCGTCAGTAATTGCCATATCAATTTTTATAATTTCGAAAACGCGATTATACTTAGCGCTGAGGTTCCACAATATTTGGCTTCTGAGTGCGAAAGTACATGCGCTTCTGAAAAGTATGTCGGGAAAGCAACATTTCCAGTCGACATAACTAGTAAAAAAAAGCCAAGTTTTGTCGAGCCACAGGCCTAGTAGTTGAAAAGTTCATTATTCGAATTTATTTAAACAACTTTATACTTAAAGGGGCTGAGAGACGCTGCTTGAAGAGATACCGGTTGTAGCTCAGGTGAATTCTTTGTCAAACAGATGCCGACAACAATATATTTACAGCATTCGGCGCATTAGAACTGTAGTTATTTAATGAAAGATTTTAAAAATACAAGGAAACAAAATGCTTCCCATTCTTATTACACTTTCCCAAGGACGGAATTGTGTGCGGCCAATAAAAACATCCCATCTGAGCATGCCGCAGAAGTTTGCACACCATAGTTGCCTGTGTGCTGTAACCAGTTCTTGACCTGGCTGCCAGCGTCGTTTCCATGGTTACAACAGCTACGGGGACGCCAAGCTGGACCAGCAATGCTTCCCCGTCCCGTGATCCGTCGACAGCGCTCAAGGGAACATTCATAAATGTCCTTTCCCGACATATCCGAACGCGAGGGCGAGATATTGCGACCGAGTGACGGCTTGCTCGCGGTACTTTGAGTATAGTACCTAGAATATACTGGCCGATATATTCCAGGCAATATACTTTCATCATAGCGCGCCCCGCCACCGCGTACGCACCTATTGGTGCCGACGTCACAGGCGGCGTTGACGGGAACGTGGCGACATCTGGCGGCGTTGCCCGGTGATCCTCCACAAGTTGACAATATGCACTCTCAAGTGTGAAACGATGGATTTTTGTAGCGTAAGCTACACTGCCCGAGGTTGAGCAGTTTCACGTGTATCCTGAAGAGCCGTGCTGCGCATGCGCGAGGAGCAGTGACGTCACAAAGGTGAATAAAAAAGCCCTGTGTTGAAGCTGGGAATCGAACCAGGGCCTTTGGCGTTTGAGGCGTTGACGCTACCACCTCAGCACGACGGCTCGATGTTTTACCGTGAATAAAGGCGAAAATAAATAGGCGCAAGTATATTCCGACATAAGCAAGTTTAATAAGGGGAGAATCGAGCATGCTCTAAAGAACGGAGGTAGCCTAAAAGCGGCGAAGAGGAAACTAGACATAGGGAAAAACCAGATGTATGCGTTAAGAGGTAAGGAGGGCAATGTCATTAGCAATATGGATAAGATAGTTAAAATATCCGAAATAGCCGAATAGGCTGGAGCGCATATGGCAAGTTCTCTCTGATCATGAATAGCAGGTTCCCAATATCCCTCAAGAGAAAAGTGTACAATAGCTGTATCCTACCGGTACTCACCTACGCGGCAGAAACGTGGATGCTAAGGAAGAGGGTTCACCTTATGTTAAGGAGAGCACGGCGAGCCATGGAAAGGAAAATGATAGGAGTAACGTTAAGAGACCGAAAGCGGGCCGATTGGGTGAGGGAACAAACGCGTGTTAATAACATCCTAGTCGCAATCAAGAGGAAGAAATGGGCTTGGGCAGGGCATGTACTGCGGACGCAAGATAACCGCTGGTCCTTAAAGGTAACGGAATGGATTCCAAGCGAAGGTAAGCGTACCAGAGGGCGGAAGAAGTTTAGGTGGGCGAATAAGATTAGGAAGTTTGCAGGCATAGGGTGGGCGCAGCTGGCAAAGGACAGGGTTAATTGCACAGACATAGGAGAGGCCTCTGCCCTGCTGTAGGAGTAGTCAGGCAGATGATTATGATGATGATGATTATGATGATGATGATGAATATGAGTGAATGCGCGCCTTTCATATCTTAACTCTTCCGAACCAGATGCCACCGCGCTTACGCTACGTATATCCTGGCCTAGCAGGGCTAGGTCATCATCAATTTTTTTTCTCTGCGTCCTTCCCTGGGACCCAAATGAATGCTTGTAGACTGCAGTGGCTAGATCTGATCAATTCCGTCAAGCCGTTCTCGATACACAGAGTAAAATTAATAGATGTGGGCTAGGTCATAGATGTGTACAGAGATGGGCAAAGTCCATCGATGTCAAAGAATAGCCAGAGCCTTTCGTGGTGTTGTTTTTTTGTGTACATCATTCGCAGTGCTGTCACGTAAAGCGAACGTATTAGTTTTGTTGATCTAATATAAAACACGGAAACATCACAAAAACGATCTTCATTCATTAACTGAATTTACAGTATACTTTCTTTGTGCAGTCATTAAGCTTCTACCCGATTATGTCATCGGAATATCACCCGATGAGCCATGAATTAGTTTTTACGAGCTAAATAAAATATATAAAAAAACGGAATACACGCGGTACGACCAATGTTAACAGCATAACGATAACTCCCTCTATGGAACCAACAGGAAAAAGGTGTAATATCAAACATTAAGACTATTTGCAGGTGTCCTGGTGAGCGCGTACTGTGGTAATCCTATGCTGAAAAACCCATATCTTTACGTAAGGAAACGTATACTTCAGAATAATTTAGTCTTCCCTGAAACGCCTGGTATAAGTACCGAATACAAAACCACAGAAGCAACGCTTCTGCTAAACGTTTCTGTGTTTGTGTCAGTTATTTCACCACGTGAGCAATGTGGTCGCTGTAATCGTGGCTTTATCGCCACACACGTATTCATGCGCCGTACATCTATTCGTCTATTTCCGCTTCATACGTTTCTTGTTCGTGTTTTTGCTTGTCGGTGGCCGAGGTGCCCTCGCCGTCTCTCACAGAACCGGTTCCAACCGCTCTATTTTGGTTGTTCGGGGAAGGATGAAACCTTGGGAAGTCAAGGCCCTCAAGACATACAAGAGACTATACTGACTAACGCATGATTTTAAATCGCATCATGTGAGCAGCCAGGAGAGCCAGGAGGCGCCTGACTGAATTTAATCTAAATAATTTATTTGCCTCCTCCCACGGTGGACAGGTTGCTCAAAACTCCGTGGGCAGATTGTCACCTGTAACTGTAGCCAGGTTATGATGAGCTCATATGGTGGCGTTACCTTGTGGCGACACTGCAGTGCCTACCAATTACGTACGTCACTAGCTCACGCGACGTTTTGAAGTCCCCGTCATATCAACAAGCTAGGGACTGTTCTGAACAGCGGATGCTGAATCATATAATATCAACTCCAGTGCTACCTTCCTAAATTTGCACAGCAAGACATTTTGCTCCCAGTATACGCTAGCAAACTTCTCCAGTGGTTGATAAATCATGAAACCCTCTCCAATACTTGTGTCTAGGTTAGGCAACCTGGAATGAAGTTTTCCGTGTCGATCTCCGCGCATGAAGTCTTTTCCCAGCCATAGGTAAAGGCATTTTTAGGCGGACCCGTAGGGCTCTTCAACAGCAATTTCCGGTTCAATTAGGAACGATGTCCCGCGTCTGTCCAGCATACACGTGACAACCGGGCGCTATTCGTGCTGCTCCGCGCGACGTAGGCATTGAAGCTATAAGCGAAAGTGCGCTGAAATCTTTCAGAATTCGTTCTCGCCTGTATTGCCTCCAAGCGACTGACACATCACTTTTTATGCCCACAGTGGACAAACAGCATCGCTGCCTGGGTGCTGTAGGACGCCGACATTATTCGCGATTTCACATTTTTTTTTTTCGTGCAATAATTAGTCTCTGGTAACAAGAAACAAAGAAGGAAATCAAAACGACAGCGTCCACGTACGAAATAAAAAGGAAAGCGTAACAGGGAACATGAACGTAAATGCGAGCCTCGCAATAAATCTCAATTATCCAATTCATCACAAAGTACAACAATTGTCTTCAAACTAGTCATAAGTAAATAAATGACTTTTTTTTGTAGAAGACTTGCATGGTTTGGGTACTTAGTGCCAATTATTTAAAAAAGCACGTTCCAGAAATGATTCCGCCTTTTTTCTAACCGGATCGAAGCTCAAAAGATTATTTTTGCAATGAACATGTTACTGGGCTGCGCTCGTACACCCTCATGTTGTCATAGCATCGTGCGCACAGCTACTGACTTGCACATCTGCGGCCAGAAAAGCTTCACCAACAAAAGTGGAATGCCTTGGAACATTTTCCCTCTTAGGAGCACCAAAATTTACACTTCATAATTTCCGCATTTTAATGGCGCTTTTATGCTCAATCAAGTTTCTGTATTTGTCTCTAGTCAGTCCACTGCAATCGCAGCATATACAGGAAAGCGACCCTCATCGTTTCGTTTTATTAAGCGCATAGAAATGTGGAAAAGTGCAACGTTTTGAAAAAAACTTATGGCTAATTATTAGCAACCTCAGACTAAGTCCTAACTCTTGAGAAAAACACTTGGGCAAGTACCCTGTTTAAAGGGGCTAAAAAGATTGCCCATAAAATAGGGGCCTCGCACGATCTAATACGAATTCCTTTTCGCTGCAGGCAGCGCTAATGAGGAAAGCAAAGGAAAGTGGCCTATGATACTGATATGATAAAATTTCTACGGACAGACCAATGGCACTGCGGAAGGTGACATCTCTTCAACGTAGTCTGAGCTTCAAAGCTCAGCACAGAATAAAACCAATTTTGGATATCAACACGGAATGCGGATTGCATTCGATGGCTAGATTATAGGAATTCGGCAGCTTATAAAGAGTTTGCCCGGAAATGGTTGCGCAGCGTAAGTATCCTAAGCTTTCCTGAAAGAAAAACGGCTAATGTTATGCTGCCGGGAAACTGTTTTATTCACAGTTGTGCTGAAGAAAATGTCAGGTTTGTGGGTTTTAGCTCAGAAGAACGCTAACAGAGGGTCCTTTGTCCCTTCTGCTAATGTCAGTGTCTAAAGTCAGCAGTAGTAATTTTCACAGGAACTTGTTGAAACTTTTATTTACAGTCGTGTCCATTTTAATGGGAACAAAGAGCACGAGAATTATCAGTAGGAAACAACGAGGCCATTTATCTCGTTCGAGTGGTAGAGTGGGCGGCTTCCCGATTCAGGGACTCCTGGGGCCACGGGTGCTCGACGAATGAAATTCTTCCTAAAACCTATCAAGCCTTCTTTGTTGTTATGGCCTTTCGTCCTAATCAGGTACACCTACCATCTCTGTCTCGCTGGTGGTGACATAGATCACCCCTAAGTAACAATGTGACGCGACGAACATCCCGACCCAGATGACTGGTCACAACTGCAGTAGTGTATTTTTTTCTGACCGTCTTGTGCCTCAGCATTACCTGCAGAATTAAATGTTCCCGTAATTATCAAGCAGTGAGCGTCCGGTAAATCAGCGCTGAAGCTGAGTGATGAGTACCATGTAGATGGATAGACCTGAAAAAAAAAGTCACATGACATATAAAAGTTTGATAACATTTTTTCACATATACTGCGGAATTTATTCAAGTCTGTGTTGCTTGTGGAAAGCTCCGGAAAGGTAGCGACATTTAGGATGCGCTTTCAACACAAAGCGGGTTCCTCAGCCATTTTAATAATATCAACATTATTTTCAGCCACCCCATCGTCTTTCGTCTGTATTAAAAAAAAAGATTAAGAAAGAAATCCTGGGTTGGTGAGGCTATTCTTTGCTGCTGCGACGCATTTGATCATGCTTGACATCTGATGCAGGCATCTGGGAATAATGACTTCGTTGGATCATCGTAGTTGCAGCGGCACACTCTGCGTACATTTCCGCGCAGCCTTTACCTTGTTATCATGCGGCCCAGCGTAACACGGCCACACGCTGGACCGCGTTCCTGATAAAACGCAGCGCCACCGCTGCGTCACCCGAGGCATGCATCACCGACGGCGGCTACAAAAACAGGCAGCCCGGCCTGGAAGAGCGTTAGTCTACCTTCTGCTACCGAGACGAGCGTAGCGTCGGTATGCTCGTCCGCTGCCATCGGCAACCAATTAAACCCTTCTTTCGTTCTTATGTTGGGATTCCTCCTTGAGCCGAAATGACATCCCACATCATTGTACTGTTCCTACGGTTCATGTGGCGCTGCAGGAACCGACCAGAATTATTTCGTTCAATCGCATCCAAGCGGAGCCGATTCTACATTGTTTCAGACTTTTGCGGTAACCTGACACGCCGCATCTCGATAGTTCGCTGTTTGCGTTAAATTGAGCAGGTACGAGAACGCCGGGCACTCTCTTCGTCAACCGCCGGGCACGCTTGTTGCTATGCCACCGAGTCATTCCGTTCTTCGTAGGCGCAAGTCAGCTTAATAAAAAGTTTCGTTAAGAAGCCCTTTTCGCTGAATTCGTGGACGCCGGACTGCCGTGACCAGTACGTTAGAATATTTTGAATCCTCGCTAACTATTGTGCAACACAAATGCTTTTCAAAGAGATTAAACAAAAGTAGAAGATATATCTCACGCTCTCGTTGCTGGGAACAAAACAGACGTGTAAAGGTCTCATATTTGTGTTCACCTCCACGTGCGACAAGTGCATTTATTGCAACAGAAGCGGCAGCGCAAGTGGGCCATGTTGCATTGTTCAAAAAAGAACAAGCACAATAAGCTTTCTTTCCAGCTACTGCGTTTTAGTAAAAAACTTCCGGTTTCGGCTGCAGTTAACAATTCGCAGCCAGCTTGTCACAAATGAAGGTAGTCAACTTGTGAGAATACGTCAGAGATCCTCGTGCTTACGGTATGTGCAATACGGTATTCTCTTATATATACCAGGCTTTTCAGGGTGCCTTGAGTAATACGCTAGTTAACTAATTTCTAATAATTAACTTTTTATCTATGAAAGCAAGACAACTGGTTCCAATTTGAGATGTGTAGATTGTCGTTAGTAATTATCATATCAGTTTTATGAATTTCGAGAACGCGATTATCCTCGGCCCTGAGTTTCCACACAATTTGGCTCCACAGTGCGAAAATACATGCGCTTCCTAAAGGCATCCCAAGAAAGCAACATTTCCAGTCCACATAACTAGTCAACAAAGCCAAGCTTTGTCAAGCCACAGCGCCATGGGTAATCGCGTTTTAGAGATTCTAAAAGTTGATATTGCTAATACTAACGACCAGCTACAAATTTCTAATTGCAACTAGAGGTCTTACTCTACTAGTGAAAAGCTTAATTATTGAACATTAGTTAACTGGCTTTCTACTTAAAGGGCCTGTGAAACACTGCTTGAGGAGATGCCGGCTATAGCTCAGGTGCGTTCTCTGTCACACAGATGCTGACTCAAAGAGAATTACAGCAACCGGCGCATATGAACGGAAGTCATTTAATGAAGTAATTTCAAAATACAAGCAAACAAAATGCTGCCCTCAACTCGATTTTCGCGGTGCTTCCCATTCGCGTTTCATTTTTCCAATGACGCCATTGGGTGGTGCCGATAAAAAAAAAACACCCTGAGCACGTCCCGCAGCTTTGCACACCATGGTTGCCTGCTTGCTGTAACTCGTTTCTGCCAAGGCTGGCAGCTTTATTTCCATTGTTACAACAGCCACGAGCGCCAGTTGTTCCAGCGATGCTTCATCGTGCCGTGACCCGTTAACAAGAAGGGAACACTGATCAATGGCCGCCGCCCACTTATCCGACCGAGACCGCAAGATATTGCGACACAGTGACGAGTTGCTCTAGATACCTTTAGCATAGCGGGCACCGCCACTGCCTACGCACTAGTTGGTCCCGACGCGACAGGCGAGCGCTCTGTTGACTGGAACGTGGCGACATCTGGCGCCACTTCCCGGTGATCCTCCACAAGTTGACAAAGTGCACTGGATGTAAAATGGCTTTTTCCTTTCATCCTTCCTTGGGGCGGAAACGAATGCTTGTAAAATGCAGTGGCTTGACCAGATCGATTCCGCCAAGCCGTTCTCAATACACAGAGTAGCCATAGTCGCTTTGAGCCAGGTCATAAATGTGGTTTATCCATGGTTTATGGGGTTTAATGTCCTAAAGCAACTCAGGTTGCGATGGACGCCGTATTAAAGGGCTCCTGAATTGATGTGTACAGAAGCGTTCAAAATCCCTCGATGCCAAACCACAGCCAGACCCTCTAATGGTGTTTCTTTTGTTTACATGATTTGCAGTGCTTTTATGTAAGGCAAACGTATTGTTTTAGTTGATGTAATATAAAATTTAAAAACGCCACAAAGAGTATCGTCAGTTCTTGACCCAATTTCCAGCATATTTACGTTTTGTCCACTCATCAAACTCCCACCCGATGATGTCTTATCCAATACAAAAATCACCACTGCGCGGTACGGCGCCATGAATTTCTTTTTACGAGCTGATTAAAGTATTAAAAACCAGAGTATACGCGGTACGACACAAGCTAAAAGAACCAACATTACTTATTATATGCAACCAACAGGCAGAACAATGTACTGAATGTACACCTATAGACACTCGACCAAGTTTTCATTCTACTATAGAGCATTATATCAGGAATCCAGAGGATTGAAATTGAAATTGGATTTTTGGGAAAATGAAATGGCGCAGTGTCTGTCTGACATATCTACCCACACCTGATCCGCACCGGAAGGGATGGGATAAAGGAGGGCCCAAGAGAAGAAAGCCAGAAAAAGGTGCCGTAGTGGAGGGCTCGGGAATAATTTCGACCTCCTGGAGATATTTAACGTGCACTGACATCGCACAGCACACGGGCGCCTTTGCGCTTCGCCTCCACTGAAATGCGGCCGCCGTGGTTGGGTTCGAACCCAGGTACTCCGGATCAGTAGCCGAGCGCCCTAACCACTAAGCCACCGCGGCGTGTAATGCCGGGGATAAAATTAAGTTCTGTAGCGCTGTTTTGAAAACGCGTGGAAGTTAACCAAGATAGATCTGTAAACGGTAGGTTTCCTCTTTAATAATACCGAATTTATATCACTCACAGTTGTGGCTAACGAGCACAAAAAGGAATGCACTAATTGAACGCTGCAAAATGTCTCTTTTACGGGTTTTGTTTCATGCTCGTTTAAACTTCCCCTGTCCTGGTGATCGGTTAATTCGGAGTGAAATGTTTGGGAAACGGGTCTTTGACCCCACCTTGAGCAAACGGGGGAAAAAAGGGCCACAAGTGGGCTTCTACCGCACGAGGCGGATATAGGGTTGCTTGACGGCGGAGCTTATCTCTGATCCGTCAAGGCAACTGTGGTGAAGACCTTTTCCCAAGCATCTCACCCCAGAAGAGCCGAGCACCAGGCCGGTGGAAACCTTGTACCCATTAGTAAACCGGTGGGTGCCCGGCGGTTCTGGGAATCGAACCCAGCGCCTGCCCTAAGCGGTGCGGATGCTCTACCACAAGGCCACGCTTCGGTGGTTGGTACCCACCGGTTCTTTGAATAGATTCAAGGTTTCCCCGTCCTGGTGCTCGGCTATTCTGGGGTGAGAGGCTCGTGAAAAGGGTCTTGACCACAGTTGCCTGGACGGATCAGAGATAAGTTCCGCCGTCAAGCAACTATAAATTCGCCTCGTGCGGTAGAAGCCCATTTGTTCCCCTTTTTTGCAACTGCTTGGTCCAGGATCCTTTTCCCAAGCATGTAACCCAGAAGAGCCGACCACGAGGTCGAGGGAACTCTTGTACCCATTAAGAAACCGGTGGGTACCCGGTGGCCCTGGGGATGATATTTTCTTTCCATTCAATTGGCCAATATATAAATTGACTTCCCTAATATTCCTAATAAACACACGAATAAATTTTGTCCGTTCGATAATACAGATGATTTGCCCATTTTCCCTGCTTCTGTGCGGGGCAGAATAAACATCCGCGTGGGGCATAAATTCAAGTACGATATGGGGAAAGCTGCCACATTCAGGATTTATGCAGAAATGCAACAAGCAGTATAATCGCGCTACTCTCAGGAATCGGGCAGCGTCTACGAAGCAGCCCTGCCGTTCGCTTGATGATGATGATGATGTCCTCAGTCTGAATGGCACGTACCCACGGTGGGGAATTGGCCAAAGTGCATTGCTGATACAAACGCACACATCGGTAAGGAGTGGAGTAATTTGATAATTTTGTGAAGAAGAGTCGAATTTGGATTAAAAACAGTGATAAAAAAGGGAATGAAAATGCTGTGAATTCACATTCTAGCGCAAGAATACACCTGATGTAATTATATATCCGCGAATCAAATCGCACACTGGTACTGGCTCTTGCCCCAAAGGAGAGGAGGATCGGAATAGATGGAGGAACCGCCAGTAGAGCGTGGGGGATCTCAAAGTATGTTCTACGGAGAGAAGCGAACTGCCAGCAAAGCGGAAAAAGTTATCTGTTGAATCAATTTCGCCACAAGACTCACAAAGGTTGGTCAGCGCTAATCCTGATCGACATAAGTAGGGATTTAGTCGCGGTATTCTGCCGCGCAAGAGGGTCATGGACACCTCACATATCCTTGAAGTGCACATCCGCAAACTCCAAGGAAATGCCAGGTGTTGAAAATCCGCTACAGCAAGGAGAGCCTTTTGGCTCAAGTAGTGGAGGCGCTAGAACCAAAAGCGCAGCTGTCGGCAAAGAGTAAAACAAATTTTCTGTATCAAGAGAGAATGCAGATTCTAGAATTCGGCAACATCTAAACCGTTCTTCGCATAGAAAGGGTCGTGCAGCGTAATAATCTTGAGCTTCCTTTGTAAAAAACGACCAAAATTATGACCCTAGGAGATGTTGATAAACAATAGTGATGTTGGAAATGTCAGGTTCGTGGAGTTTTGCGGAGAAGAACGCTGACAAAGAGTTCTCCTTACTATTCGCACTTTCGATACCTAACGACAGCAGCAAATAGCCCTTTCAGAACTTAATAAAACTTATTTTTACTCTCATGTAAATTTTTAACGGGAACAAAGAGGTGGATAAATAATTTTTAGGAACAACGAGACTATTTATCTCGTTCGAGTGGCAGAGTGGGTGGCTTCCCGATTCCAGGACTCCTGTGGCCACGGCTGCTCGACGAATGAAATTCTTCCGAAGAGCTACCAAGGCCTCTTCATTGTTATGCCACTTCAGAGTAACCAGGTATACCTGCCATCTCTGTCACGCTGACGACGACATAGATCAGCTATAAATACGAATGTGACGCGACTATCATCAAGATCTAGGAGACTGATCACAACTGCAGTAGTGTATGTTGCAGACCGTCTAGTGCCTCAGAATCGCCTAGAAAATTACAGGTTGCCGTAATCATAAAACGGTGAGTACCCGGCAAATCAGCGCTGAAGCTAAGTGATGGCTACCTGTGGATGGATCGATCTGAAAACAAATGAATATGACATATAAAGCTAGATAATATTTATTTTCACAAATGCTCGTGAATTTATTCAAGTCTGTGTATCTCGTAGAAGGCACCACAATATACGCGACACCTAGGGTGTGCTTTCAAGAGATAGCTGGTTGTCCCCTTATTGTAATCATCTCAACATTGTTTTCAGGCGCACCTTCCGCTTTCGTTTGTATTGAAAAAAGATATTTAAAAAACCCTGGGTTTGTGATGCTATTCTTTACTGCTGCGACGGCTTTGATCATGGTTGACTTTCGATGCAGAAATTTTCGGGGAAAGTCTCTTCCTTGGGTATATTGCCGCGAATCGCTGTGCATTTTGTTAATTCTTCAAAGCTGCCGGCGCCCGGCTTTATCGCTTTGCTAGCCATACAAGACGCGACAAAAATTATCTCCATCGATCGCGTCCAGGCGGAGCCGATTCTACATTGTTCCAGACTAATGTGGTAACTTGGCACGCCATATCGCTAAAATTCAACTATATGTTTTAATTTTAGCAGGGATCATAGCGGTGGGCATTCTGTTCGACGACCGCCGGGCACGATTCTTCCTACTGCACCGCCGATTCATTCCTTTCTTTGTAGGCCCAAGTCAGCTTAACAAATAGCTTTGTTTGGAAAACCTTTTCTCTCCTCACGCCGGACTGCCGTCACTGCAACCTGACAATAATTTGAAACCGCGGCTAACTATTGTTATAACAATAACGCTTTTCAAAGAGAATTAACAAAAGGCGGAGATGTATCTCACGCTCTCGTTGGTGGTAACTAAACACGCGTGTAAAGGTATCATAGTGTCGGTTCAGCTCCACGTACGTCAGTACATTTATTGCAACAGAAAGAGCAGCGCATGTGTGCCTCGCTGTATTGTTAAAGCAAAGAACGCTTTCTTCCCTGCTATTGTGTTTTAGTAGACCACTGCAGGATTCGGATGCTGTTAGGAAAAATTCTCAACCATCTTGTGACGAATAAAGGTAGTGATCTTGTGACAGTACGTTAATGATACTCGTACTTACGTTCCATGTTATATGACAGTGTCTTATATATAACAGGTGTTTCAAGGTGTCTTAAGTTATTTGGTGGTCAACTAATTTCAGATGATTACTTTTTGACTGTCACAGCTAAGCAACAGGTTGCCAGTGGTTAGTAATTGCCATATCTCTTTTTAGAAATTAGAAAACGCGATTATACTTGACGCTGAGGTTCCACAAAATTTGGCTGCAGCGTGCGAAAGTAATGCGCTTCCGAAAGGCATGCCAAGAAAGCAACATTTCCAGTACGCATAACTAGTCAAAAAAGACAAGTTTGGCCGAGCTACAGGCCTAGTGGTTGAAAAGTTAACTATTGTAATTTAGTTAACTAGCTTTCTACTTAAAGGGGCTGAGACACGCTGCTTGAAGAGATGCCGACTGTATCTCAGGTGAATTCTGTCACACAGATGCGGACACAAAAATATTTACAGCAGTTGGCGGATAGGAACGGTAGTTTTTTTAATTAAAGATTTTCAATATACAAGCAACCAAAATTTTGCCCTCAGCTCTATTTTCGTGATGCTACCCATTCTTCTTACACTTTCCCAATGACGGAATTGTGTGGGGCAATAAAAACATCCCATCTGAGCACGTTGCGGAAGGTTGCACACCGTGGTTGCCTGCTTGCTGTAACTTCTTGCCATGGCTGGCAGCGTCGTTTTCATTCTTGCCACCACCACGCAGATGTCAAGGTGGACCTGCCATGCTACATCGTCCCGTGATCCGTCGGCAGCGCTGTAGGGAACACTCGACATTGGCCTTCCCCGACATATCCGAACGCGAGGGCGAGATATTGCGACGGAGTGACGACTTGGTCAAAATAATTTTAGTATAGTGCCTAGAATATACTGGCCGGTGTATTCCAGGCACTATACTTTTGTCAGAGCGAGCACCGCCACCGCGTACGCACTGCTTGGTGCCGACGTGACAGGCGGGCGCGCTGTTTACTAGGGTGCCTGGATGCCCGCTCCCCTGCGCTTTGAGAGTGGTGACACCCTTTGTGCTACCCCGCTGTTTACTAGGGTGCCTGGATGCCCGCTCCCCTCCGCTTTGAGGGTGGGGACACCCTTTGTGCTACCCCGCTGTTTACTAAGGTGCCTGCATGCCCGCTCCCCTCCGCTTTGAGGGTGGGGACACCCTTTGTACTACCCCGCGCCGCCTTTTCCCCCTCGTAGGGGCATGTTGGGTCCCCGCGTCAGTTGCGTGCAGTGCGCTATGCGTCTGGTATGGTTTCTGTGCGGTCGAGTGGCGACAGTAATACTGCTACTGATCTGGAAATAGACAGTACATACTTGTTTCACTCGTGGAAGAAGTTTTTTGCAGTTTTGAGCATAGTGTATGCATGATGCGCTCGCTCCGACTACACGGTAGTCGAAAAGTTATGACGGACTGCTGTGCTTCTCAGTCAACGACTGCCCTTTAAAAGAACAGCAATTATTTGTGTTCCTTGATAGTGATAATATTCACTATATTAGGGTCACCGAATTTCATAGAATTATACTGTGTTTGTTGTTTTGAACGCAAAGACTGTTCACAAGGTCCGAAATTCTCTTGTATACAAGCAGCAGGGAGCATGTATCACCTGCCAAATATAATAATTTTGCGGAGTCAATATTCACTTTTCCTACATTCTCTGAAGTGCCTTTGTCTTGTTGCTGCACCGTATGTGAAAACTTCGACGTCGACGTAATAATGCCAAATTTTTAAAGCGAAACCTTTACTACTCCCGCCAGCGAGCCATTTCGGCGCGTCGTGCACTTCAGCCACGTCACATGCGCGGCTCACGAACGACCTTGAGCCGCCGTTGCCTAGCTACGCCGCATCCGTTCTTCAACAGATGGCGCCGCCTCGACTCCGCTGCCTTCGCCGCTCGCTCCACCAGATGTGCTCCGCTGGGGTAGAGGGAGAGATGTCATCTGATGGGGGGTATATATATATATATATATATATATATATATATATATATATATATATATATATATATATATATATATATATATATATATATATATATATATATACGCTTCGCCTCAGTGGATTCTAGTCGTTATGGAGAGCGCGAAAGAGACGCAACGACGAGACAACGAAGCGAGGAAGAAACTACGCGCTCAACAGACGCCAGAAGAACGCGCCGCACGACTCGAAAAGCGTCGTAACGAAGATGCGGCTAGAAGAAGTCGTGCCACATCCCGGAGTGACTCTTCAACTGCGAAAAGACCGCTTTGAGTACTCGAGAGCGTCGGAATGAGACGCTGTGTAGACGACGCGCCGACGAAACGAAGCTTTCGCAATTCGACTAGGGTTAACCAGAGCGAAACCACAGCCAATTTTTTTTTCCAAGTAATCTGTCACCTCACTGCTCAGGAGTGAAAAGCTGAGTACACGTCTGAAACCAAATGGTCACATTTTCTGAACTTCTTCCCTTAGTGGCTTGTGCCGCAACAAAATAATTCAGTTGTTTGCGTTTCCTTTTGAATGGTGTTGACTACACGTAGACTGATGATGCGACACGTTGACGTCTTCCTAATTCGAAGCGACTAAGTCGCTATATTCAAGGACAAATTTAACTTAACAATTAAATTATCATTTCAAAAAACGAAGAAAAATCATCAAAAGCGACTGTCCAGAAAGAGACCTCACAAAATCAGCCCCTCATAGCTACTTATTTTCAATCCCCTTGTGCCACGGTGTAAGAGTAGGCTAGGTGAGCGAACGGCACGGAAGAGGCGCCACTCCGCGCCGGGAGGATAATGCAGTAGTTAGCCGGCCGTTCAAGGGAGGGCGCACCAAATTGCGGCCCTCTAAAGCCCCTCAATACACTAAAAGTAACGACATCTCCTGCCTCCTCCTCCTATGCCGGCGCTCCTCCTCTCGGCCCCTCCCGAGCGCCGATGGTGGCGGCACCTATAGACAGGGGGATGTTAGCAGACGCTCCCAACGCCCGCCTTTTCGCGCAGCAAACCGCGCGCCCGAATGAATTTTGTGTTGCGTTTTTTGCCCATGGCTTCGTTCGAAATGACATGATGGCATGGAAGATCGAAAAGTAAGTTACTGAAATAACTGCCGCAACCAACGCTGCACTGCTTTATCGAAACCTTTTGTCCTGCGATCACATTGATTGCAGAGCATACGTTGGAAGTGGAATGCGCGAGCGAGTTCGCAACACTATAGTGAATATACTCAGCGCGTTGTGTTCCCAACGCTCGCGCTTTGGCGCGCAGCGGACCGCGCGCCCGAATGAATTTGTTATTGCGTTTTCTGCCTCTTATTTGGCCGCGTGGCATGTGAGGTACAAAAATTACCCAAATAACTGCCCCGACCCACGTTTCACTGCTTTATCGGAACTTTTCGTACTGCGATCGCTTTGATCGCGGCGCACGAGGTGGAAGTGAAGTGAGCGAGCGAGCAAGCTCGCGGCACTATAGTGAATGTCTCGGAGTGGTGTTTTTCAACCGGCGTCTTTTGCCCAATCTTATTAAAAATTTAACTCCGCAAAGAGGAAGTTGACCGACATGCGACTGGATGTGCGGCCTAGGCTTTATTTGAAAGGATAATATAAAATATATTATAATATGTATATATATAATATATACTCCTATAATATATTCTCTCAAAAGCGTGCTCGCTCGTGCAACGGGCTGAGCTACTCAGCAAGTAGGTGATTACCCCTCTGAATTTCAATTATTTTAGTGCAGGAAAGCTTGGAGGTTATTTATGAGTTAATATACCTCGGACACCTCGCAGGCTACCGTTAAAAATATCCGACTGAGGGTAGCCACGTAATGTTTATTTGTAAATAGGCGAATACGAAGTACTGAAACTAGGGAGCGCCATAATCAAGATAAGGAAACAACACCACATAAGAACACCACAAGACACGAGCGACAGTTGCGCTCGTGCCTTGTGGTGTTCTTATGAGGTGTTGTCCCCTTGTCTTGATTATAGCGCTCCCCAGTTTCAGTATGTACAACCAACTAGCCCCCTACAAAGCTTTACTGGCGAGTACGAAGCCTTATATTTGCGCACTGTAACACGGTTGTGATCAGAATTTTGATGTATGATTAATAGTTTTGGGTTGGTTAACAGCACCGAAAAAAAGGCATTTGTCACGGATCTCTCCGGAGAACACTCGGACCGAAAGATTGGACTAGGCGACGGGTGTACCCACACAAACGCACATTTAATACACCCTACGTGGCACACACACTAGAACACAAAACTAACAAAACTAACACAAAGCACAAAGATTACAAATACACACTACCCGGGCACACTGCTACTAGCGTCTACTACTACTAGTGTTCTACTATTACCGGTCGACGTTCGTGCTCACGGTTGGTTCGGTGTGGCTGCGGCGTTGTATGGATCCAGTAGACGGAGTCGAGGCGGCGTTCGCCGTGCTTGGGCTGGCGTTGCTGGCGGCGTTCGACGTGCTTGGGCTGGCGTTGCTGGCTGCGTCGTACAAGCTCCCGGTCCAAGCGCCCGTGGAGGTGATGCCGGTGTTGTTGGCGTTGGGGGCACCACCCAGACGGGTGGCAACAACGCTCGAGACACCCCTGGCCGTAGCAGGTGGTAGCGTCCTGTGTTGACTCCCCAGGACGGGCTCAGGCACGGCAGGAAGTCCACGATGCGATGTCGTAGAAACGCGAGCTCACCGGAGCAGTAGCCGGCGTCGCTCTCTTCCAGCCAAAGTGTCCTTGACCCGCCGGAGCCTCCGATTCTCTGCTGTTCCCCCCAGGGACTCGCTCTTACTCGCCCTTTTATAGCCTCGGTGTTAGTCCACGTATGCCTTGTCGTCGTCTTCTCTTCTCCACTAATCTTCTCTCTCCACCTCACCAAATGCCGCTCCATTAATCATTTCTCTCCACCTCGCCGAATGCTTTTCCACCAATCATTTCTCTCCACTTCACCGAATGCTTCTTCTTCATCTTCTTTCATCTCTTTCCACCTCACCGAATGCTTTTCCACCAATTATCTCTCTCCACCTCACCGAATGCTTCGTCATCTTCTTTATTCTTCGGGTAATCCACGTTGTCTTCTTGACACCTTTTTCCTTTAAAATTTAATTTAGGTTCCATAATATATGTGACAAGGGCCCCATCTCTCAACAGTTTTTTCATGAAAAACTGCTCACGTCACCCTCATATTCAAGCCATCCAGCCAGCCGACTATCTTCTGAGGCAATTCTGGACTCAGCACACACCACACCGAAGATGTTAAGCACACACCATGAGCACACCACTAAAATAGCACACCAAACGGCGCTTTCAGAACACTAACACACCACTGCCGTTGTCCGTACAGAGTCCTTAAGTAAACATGTTCGTGTCCACAACACACTCCCTTATATGATCACAACACCAACAACAGCAACAACAACACTATAAATCCCAGAGATACATTAACACAACAACAAGATGCATCCCAGAGATACCTAGAGCTGTTCAGTTGGCTCTACTCATGAAGTCCGCTCCAACGTTATCTCTGCCTTTAATATCTTCCACCTGAAATGAGTATTCCTGCAAGGCCAAACTTCATCTCATAACTTTACTATTGTTCATTTTGGCCTTGGTTAAGTATTCAAGCGGCTGATGATCTGTTTGAATCATAAAATGTCTCCCATAAAGGTAAATGTGGAATTTCTTTACCGCCCACACCACCGCCAGACATTCCTTTTCAATAGTGGAGTAGTTGCGTTCACTAGCCGATAATCTCTTGCTTGAAAAAAACACCGGATGTAGTACGCGATTCTCTTCTTGCAAGAGTACGGCTTCTAAAGCTCGGTCGGATGCATCAGTGCGAAGCACAAACACTTTATCCATATTCGGAGCATGCAGCACCCTTTTAACATCACGAATGCATTTTCATGTTCAGCAGTCCAATTAAGCTTATTGCTTGCCCCCTTCTTAGTGAGTTCGACAAGCGGGTCGGCTATGTGGGCATAATCGGGAATGAAGTCTCTGTAAAATCCCGTTAACCCCAGGAACTACTGTACCTCCTTCTTAGTCGTCGGTGTCTGGGCCTGCTGTAGTTTGTCCAAGATGTCGTCTTTCGTCGCGATGCGGCCCATCCCCAGCTTGTGTCCGAGAAAAGAAATGGCTTCAAAGCCCATCTCACATTTTGCCGGTTTTATGGTCAACCTGGCTTGCTGAATTCTATCAAATAGCTTTTTCCAATGTAATTACATGCTCTTCCCACGTATCTGTTGCCACCAGTATGTCATCAATATAGTGTTCCACATTTTGGAGCCCATCCAAAACCTTCCTCATCAGCTTCGTAAATATTGCAGATGCTGTCTTCAAACCAAAAGGCATGAATTTGAATTGAAATAAACCCGCCGAGCCGAAAAGACAGTCTTCTCTTCAGAATAATCTTCCATTGGTATTTTCCAATGCCCTTTAGCTAAGTCAAATTTAGAAAAAAAAAACTTTTGTGAGCCAACTTAGCGAACACCACGTCCGCTCTTGGTATGGGCTCTGCATCGGGTACTATGATGGTATTTAGCCGACGAAAATCTACACACAGTCGGTTACTACCATCGGGTTTTTTGACAACCACGAGAGGCGCATTGTATGCTGACCATGACCTCTCAATCACACCAAGCTCCAACATATCCCGCACCTCCTTTTCTATTGATTCTTGAACTGCTAAAGGTAGTGGGTATTGCTTCACGCTGATTGGTCTATCTGTAGAGAGATTTAGTTTGTAACATATGACATCCGTTTTGCCCGGCACATCTGAAAACACATCCTCTTTGCTTTGGAGTAGGGCCTTTATCTGTGAGCTTAGGGCTTCATTCAAACTGGGGTTTATTAGCACCTTATCCCAACCTACAGTTTTCTTCCCACTGCATGTGGGCATCTCGACAACATCATCTGTCTCCTGGGCTACTACCGAGCATGCTACCTTGGGGGCGGACTGTACGGGAACTCTTTCTTCGTATATTTCAACATGTTTGCATGGAAAACCTTCTTGGTGTTATTTGTCAATAACTCATAATCCATGTCATTTTTCTTTTGCGTCACAAGGTAAGGGCCCTTCCACTGCATCAGTAACTGATTATGATCCGTGGGTAGCAAGATGAGAACCTTGTCGCCTGGATTCAGATTCCTGTGAGTGGCTTTCTTGTCATAGTAGCCCTTATAGCGTTCGCGCGCTCGTTCCAGACCTTGACGTGCAAGCCTGCATGTTTCTTCCAACTTGTCCCGCAACACAAGAACGTATGTGTATGTTGTCTTGAGATCTGATGCAATCTCCTATTAGCGCACAGCTCCTTGAGTATTGTAAGTGGACCTCTAACGGTTCTCCCATACAACATCTCGAAGGGCGACAACCCAATACTCGTTTGCGGTACTTCGCGGTAAGCGAACGAAAGAGCTGGGAGATATCTATCCCAATCAGTAGGTCTCTCCTGGCACAATTTTTTTATCATATTTTTGAGGGTGCCGTAGAACCGCTCTACAAGCCCATAACACATGGGATGGTAAGGCGTCGTCAGTAACTGTCTCACTGACAAAAGGCGGTTAACCTCCTTCATTAGCTCCGATGTGAAGTTCGAGCCCCGGTCACTCAAAATTTCCCTCGGGGACCCATAACGCGAAAACATTTCCACAAGACCCTCCGCCACTTGGATACTGTCAATAGTTCTCAGTGGAATAGCGTCAGGATAACGAGTGGCCACGTCAACCAGAGTAAGCACATATCTATTGCCTTTGGCGGATACTGGAGAGATTGGCCACACAATGTCAATTGCCACTCGCCGAAACGGTAGGTCGATGGCTGGCATCTTACCCAGAGGCACGGGATCAACTCTTCCCTTCGGAACTGTGCGCTGGTACGTATCACATGAGCGAACAAAGCGCTTAACGTCACTCTGAACACCCGGCCAAAAGAACTCCTCGGTGATCCTAGACACCGTTTTTTGAACACCCTGGTGTCCGGCCATAATGGCGTCATGTCCTAAGCGTAGTATGGTCTCTCGCATCTCTCTTGGTAACACCAGCTGTTGGACCCGCCTTCCTGAACTAAATATGCATTCCCTGTGCAGAAGACCATTTACCACTTGTTATTCGAAGGACGTGCGACTCTTCTTTCTTTTCACTTTTTTCCCGACTCTTTCGAAGCAGGTCTTCAGGCTAGGGTCTTCTTTTTGCCTAATTGCAATTTCGCCCGGTGTTACGCTCAGGCACATCGTAACAGGAGTAGAGAGTGGACGCTGCGTTGCTCGGGCTTTCGCTTGAGCTCTAGACTCCACTGCCGACGAAAAACTGACTGCACCCATCTGTGCTGTCGCAGGCGTTTCCTCTTTTGGATGTTCTTCACCGTCGAGAATCCTCCACTCGGGATCGGGGTCTTCGACACCTCTTGCACCCGTAATGTTGCCCAAGATGAGATCGTAGATGGGTTGATCTACGCATTTTGCCGCTACCTGCCCAGTATAATATGGCGTGGACACTAGAAACCTTGCTTCAGGAAGGTACCTCATTGTGCTATCTACAAGAGTGATGGCCGGCGCTTCCCCTGTATGATCCTCGTCCTTCACCACACTTTTGCGAACCAAGACTGTGTTGGCTCCGCTGTCTCTAAGCACCAATAAAGGACGGTCTCCTATTTGCCCAACCACCACTGGCATTGCTGCTTTCGACTTGGCTGTTCCACTCACTGCCTGATTTTCCAGCGGCGTTTTCTCTCCTTTCAGCTGTGGAACTTCGGATGGCGTGACAATTTCTACCGTAGAGTCGACAACGCATGCAGCTTGGTCCTGCGTTCTGTATCGGCACTCATCCAGAGTATGACCCCTCCTCTTACAACCTTGACACATAATCTGTGTTTTTTGGGCAGCACTACTAGTTCGACAGTCAGCTGCACGGTGTCCCACCTTGCCGCGAGAGAAAACACCTTACTGGCGCTTTAGATGCACTGGCATATGCTCTCGGCTTTGCCGCATCTGTCTCTAGGGTCTTTTGGGTTTCCTCCTTTGCCTTACTCAAATTTCTTAGCCCTTGAGCCTCGAGGAATTGGTCTGCAGTGTGTGTGAACTCTTCCAATGAACACAATTTACTTTCTTTCAGGAATAGCGTTAGCTTTGAGCTGCAGCTTGCTAAAAATTGCTCTGTGACCAGCTTGTCACGCACACCTTCAAAACTCTTTTCTGTGTTTGACATATCAAGCCACCTGTCAAAATAGTTGGTCAGCCTGCAGGAAAACTGCTTCGCGGTTTCCGAATCCTCAGGTTTCGCGGTGCGAAATCTCTCACGAAAATCCTCTGCCGTAAGCCTGAATCTTTGGAGGAGTGCCTTTTTGACTTTCTCGTAGTCCATTGTATCAGCAGCAGACATCCTTCCAAAAACATTCAGCGCCTCTCCGACTAAGCACATGCTCAATGCCGTGGCCCATTCACAGCGCTCCCAGCCTTGCCCCAAAGCTATCCGCTCGAATCGTTGCAGATACGCATCCAAATCATCTCTCTTGTCATCAAAAGGAGCCATCAACTTCCTTCGCCAAACTCTGGCTGGTCTAGGAGATTCTGTACCCGCTAAGGAACGCTGATCATTGTCCGGATCTCCTCATATCCTTCCGCGACATGCAGTTGTTTGCTCAAAATAAACTCCTTCCGTTCTATCCTTCTTTTCTCCTTTTCTGCCTCGCGAGCTCTTCTAGCTTCTCGCTCTCCTGCCTCGCGAGCTCTTCTAGCTTCTCGCTCTCCTGCCTCTAGAGCGTCTGCGCGTGCTTGAGCCCTTTCCTCTCTCTGCCTATCAGACTGCTCTTTCTGCCTCTTTCCCTCCTCGTCATATAGACGCATCGCCTCTTTGCTTAACCCCAGCTTGAGCTCCAGTTCTAACGTTTTTGCCAAATCGATACTTTCTGCCGTCGAGAGATCGGAAAAATTCGAGACAAAGCAAAAAAGAAAAAGCAAATGTATCCTGGCACAGGCTCGCCACTTATCTTTGCACGGATCTCTCCGAAGAACACACTGACCGAAAGAAAGGACTAGGCGACGGGTGTACCCACACAAACGCACATTTAATACACGCTACGTGGCACTCATACTAGAACACAAAACAAACAAAACTAACACAAAACACAAAGACTATAAATACATGCGACCCGGGCACACTGCTACTAGCGTCTACTACTAGTGTTCTACTATAAGCGGTCAGCGTTCATGCTCACGGTTGGTTCGGTGTGGCTGCGGTGTTCTATGGATCCCGTAGGCGGCGTCGAGGCGGCGTTCGCCGTGTTTGGGCTGGCGTCGCTGGCGGAGTTCTACGTGCTCGGGCTGGCGTCGCTGGCTGCGTCGTACAAGCTCCAGGTCCAAGCGCCCGTGGAGATGATGCCGGTGTTGGCGTTGGTGGCGGCGTCGCTGGCTGCGTCGTATAAGCTCCAGGTCCAAGCGCCCGTGGAGATGATGCCGGTGATGTTGGCGTTGGTGGCACCACCCGGATGGGTTGCAACAGCGCTGAAGACACCCCTGGCCGTAGCAGGTGGTCGCGTCCTCTGTTCACTCCCCGGAACGGGCTCAGGCACGGAAGGAAGTCCACGATACGGAGTCGTAGAACGCGAGCTCACCGGAGCAGCAGCCGGCGTCGCTCTCTTCCAGCCAAAGTGTCCCTGACCCGCCGGAGCCTCCGCTTCTCTGCGGTTCCCCCTCAGGCCTCGCTCTCGCTCGCCGTTTTATAGCCTCGGTGTTAGTCCATGTAAGCCTTGTCGTCGTCTTCTCTTCTCCACCAGTCATCTCTCTCCGCCTCACCGAATGCTTCTTCCTGTGCTTTATTCTTCGCTTAATTCACGTCGTCTTCTTCACACCATTTTCCTTTAAAATTTAATTTAGGCTCTTTAGTATATGTGACAAGCTGCAATGTTTCGATTGAGCCGGACAGGGATCAACAGCACGCTCCACCACTTGTAAGCTGGGCGACCGAGCTTTATTGGCACGGCCAACAATGGCGTCGAAGATCGAACCCACGAACGAGCGTTGGCGATGATTTTTCACAAATGAGCATGAAGTTCACTTGAAACGCAGGGTGATGATGGATAATCACAGATGTGGATGAAATTCATGAAAAGTGCTCACGGCATTTTTATTTGGACTACCGCTGCAAGGAATAAAACGTCCATATGCGGCAATCTGCACGTATTGTAAATGGAGAAGTTTTGTTCACGGGATTATTCTTTTTTATTCCAGTTCAAAGATATTTATGAGCACTACGTGTTCAGGCAGCCCATTAAGTGTTTTATATTCCTCCTGAATGTCACGTACCTTTTTAAAAAAAATATAAAAATGATAAATTTTGGGTGAACAAAGAGAAGAAAAATACATTTTAAATAAGTAATTAGATCAAGTTTTGCATTTTTGCATTTGCATTTTTGCAGTCATGTTCCACATATAGGATCCCGGCAATACATCCTACATGCATATTACAGAACTCTGAATGAAAGGACTGGAAAAAAAGTCGGCAATAGCTGTAGCAATAAATGTATGAATAGTGATCATGCGTTAAATTTTTCATTCACACATTCATACTAATATATTTTATATTGAAACGAGCACTTTTATTAAAATCAGTTGACAAAAACAAAAGGTTCTGAGCCCAGCTTAGAACCCTTAGTGCAAACTCCAGTCACCATATTCGGACAACGCTAGAGTCACTAACTTGAAAGCATTACAGTGAACGCGACAGTAACAACCTGAACGTCTACCTAGACGCTATACGATTCTAGACTCCAAATTATACGTTATGCGCGACGACAGCTGAACAGCTTCAGAATGTTTCTGAGCAAAACTATATATCAAATTTTCTTAAATAAGTTTTAAAATAATAAACTTAAACACTTATATCCGCGAATACTTTTTGATGTTGGCCGTTTGAATGCCGCTACGCCACAAGAATAGCTAGAATTCAGATCAGCTAGCTCTCACACCATAATATATCATGATCACAGGCGCAAATAAACTTTTTGAAGAATTGCACAGGGTTGACAATTTGCAAAGATGCCCCACGACAAGCATATATATGAACAGCCGCGAGTGCTTTATGTAGCTGCGTTAATGCATGGTCATAGTAACAACCTTTTATATTTGAAACGCCGGTCGAGACACTGTGTTCAAGCTCTACAATGTGTTCTTGTCTACAAGGCAAAAGTCACCCGACAAAAAGGTAAGCATCAAAATAGACGCAACCCTATCAGTCCGAACCATTTCTGCAGCGTAGCTCGCTACCAGGCGCATCTTTGATACTTTAGGCAATATCAGGTTTTAGATTAAAAGGCCTCAGGAAGTTTCTTGGTCAAAACTATGCAAGATCGTCGCACGCCATTTTAAACAGCATATATTAAGGTACCTAAAACCGGGAAGCATTTTCGATATCTATCCGTGTTACGGCGCTATACAGTTTCAAATTCCGGAAGAGGCAAAATTTGGCCCCCTCCCGTAGGCAGCATAGTATAATATTCAAACGCGCTGGGAAGCTTGTGTATTAATAGCACAGAACTGAGAATTCGGCACATTCCTCAGCTAAGTGCGTATTATACAAATCCCGGAAGCATTTTTGTAGGTGCCTTTGTTCACGTTTTACGATTTTTTTGTACCCCATCCCATTCAGTTACGCGCCCTGTCGCCGCCACTGCCTGTAGATGGGGCAAGTAGTTGATGTCCCGGAAAGCTCGGCATGCGGGGTGAAGCACGTTCAAAGCTCCTAGTGTTCAATGAGACGGATGATAGTGCCTGTTGATATCTCACAATTAATCATCCAATGTGGCAAACGGTAAGGTGCGTCGACCTGGCACCTTACCACTATAAAGCATGAAGCCGTGAACACACACCGAGGGGACTTCTCAGGCATTTGCATATTAGCCTACTGTTCGCTGGTGTTCTGCACTCAAACTGCAAAGGGCGGAACATCAAGTAGAGGCACTCGGGATTTTGTTCTCATCGCTGTTCATGTTAAGGGGAAAAATACACGGGTCCCAAGGGGCTCCGTGGATTCTGACGCTATGCGTTGTCCAGACAGCGAGTTTCCGTATTAATGGGGCGTAAATGCACTGAAAACATTTTGTCCCCCAAAAAACTGTCCATGATTCCAGTTGTCCATAATAATGGGGGTCGTATTATCGCCCCACGACTATAAATGTGTCATGTGAATTTTGCATCAGCAGTATTTGCACAGACTACAGATGTATACACAATACTTCCAGTGAAGGGCCCATTTCGATACTTGAGCCACTCTAGAGAATGTGCGTGTCACACACTCATTTGTCTTTCACCACTGTTTGTGTGCTACATATTTCACATACGTGCTTCAGGATGTCTTCCAGCATTCTGCATGAGCTCTTTAGCTTGGTGCCTAAGCACCTCTATTGAAGTAGTTTAGCATGGCTGACGGGCTTTTCAGCGGCACAGTTGGAAAAAACAAACCATCAGAACAGTAAATATTGATAGCTGTAAACGAAGGAGCGTTCGAGTTTCCAGAAATTGCATGAAAATAAAATTATGGCTGAAGAAAGCCTCGACAAAGTACCAGGACGTGTAAGCTGTGTGTTTTCACGGAGAATAAAATTCTAAGTGCATACAAATCTGACAGTTTCACAAAAAGGTTGGCAAAAGAAATCGGTGAAAAATTATTAAATTTCATCATCACAATATGTGAAGTTTCATAAAAAGCAAAAAGAACAACAGCCCACGACCCCGCTGGTCCATATTGAAGGCAATAGACTTCTGCTTCTGTAAGCTTCTCTCGGCCTGTATTTTGACGAATATGTCGTAAGAGTAGCATGTAAACACCTCTTTACTGGTGGACATACCTGTGCGGAATGCCCGCGTAAGGGACAGCTCCCGAGGCCCTCGCTCGGGAACGAGATTACGGTATCCTGTTACTGAACTGAACACACAAACGAAAAAACAAAGGTTATCCGGCACGTGGAGTTTTTGCGAGTATCTCTCTATAACGTATCAAATACCACCCCCCGGTGCACAATTTAGGCGTTGACTTCCACCACCTCCGTTTTCTCAACTTTCTCTGAAGGGTTACC
This sequence comes from Amblyomma americanum, assembly GCA_030143305.2. NCBI lineage: Eukaryota > Metazoa > Arthropoda > Arachnida > Ixodida > Ixodidae > Amblyomma > Amblyomma americanum. The sequence goes on from JARKHS020002406.1 coordinate 42,529, forward strand.
ATCTCTGATATAGCGTTAGCACAGGCAAACTTACGAAACCGAGAGAGGCAGCCGACAAGATCGATGTCGCAAAAATTTTGTGCAACAACTTCGGCGAAAATGCACTGCGAACGCTCTATCCATGCACAATACCGAATCTCGATCTTGGTAAGTATGTTTATCTTTGTGCGATCGCGTTGCTCACATTCACATCCCGACTTATTTTGCTTCCCCCTCTCGACACAGATAGCTGCATAAGCTCAACTGAGAACATAATCTACCGTCGACTCGTCGTGTCCATTGCTGGCTCCTGCCAAGTAGTTAGCGGCAACAAACGCGGCTCATAAAATGCGCGACGACCGGACTCACCTCCGGTGAACACGGAGTTTTCGTGCCGCTAAATAGTGGCACAGGCACCAAGTTACTTACCTGTAGTAATGGATAAACACGGTGCCAGCACGTTTCCGTTTTTCACCGACAGCGGCGACACAGGAACACTTCGCCTCCTGCGCGGCAGATTCTGTACTGATGTTCGTCTGCTAGCGCGATTTTGCTAGTATCGACAGCCACGGTGTCACGCCAAATTCGATCTGATAGTTTCTGGTGACCTCAGATAATGTCAGTACTAAGTGCTTAGCGTAAAAGATGCGATTAGCCTCCCACAAAAGCGCGAAAAGTTCAGCACAAGCAAGCAACGCCCATACATTCATAAGAGACGAGCTATGCGAGGACCTCCACTCATGCGATGTTGCCAGACTTCGCAGCGCCCCCTGGAGTTGAGTTTTGTCGCGAATATGCTCAAGCAGGGAGCACGCTTGCGCGAACGTCCTCCATCATGTTCCAAGTTTTGCTGGAAAGCTACTGCTCGTGCGTACAGGGGCTGCGTTCATGGGCTTGCTGTGTAGAACGATTGGGCTTGTTTTTGCTTACGTGCAAATTGCACTCGATCGCAAGTCTTTAAACGTAACGCCGAAAACTAATCTGTCATTTGCCGAGGGTGTGCTTCGAGCATCAAAAAAATCGCCGAAAGTTAGCAGAAAATCGTAGTCATGACAAACTGACGTAAAATTACTGGAAAAAGCCTGCGAGATCTTTTTTTAAAAAGTAATTTCAGATAAAATAGTTGTCCTGTTGTGCAGGGGACAGCATCTGTGCTGTCCTGTCTTCTTATGTACTAGTATTTAGAAAAAAATTTAGTACATCGATGAATTGATTTTTTCACAACTAGCACCGCCGCGTGAACTGCGCTAGTTATGCGCGAAAAATACGAAAATGGATCTGCCTAGAACCACATTAAAATGATTCGGCAGCTTGTTGCAGCCTAGCAGACTGAACAAACACCAATGCATTTAAGAGGTGAGTCTGACATAGCGAAAAAAATCCAAACTCAATAGTTTGTCTAAAATATTTACGAAACGTACCCCGTTGCTAAATACAGTGAAATGACGAATCTTTAAAGGACCTTGAAAGTACTCTTTCTCCTTGATATTATTAGTTTTCCTAATTTTTAATACAAAACATTATCTTTTCATCTGAGTTATTAAATTGTAATATTTGGGCACGTTTAGAGTGGCCCATTCGCAAAATTGCAGCCCGTTTAGTCGCCGACACCACTTCAACCGCCGACCTTCAAAATGGCACTTCGTAAAACGCTTTGCCGTTTCCAGTGCAGTTCCCATAGTTTGGCCCACTGCAACCAGTCAGAGCTGACAATTGCGTCCCTCTTTACCACAGCCGAACACCAAACCAGACGGCACAGGTGTGCACGGAAAATGTGAGAAATGTAATCGACAGTGTGGGCTCACTTGAGGCGTCGAGCTGACGAGGGGTCGCTAGGCACTCTGCCGGTGAAGTCAGCTTCCCCGCGGAAGGTTGAACACTTGACGTCACTAAAATCATGTGATCACCTCTCGGCGAATGGTGATCGGAGCGGCAAGAGAAAACACACGCGCATCTCTTCTCCCTGCGGGAGCATATACAGGAACACTAGTTCTTTCATGAGCGGCGCGCTCCGCTTACTTCTGTCCGCGCCTGTGCTAGATTACGAACAGCATGCGCACGCGCTCTCCGCCCCGGCGGGCGGTCAATGTGAACACCTAGAAAGTCCCTCTATCCGCTTTCAGAAATATTTCAGAAATATTTTTCTCGCTTCACAGAGTACCCATGGCTGATTGCCAACAGTTGGCGAGTGCTTTGAAGAAGAAGAGGGTGTGTTAGCATGCTACATCATGTAGAGGCTATTTTTTTTAAATGCCGCAATGAATGTGTGTTGTGAAGCTGGACACACTCGTTAAAGGCGCTGTATCCGCTGGTTGTTTCCACGAGCCACGCAAGTTTCTCGCGAAGTCTGATGTTACTGCACCGCAAACTATATACTCTCCCTCGAAAATGCTGCCGTTCGAACGAGAGCAAGGTTTACATTGAGGAGAGTCCTCAAATAGCACGATAAACGTACCGCGCACTGTAGCAGACGACTATCACCGTGATTACACTCATAGGTGGCGCTGGCGCCGAGGCTGCTAGGGAGTATCGTCTGCTGCGCCTTCACAAAAAGCGAGTCACAAAAACGTGTCCGTAGTGATTGTGACATTCTCAGAAGAGCTAGCATCAAGCGAGTGGTTTTGATCGGTAGAGGGCGTTGAGGATGATGCGGAAAATGTTTTATTTCAGTAGGGTGGTTAGTAATTAATCAGAGTCAATAATGTCAAAAAACGTCGAAATAGCCCGGACGCCGATAAGGTGAGCGGACGGAAAAACAGACGCGGTTGATGGTGAAATACTAAAAAAATAGGCAAAAAAGTCAAAATAAAGTTTGAAATGAATTTAAATGCGTTTGAGGAGTCTAAATAAATCGAACAGAACGCTTGATTGGCATAAACTAATTCGTTAATTAATTAGAACCAAACGTCAACACAATCAACCAGGGGCAAAGAGAGGCAGCGAGTGTCGTCGAGGGGTCAATACTTTCGCATTCCTCCAGTGCGGGTAGTTGCAGTGATCTCTAACTTTTTTAAACAGCTCTGTTGTTTCTACAACTCGAAAACGACGCATCCGCTTTGTTTCCGTATAACAATGTTGGTAATTAAGAATAAAGGAGATGCATCATTAACACGATTACATGGGCCAATCGCAGAAGCAGTTGTCGTGTTAGAAGAAACGCTGACACAATGGCATTAAAAGAAACTGGAAAAAAATGGTTTCCTGTAGTTTGTTCACAGGCGTATTAGACTTCGGTTCTGACTTATTCGGTTTGTTGAGGCAGCGGATAAAAATGTTAGTTTGATCTCAGCTCACCTCTTAAACGAATGCTTAAGCTCGAACTCAGGACTCCAAGTTATAGCAGTATGTAGCTGTCGCGCACAATGAAAGGCGCAGTAGTTCTCTTTTTGAGGTGCACAATGACACTCAGTACAGACCTCAGCCAACCACGCATCGCCTGTTCCCGCATTTCAAATCGCTGCAAACTATGCTGCTTTTTTTTCTACTTTAAAGTGATAGCTAGGTAAGTGTAAGCGAAGCTGCCCTGAACTCGATTTTCGTGGTGTTCCCACTCCCATTTCACTTTCCCAGAGACGCCATTGGGTGTGACCAATAATACAAACCATCTGATCACGTCGCGGAAGCTTGCACACCATGGTTGCCTCTTTGCTGCAACTCGTTCTTACCACCTTCACGTGGACGCCAAGCTGGCCAAGCGATCCTTCATCGTGCCGTGACCCCTCAAAAGTGCGGAAGGGAACATTGATCAATGACGTTCTCCGACTTATCCGTACTCGAGCGCGAGATATTGTGACGGAGTGACGATTTTATCGAAATACCTTTAGCATAGCGTGCACCGCCACAACGTACGCGCTGCTTGGAGTCGACGTGTTGGCCGGGCGCGCTGTTGACGACAGCATGGCGGCATTTGGTGCCGCCGTCCCCTAATCCTCCACAAATGGGAAATGAATGGCTTTATTCTTTGCGTCCTTCCTTGGGACTGAAACTAACGCTTGTAAAATCAAGTTGCTTGACCTGATCGATTCGTCAAGCCGCTCTCGATACATGGACTAGCCATAATCACTGTGCGCCAGGTGATAAATGTGTACAAAGATGTGCAAAGCCCTTCGATACCAAACCACAGTAACAGTTTCTAGTGGTGTTTTTTGTGTGTCACATGCTTTGTAGCGCTTGTATGTGAGGCAAACCTATTGCTTTTGGTGACCTAATATAAAAAACAAAAAATGATAAACCTATCTTGGTTCAATAAGATATTTTGCAAAATATTTACTTGTCCGATAATGACGCTCCAACCCGATGATGTCATATCCACTGCTAAAAACCGCCACTGCGTGGTGACGCCTTCACCGCCTTGAATTTGTTTTCACAAGCTAAATAAAATATCAATAACCGGAATATAAGTGGTACGACTGATGCTAATAATATCACGGTATCTCACTCTATGCATCCAAAGGTAAAAAAATGGGTTGAAATTGTGTTTCGCGGCCCCTTTAAAACACTCTGCCGGTATCCTGGCGAACACGTACATTGGTAATACCTTGCTGGAAAAGCAATATCTTTACCTCAGAAAACCTATACGCCATTTTCCATTCATTTCGTGAGTAACTGTCTTCAAGTGATTTTGAAATAAAGAAGATCGAGATATTTCGCAACAGAACTTGCACAAGACGAAAGCAACACATTTGATAACCCAACAGCCCCAGTGGTTTTTGAAGCTGTCAATCCTTTTAGTATGATCATAATTCCAGGCAGGTCAAAAACAATGTTATCCATTGCCTCAGTGCAGAATGCACCAAGCCATGTACTATCATACTAACCAACATATGTAGAAGACACAAAACTAAAGGAGGCACTCAAACAGTTTGCTTAATCGAGATTATCACTTACTTCAGCACCATCAAGCTGAAGCTGGGGGATAGACAGATCAATCTTTTCATTTGGTTTAAAAAACTGCCGTAACTTTCTCGGGCATTTTATGCGAGAGTCGCCAGAACTAAAAAAATACACTGACCACCGTACTCAGTTCTTTGGTCAACTGCAGAAGATTATCTTTACGCATATGTGATGAATTATTTTTCAAAACTGCATAAACTTGTTTTCTTTTACCGGCTGCAACACGTACCTTTCTGTTGCAACAAGGTTTACTTCTGCTTTGCCGTGGCGTTATAACCGAGGATGGCACGTATATGTAATGCAGTTCCTTTATGTTATTGATGAATATGTTTCATAAATCGTTTATAATTAGTGCCCCCGATAGCATTTCATATGCGTCATAGTAATTATTCAGCGCAACTGAGGTTTGTGCTGCTCGAGCCTTCTGGTAGTTATCAATAAGTCTAGAACCGGTATCTAAGACTTTCGCATATTGCAGATTCCTGTCAATAAGAACAGCATCGTGATAATCGATTCCTGGTGTAACCGGTAGATGCTGTGGGGCCATTGGAATGGTAGTCAGATGGAGATCTAGCACACTGGTGTCAAGCGTTGGCTGAAAATCTACTTGGGCTCACGCGAACGACCTACATATCCTTAACATCTCATTGTTTGCCGTAGACTTCGTCCCGGATCTGGAATATAGTGCTGACCAAACAATCTCCGGCAGGTTAAAATCTCCACCAATTACCAAACTGTGAGCATTGAGAGAATATAACGCTTCCGAGAGATCAGAGAGAACATTTACCTTACTTCGCGGAGGCCTACAAATGAACACACAGACTGTGACTTTCCATTGCCGAGCCTTGTTTGTGCCCATACAACTTCACATGATCCAACATTAAAACATAACTCACGAGAAGATAGTGACTGACGGACAAAAATAAAAACGCCACTAGCGTGACAATCGCGGCTTTAGGGTAATAAGTGTAATTTTGCGGAAACACGTGATTGTCACAGATTAAACTTTGAAGCCATGATTCCGCTCTAAGAACCACCGAGGGCTTGGCCATATCGATTAGGCAGCAACATTCATCTACCTTGTTATTTTTTTAGAAATCTTTTTCTGTCAGAGAACCCGAACAATCTTACCGCTTTGCTCATCATTCCTATATTTGACTTTATCAAGGTACAGTACACCATATTTGACAGCAACTTTGTCTTGCTCCAGACGGTTCCATTTAGCGGAGTCTCATAATGTCTTCCTTTTTTTTCTAGTAATTTTAGAGAACTCTTCAGAAATAGTGATTTTTATTTCTGAACCTTTCAGTTTGTTTTGGATCAGTAAGAACTTCTTGTTTACCCTTGATCGAATAAAATTTTAAAATAATTCGACGACATTTCCCAGTTTTAAACTTCCCAATTCTCTTGGCCCTCTATTCTTATCTGATCAACTTAAAATATAGTACGGCAGAGTTTTTGAACTTATTTTTCATATGTTCCTTATGTTCTATGCTCATATTTATCTTCAAATCCATATAAAAGAAAATTAAACATGCGAGACCGATTTCCAGATCGTCGACCTTATTTACTAGAGCCTGATACTGTTTCTTTAAAGATCCCCGTCGGTTTTACACGGTAAAACAACAATCTGGATTTCGTCGTATTTAGCCTTCTTAGTTTCCAAAGTTTTTAAATGGCCTTTTTGTTTTCTGCATGAAATTCTTCAATGGCTGTCAGCTTTCTTTTAATCTCATTTTGACCTTCCAGGATTTGTTGCATCAAGATATCACCAGGGCCGGGATTCGATTAAATATCACCGCAAATCAACAGTAATAGAAGGTAAAACGCTGCTCGTCGCAGAAGCATGAAACGAAGCTTCTTTCGGGTAGATTAAGCAAAGCTGATAACAATGGTAGAAACATAGCTACACATCAAAGGGGTTAGAACCGGCAAGGAAGCAAATGACAGAATTTCTCAAAAAGGACTGTCAGAAACGTGTGCAGAGAGCAGTAGTTACGTGAACGCGACGGCCATCGTAGAGCCGGTTCCACTCCCTGTGGTTGTGTAGCAGAAAAATAATGCCTAGACCTGTGGCTTCCGCATGCTTGTACGCCATCAGAGTTAAAATTGGACATTATAGAAATTGCATGTTTCATTTGGTGCTCACTTCACAGGTTTGGGTAGCTCTTGATTATACGCATGTATGCTAACCGACTGGTATACCGTCATCGGCAGTCTTGAGGAAATGGTGACGTTTCACATTATATTTCAAGACAGTTGCAAAGTAACCTGCTGTCTGACGATTGGAAATCGATTATTATGATTGGTGATGGCTAATCGATAACTGAGACAAGTAAATATGATTGCAATCGATGTGATCATTAATCTGATGGTAGATTGGTTATCGGTTAGAAATTAGAAAGAAACAGAGAAGACGCTGTGCCGTCTTCTCTCAAGGCGAAGCTTATGCGTCCTCCTTATTTTCATTATATTGGAGTACTCCGAGGACTATTTCTCTCAGTAATGGGGTGTCGACGCTATACACGCGGCTATCACCTAACACGAAAACAGCGTTTTTCTTCGGCCTGCAAAGGCGATGCTACCTAACCTGCCCAGGAGAGGTTTTTATGAGTTGATCTCGCCCCACTTCTCCCTCCCTCCCTCCCTCCCCACTGCTCTCTGCGCATGCGCACCACTGCTATTGCGAAGAAGACGCGCTGGTCGCACCGTCTGCTTCACAAGGCGCTGCGGGCCCAAAGCCAGTCGCGGCTCTATAATGAGCTAGAAATTTCAGGTCACTCACTGTTGAGTAACCGCGCCAAATTTATGGCCGTGGTAGGGTACGACGTTGCAAGCTTCATCCGTTACCAGCCCTGTGACTCGCCATCTGAAGTAGCAATTCTTAGAATTAATGTGAAGGAATGAATCGTGCACATGATATGCATCAACACGCGAGGCTTTTGTGGATCTTCAACAGGACTTGCCTGTGTGAGCATCAACTTTAAAACACAGCACTCTTACAGTCTAAAAGGTTAATCTATGCGAGTTATGGCGGCTGCATATGTGTCATGACATTATGCTTGCGTCGTCGAGTCCGTTTGTAAGGCAGACGGAAAATAAGAATATGGCATGCACCGCTAGAGGATATGAAATTATCAACTGACTGTGAAGCAAGGATAGAATGGCGAATAAAAGAAATGCCAACTCAGAGAGCGCGTGACACTCGGCGCAATCTACGTAGCTTTTAACTGCATGGCCGAGGTCCCTAGCGCAGCCTTTGGGTACGAAACTTCATTTACTTTCGGTTTGAAATATTTCTGGTTACAGAAGGAAAACTGGTGCCTAAATACGAATAATTACTGTGTAAGGAAGCAATTCCAGAGACAGCAGCATTATGCGGTTTGTCTGAGGCACCGGAAAACGAAGAGCCGGTGTTCTGCAGTCAGTGGTTCAAATTCCACTGGGGCATAATGTTTTTGCTACTGGATGCTGTTGCCATGACAAGATATCGCGCTCCAGCTGGCTTCCTTCCGGTTCCAATTGGGAAGAATTGGCGCGGACGTTTGACTAACCTTGACAATGGCGTCTATGCAAGTTTCGTACTCCCATGGCGCCGCTTTTCTCGTTAACTTAGCGACAGCCAAAGCGTATCGAAATTAAAGAGAAATCATCAGCTAGCTCACGTGAGCATTTTGTGTTTCGCATGCATCGAAAAGAGGCCCCTTATAAATGAAGTGCATGACACAGGTTTTCGCACTTCTGCAACAGCTCTTCTGAGGTACACACAGATTGTCGATTATTTATTAATGCGGTAGAAATAAAGGGGTTTCTGCAAGCGCAAATGGTGAGCGCCGTCTATCAGCTGCCAATGACAGGTGGCTGACCGTGATACAAAAGAACTTAGTATACTACTTTGGAATATAAAAGACCTTATTATTACACCTCGGATACCTTTCGTGTTCATCTCGGTTACAACGAACCTCGCTATGCCACCCCGGGCATAGCGACCTTCCGTGTGTCAACTTCGGATATAACAATGCTTAGAATGCCACCTCGCATATAACATGCCTTCTCGGATGTGAGGAATTTTCGTGTCAGGACCTCGGATATAAGGGAGAGGAGCCTGAGTTCGGAGAACTGAGGGACGGCACCAGACAGCGAAAAGACGCTGCTACGAGCACCGCAACCTCGCCGAAGATGTCGACACCGATCATACTGCATCAGTCGCGAGTGCCGCCAACTTTCAATGGATCCCTAGGCGAAGACACTCAAGAATCGTTGGACAAATTTGAGCGCGTGGCGTCATTTAACAAGTGGGATGATGCGGCGAAAATTGGACACGTGTTTTTCTCATTGGAGGGCTCCGCGCGCACATGGTACGACAACTACGAGTCGTCCCTTACGACATGGGAGCTATTCAAGAGAGAACTATTGAAGGTATTCACCACTGTCGTGAGGAAAGAAAGAGCCGAACGACTCTGAGTTCAGGATCCAGCTTCCGAATGAGCCCGTCCGCGGTTACGTCGAGGAGATTGTCACATATATTAAGGAGCCTAAATTAAATTTTAAAGGAAAATAGGTATGAAGAAGGCAACGTGGATTAACCGAAGAATAAAGAAGATGAAGAAGCATTCGGTGAGGTGGAGAGAAATGATTGGTGGAAAAGCATTCGGTGAGGTGGAGAGAGATGATTGGTGGAGAAGCATTCGGTGAGTTGGAGAGAGATGATTGGTGGAGAAGGTGACGACGACAAGGCTTACGTGGACCTTACGTGCACTAACACCGAGGCTATAAGAGGGCGAGTGAGAGCGAGGTACGGGGGGAACCGCAGAGAAGCGGAAACTCCGGCGTGTCAGGGACACTTTGGCTCGAAGAGAGTGGCGCCGGATACTGCTCCGGTGAGCTCGCATTCTACGGCATCGCATCGTGAACTTCCTGCCGTGCCTGAGGCCGTTCCGGGGAGTCAACGGAGGGCGCTACCACCTGCTACGGCCAGGGGTGTCTCCAGCGCTGTTGCCACCTATCCGGGTGGTGCCCCCAATTCCAACAACACCGGCATCACCTCCACGGGCGCTTGGGCCTGGAGCTTGTACGACGCAGCCAGCGACGCCAGCCCAAACACGTCGAACGCCGCCAGCAACGCCAGCCCAAGCACGCCGAACGCCGCCTCGACGTCGGCTACGGGATCCATAGGACGCCGCCGCCGCACCGAAGCAACCGTGAGCACAAACGCCGACAGCTAATAGTAGAACGCTAGTAGCAGACGCTGATAGCAGTGTGCCCGGGTCATGTGTATTTATAGTCTTTGTGTTTTGTGTTAGTTTTGTTAGTTTTGTGTTCTAGTGTGTGAGTCACATAGGCTGTATTAAATGTGCGTTTGTGTGGGTACACCCGTCGCCTAGTCCGTTCTTTCGGTCCGAGTGTTCTCCGGAGAGATCCGTGACAAAGATAAGTGGCGAGCCTGTGCCAGGATACATTCTTTTTCTTTTTTGCTTTGTCTCGGATCTTTCCGATCTCTCGACAGCATAAAGTATGGATTTGGCAAAAACGTTAGAACTGGCGCTCAAGCTAGGTTTAAGCAAGGAAGAGGCGATGCATCTCTATGACGAGGAGGTTAAGAGTCAGAAAGAGGAGGCAGATAGGCACAGAGAGCAAAGGACGCAAGCACGCGCAGACGCTCGTGAAGCAGAAGAACGCGAGGCGAAAAGAGCTCGCGAGGCAGAAGAGCGAGAAGAGAAAAGAGCTCGCGAGGCAGAGAGAAGAGCTCGCGAGGCAGTAGAGCGAGAAGAGAAAAGAGCTCGCAAGGCAGAACAACAGGAGAAAAGAAGGATAGAACGGGAGAAGGAGTTTATTTTGTGGAAACGCGCATTTCGCTGGAATACATGAGGAGATCACGGACAGTGATCAGCGTTCCTTAGCAGGTACAGAATCTTCTAAACCGGACAGAGTTTGTCCAAGAAAGCTGATGGCTCCTTTCGATAACAAAAGAGATGATCTGGACGCATATCTGCAACGATTCGAGAGGATAGCTTTGGGCAAGGCTGGGAGCGCAGTCAATGGGCCACGGCATTGAGCCTGTGTTTAGTCGGAGAGGCGCTGAATGTGTTTGGAAGGATGCCCGCTGCTGATTCCATGGACTACGAGAAAGTCAAAAACGTGCTCCTCCAGAAATTCAGACTTACGGCAGAGGGGTTTCGTGAGAGATTTCGCACCGCGAAACCTGAGGATTCGGAAACCGCTAAGCAGTTTTCCTGCAGGCAGACGAACTATTTTGATAGGTGGCTTGATATGTCAAAAACAGAAAAGCGTTTTGAAGGTGTGCGTGACAAGCTGGTCACAGAGCAATTTTTAGCGTGTTGCAGCTCAAAGCTGGCGCTATACCTGAAAGAAAGTTGTTTTCGTTGGAAGAGTTCGCCGACACTGCAGACCAATTCCTCGAGGCTCAAAGGTTAAGAAATTTGAGTAAGGCAAAGGAGCAAAACCAAAAGACCCTAGAGAGAAATTCGGCAAAACCAAGAGCATATGGCGGTGCTTCTAAGCGGTCAGTAAAGTGTTTTCTCTGCGGCAAGGTGGGACACCGTGCAGCTGACTGTCGAACTAGTAGTGCTGCCCAAAAAACACAGGTTGTGTGTCAAGGTTGTAAGAGGAGGGGTCATAATCTGGATGAGTGCCGATACAGAACCCAGGACCGAGCTGCATGCGTTGTCGACTCTAGTGTAGAGCTTGTCACGCCACCCGAAGTTCCACCGCTGAAAGGAGAGCAAACGCCGCTGAAAAATGAGGCAGTGAGTGGAACACCCAAGTCGAAAGCAGCAATGCCAGAGGTGGTTGGGCAAATAGGGGACCCTCCTATATTGGTGCTTAGAGACAGCGGAGCCAACACAGTCTTGGTTCGGAGAAGCCTGGTGAAGGACGAGGATCTTACAGGGGAAGCATCGGACGTCACTCTTGTAGACAGCACAGTAAGGTTCCTTCCTGAAGCAAGGATTCTAGTGTCCACGCCATATTATGCGGGGCAGGTAGTGGCAAATTGCGTAGACCAACCCATCTGCGATCTCATCTTGGGAAACATTACAAGTGCAAGAAGTGTCGAAGACCCCGATCCCGAGTGGAGGATGCTCGACGTTGAAGTACATCCAAAGGAACAAAGGCCCGCGACAGCTCAGACGGGTGCAGTCAGTTTCTCGTCGGCAGTGGAGACAAGAGCTCAAGCGACAGCCCGAGCAATGCAGCGTCCACTCTCTACTCCCGTTACGATGTGCCTGAGCGTAACACCGGGCAAAATTGCAATTAGGCAAAAAGAAGACTCTAGCCTGAAGACCTGCTTCGAAAGAGTCGGGAAAAAAGTGAAAAGAAAGAAGAGTCGCACGTCCTTCGAATAACAAGTGGTAAATGGTCTTCTGCCCAGGGAATGCATATTTAGTTCAGGAAGGCGGGTCCAACAGCTGGTGTTACCGAGAGATATGCGAGAGACCGTGCTACGCTTAGGACATGACGCCATTGTAGCCGGACACCAGGGAGTTCAAAAAACGGTGTCTAGTATCACCGAGGAGTTCTTTTGGCCGGGTGTTGAGAGTGACGTTAAGCGCTTTGTTCGCTCATGTGACGTGTGCCAGCGCACAGTTCCGAAGGGAAGAGTTGGTCCCGTACCTCTGGGCAAGATGCCAGCCATCGACCTACCGTTTCAGCGAGTGGCTGTTGGCATTGTGGGGCAAATCTCTCCAGTATCCGCCAAAGGCAATAGATATGTGCTTACTCTGGTTGACGTGGCCACTCGTTATCCTGACTCTATTCCACTGAGAACTATTGACAGTATCCAAGTGGCGGAGGACCTTGTGGAAATGTTTTCGCGTTATGGGTTCCCGAGGGAAGTTTTGAGTGACCGGGGCTCGATCTTCACATCGGAACTAATGAAGAAGTTTAACCGCCTTTTGTCAGTAAGGCAGTTACTGACAACGCCTTACCGTCCCATGTGTAATGGGCTTGTAGAGCGGTTTAACAGCACCCTCAAAATTATGATCAAGAAAATGTGCCAGGAAAGACCTACTGATTGGGATAGATATCTCCCAGCTCTTTTGTTCGCTTACCGCGAAGTAACACAAACGAGTCTTGGTTTCTCGCCCTTTGAGATGTTGTATGGGAGAACCGATAGAGGTCCACTTACAATACTCAAGGAGCTGTGGGCTGTTAAAGAGATTGTATCAGATCTCAGGACAACATACACATACGTGCTTCTGTTACAGGACAGGTTGAAGGAAACATGCAGGCTTGCACATCAAACCCTGGAAAAGGCGCCTGAACGCCACAAGGGATATTATGAAAAGAAAGCCATTCACAGAAATCTGAATCCGGGCGACAGGGTTCTTGTACTGCTACCCACGGATCATAATCAGTTAGTGATGCAATGGAAGGGCCCGTACCTTGTGACGCGGAAGAAAAAGGATATGGATTATGAATTATTGATTGATGTCACTAAGGAGGTTTTCCATTAAATATGTTTAAGAAGTACGAAGAAATGGGTCCCGTACGGTACGCCCTCAAGGTGGCATGTGCGGAAGTGGCCGAGGTGATGTTGCTGAGGTGCCCACGAGCAGTGGGAAGAAAAATGCAGGAGGGGATGAGGTACTAATGAAACCCAAGTTGAATGAAGACAGACGATCACAGCTCTACTCCAAATCAAGGGGGAGACGTTTTCGGATGTGCCATGCAAAACGGATATCATATGTTTCAAATTAGACTTGTTTACAGATAGAGCTAACTGAACAGCTCTAGGTATATCTGGGATGTTGTTGTCTAGATATATGTGGTTGTGGTTGCAGTGTTAATGTATCTCTGGGATTTATCGTGCTGTTGTTGTTGCTCTTGTTGGTGTTATGTGATTATACAAGGGAGTTTGTTGTGGACACCAACATGTCTATTAAGGATTCTGTACGGACAACAGCAGTGGTGTGTTAGTGTTCTGAAAACACCGTTTGGTGTGCTATGTCAGTGGTGCGCTCATGGTGTGTGCTGGACATCTCCGGTATGTTGTGCGCTGGGTCCAGAATCGCCACAGAAGATAGTCGGTTGGCTGGATGGCTTGAAGATGAGGATGACGCGAGCAGTTTTTCATGGAAAAACTTTTTGAGAGAGGGGGCCCTTGTCACATATATTAAGGAGCCTAAATTAAATTTTAAAGGAAAAAGGTGTGAAGAAGACAACTTGGATTACCCGAAGAATAAAGAAGATGACGAAGCATTCGGTGAGGTGGAGAGAGATAATTGGTGGAAAAGCATTCGGTGAGGTGGAAAGAGATGAAAGAAGATGAAGAAGAAGCATTCGGTGATGTGGAGAGAAATGATTGGTGGAAAAGCATTCGGTGAGGTGGAGAGAGATGATTAATGGAGAAGCATTCGGTGAGGTGGGGAGAGACCATTGGTGGAGAAGACGACAACAAGGCTTACGTGGACCTTACGTGGACTAACACCGAGGCTATAAAAGGGCGAATGAGAGCGAGGCACGAGGGTAACAGCAGAGAAGCGGAAGCTCCGGCGGATCAGGGACGCTTTGGCTGGAAGAGAGCGACACCAGATTCTGCTCCGGTGAGCTCGCATTCTAGGGCATCGCATCGTGGACTTCCTGCCGTGCCTGAGCCCGTTCCAGGGAGTCAACGGAGAACGCTACCACATGCTACGGCTAGGGGTGTCTTCAGCGCTGTTGCCACCCATCCGGGTGGTGCCCCAACGCCAACAACACCGGCATCACCTCCACGGGCGCTTGGACCTGGAGCTTGTACGACGCAGCCAGCGACGCCAGCTTAAGCACGCCGAACGCCGCCTCGACCTCGGCTACTGGATCCATACGACGCCGCAGCCGCACCGAGCCAACCGTGAGCACGAACGCCGACCAATAATAGTAGAACGCTAGTAGCAGACGCGTGTGTATTTATAGTCTTTGTGTTTTGTGTTAGTTTTGTTAGTTTGGTGCTCTAGTGTGTGTGTCACGTAGGCTGTATCAAATGTGCGTTTGTGTGGGTACACCTGTCGCCTAGTCCGTTCTTTCGGTCCGAGTATTAATCCACGTTGTCTTCTTCACACCTCTCTCCTTTAAAATTTAATTTAGGTTCCTTAATGTATGTGACAGAGATGAAGCGCCTATTTTGCCGCGCCGACCCCGAAATGTCCGAGGAAAAGAAAGTTCAGTTTTTTAATGTGCGGCGTAAAAGAACTACTCTTTGGTAGCCTCGTCCGCCAGCCGCCAAAAACAGTAGAGGAATTCATGCAAGAAGCCAGCACGATTCAGAAGACCCTCGACGTTCGAGCTCGGCAGTACTATCGCCCTTCCTCTTCCTGTGCAATCCGTTCGGACACGCCGGCCACCACCAGCGACAGCTTGCGGGAAGTTATCCGCGAAATCCTCCGAGAGGAGCTACGCCGATTCCTGCCATCCTCCCCACCGCCACAAGCACCAACTCTGATGGATGTGGTACGGGAAGAAGTGCAACAGGCACTTCGCACACCGATGGCTACAGAACCCCAGGTCATGTCCTACGCCGCTGCAGTAAGGACATAAGGGCTCCTAAGCCCCAATGACAACCCCTGCATTCTGTCCGACATGAACAACTTTTTCCCGAACGCCGCCTCCCAGCCCGCACCCGCCCAGCCTATGACCGACGCTCAAGCCCCAGGAAATGCGACGCCTGGAGGACTTCCGACAATCGGCCGTTGTGCTTCCATTGCGGTGAGGCCGGCCATATTCTTCGTAACTGCCCGTACCGATGTATCGGTCTTCGAGGATTTGCCGTTAACGCCCCACCACCACGCTTCGGACAACGTCAGCAGGAAATCGACTAGTACCTAAGTCGAGAAGAGTACACGCCGAACCGCTTTTCGCGCTCACCATCGCCGTCAACCTCGCGCTTTGCGTCGCCACGCCGCAGCTACGCAGCCGCGCTACGAGGAAGGTCACCCAGCCCCCGTAGGGGAAACTAAGGGCAGCAACCTCTGGAGGTGAGGTTGCTCACGAGCGAAACGCCGAAGATCCTCCACCGACCACGACTCATGAAGACGCTGCACCCGTGACGCCGCATGAAATACCGACACTCGCGGCACCGACGCCGCACACAATGAGAACCCCGACCACGACGCAAGCTTAATTGAAAACGACGCCGCCACCCAGAAGAGCTTCGACCACACGCCCCACCCGCGACTCGCATACGCGACGAAGCCGTGACCCGACGCCGAGAGCGGCATGCAATGCAAGAGCCAGGACCTCCGACTTAGAAGTGACTATCGACGGCCGGAAAGTTACCGCTCTAGTCGACACAGGAGCCGATTACTCGGTGATGAATGGAACATTCGCTGCTCGGCTCAGAAAAGTCACAACGAATTGGGACGGGCCAAAAATTCGCACCGCAGGGGGCCACCTCATTACGCCATCAGGACGATGCACAGCGCGAGTGACTGTCAAAGCACATACCCATCCGGCGACCTTTGCGGTGCTACCGCAATGCTCCCGCGAAGTGATCTTGGGTATGGATTTGTTTAATGAGCATCAGGCGGTCATCGACCTGCGATCTAAGCTGATCACGCTTTCGACGGAAGAAGCCATCGCTTCGATTAAACTGGGGAAAATCACGTTGCCCTGAGTATACTGGAGGAAAAAGTG
The DNA here is from genome assembly GCA_030143305.2 of Amblyomma americanum. Classification (NCBI taxonomy): domain Eukaryota; kingdom Metazoa; phylum Arthropoda; class Arachnida; order Ixodida; family Ixodidae; genus Amblyomma; species Amblyomma americanum. The sequence goes on from JARKHS020002406.1 coordinate 59,029, forward strand.
AGCGTCCCACCCCGTTCAAGCGTTTTCGTAACCGTAGGCGCCACGAAAGCCATTAACGCTGAATCCATCATCGAGGGCAACATGCAGTTCCTTCTAGACCGAGGAATCAGCATCGCAAGAGGCATCGCACATTTCCGCCATGGACAGGCCGAAGTACTGCAAACTTCAGCGAAGAATACCGACACATTAACAGAGGACCCACGATTGCTTTCTTCGACGAAATATCCGACGTACGAGACTCCTTCGCCCTCCCCGGCCCCTCCACAGAAGATTCGCCTGAGCAAGAGAACTCGCCCACTTTCGACATCAACCCAGCCCTGCACCGGAACCAACAAGGCCAGATCCGCAATCTCCTTCAAAGCTACACTGAGTGTCTTTCGACATCTCCGAAGGTGCGACAAACGCCAATTGCCAAGCATCGCATTACAACGGACCTACACGTCCGACCTCTCCATCAAAGCCCTTACCGTGTGTCACCGCGAGAACAAGCCATCCGGGACCAAAATCGAAGAAATGCTTCGCGACAACGTCATCCAGCCTTCAAACAGCCCATGAGCGGCACCGGTTGTTCTAGTGAGAAAGAAAGACGGCGCAATTTGATTCTGCGTGGATTACCGCCGCTTGAACAACATAACAAAGAAGGACGTCTACCCCGTCCCCCGCATGGACGACACACTGGACCGCCTCGGCAACGCCAAAAATTTCTCATCGATGGACCTCAAGAGCGGCTTTCTGGCAAATTGAGGTCGACGAAAGAGATCGCGAGAAGACAGCATTCATCACTCCGGATGGGCTGTTTGAGTTCAAGGTGATACCATTTGGTCTCTGCTCCGCGCCTGCGACGTTTCAGCGAGTAATGTGTACAGTGCTGGCAGGCCTAAAATCGCAAAATTGTCTGGTATATTTAGATGACGTCGTTGTCTTCGCCTCGAACTTTGAAGAGCACCTCAAAAGACTTCGAACAGTACTAGACGCCATCAAGTCGTCTGGCCTAACCTTGAAGGCAGAGAAGTGCCACTTTGCCTACAAAGAGCTACTGTTTCTAGGCCACATCGTTAGCAAGGTGGGAGTACGCCCGGACCCGCCGAAAACAGCTGCTATTGAACAGTTTCCACCGCCGGCCGATAAGAAAGCAGTGCGCAGCATTCTCGGACTGTGCGCACATTTCCGAAGATTTGTGAAAAACTTTTCGCGCATCGCCGAGCCCCTGACCCAACTGACGAAAAAAGACGTGCCTTTTAAATGAGAAGCGCCGCAAGCAGAAGCCTTCTAGGAACTTCAGCGTCATTTACAGTCCCCACCGATCCTCGCGAAGTTTGATGAAAACGCCGGTACTGAAGTTCATACCGACGCAAGCAGCGTGAGTGTAGGTGCCGTTCTCGTTCAAAAAAGGGATGGGCTGGAGAAGGTCATCGCATACGCTAGCCGTTCCCTTTCCAAGACCGAGGCTAACTATTCGACAACTGAGAAGGGGTGCCTTTCCATCTTCCGGGCCACGTCAAAATTCCGCCCCTACCTGTACGGACGACCATTCAAGGTGGTCAGGGACACCACGCGCTGTGCTGGCTCACCAATTTATAGGACCCCTCTGGCCGACTCGCTCGATGGAGTCTGCGTCTCCAGGAGTTTGACATCACCATCGTTTGCAAGTCCGGACGCAAGCACTCTGACGCGGATTGCCTCTCATGAGCCCCTGTAGATACACCGCCGGCGGGCGACGATTAGGATGCCTTCCAGGGACCCATCAGCCCCCGCTCGTTTGCCCAGCAGCAACGCTCGGACCCCGACCTAAAACGCCTCATCGAGTACCTGGAAGGCAAGGTTTCTTCACCCCCCGCTTCATTCAAGCGAGGACTGTCTTCCTTCTGTCTGCAGAGTGAGGTCCTCGTGAGGAAGAACTTTGAAGCGAGCAAAACAGCCTACCTCCTTGTTGTACCTGCTTTTCTCCGCGAAGAAGTTCTACAGGCTTCACACGACGAGCCGACAGCTGGACATCTCGGGTTTACTCGCACCCTCTGCCGCATTCAAGACAAGTATTACTGGCCCCGACTGTCTGCCGATGTCGCACACTTTGTGAAATCCTGCCGAGATTGTCAGCGACGAAAGACCCCCTCGCACACGACCAGCAGGATTTCTGAACCCCATTGAACCTCCCTCAAGGCCCTTTCAGCAGATCGGCATGGACTTGCTTGGTCCTTTTCCAACGTCAGCATCTGGAAATAAATGGATAATCATAGCCACCGACTGCCTGACCAGCTACGCTGAGGCGAAAGCCCTACTGAACGGAACAGCAGCAGAAATACCCAAATTTTTCGTGGAATGCATTCTTCGACACGGCGCCTCCGACGTGCTCATCACGGACAGAGGAACAGCATTCACGGCGGAACTAACACAAGCCATCCTGCGTTACAGCCAAACCAGCCACTGGAGGACAGCTGCATACCATCCGCAGACCAACGGACTGACCGAGCGCCTGAACAAAACCATTGCCGATATGCTCGCCATATATGTCGATGCCGAACACAAAACCTCGGATGTCATCCTGCCTTACGTTGTCTTCGCCTACAACACCGCAGTTCAGAAGACCACCCAGATGACGCATTTTAGGCTCGTCCATGGCAGGGAGGCAACGATCACGCTAGACGCCATGCTGCCCAACGTTACTGAAGAAGAGAACGTCGACGTTGCCAGTCAAGAGGCGGGGGTTTACTAACTTTAGTCTCTTCAAAATTTTGCCACAGGGCTGCGGTATCTTTTCAACAAATGTCTCCTGACTGTGAGATTTTGGCAATAGACTTTGTACTTCCTGGGTGCTCTCCATTTTCAATAGCAAATTGTTATTTCCCCAATGAAGTCCAGGAAGTTAGACATCTGAATTTTTTAATCGTAAACTGTAAAAACCCAGTTCTCGTGGCTGGGGACTTCAATTCTCACCATGTGTCTTGGGGTTTTAGGACTAATTCATGCGGCAAGCGCCTTTGGGACTGGGTTTCTGATCACAACCTGATGTGCTTAAATTCAGGATCGGCCACTTATCTTCGCTCACACACTCAATCTGTTTTAGATCTCACGTTCATTAGTCCTGGAATTGGCGTAACGAATTGGTCGACAGTTGATAGCGGCACTTCAAGTGATCATATACCTATTCATTTTGATATCATATGTCGTGTTACTCCGGCGTCTTCTCAGTTGCGGTCACATGTAAATTATGACAGATTTCAGACGGCGTTGCGCTCTGCCCTTGCTCCAGTGTCTAACATCGCCGAGGTCCACCAGTCAGCTAGCATATGTCTGGCTATTGAGGAAAGCCGTAAAAAGTCGGAGTTCCTGGTGAGGCCAACAAAAGGGAATTCTTCTAACTGGTGGAATGCGGACTGTACAAGAGATTACAGGCGGAGGAAGGCAGCGTGGAAAAAGCTTCTTCATAACCAATGTCCGAATAACTGGAGTGATTATAAATTTATTGTAGCCACCTTTAAACGCACAGTTTCTCGCGCAAAGGAAAAATATGACTCTGAACACTTCGATTATCTTTTAAAGGCGGGCAACCGACGTGCACTATTCGGTTTTCTACGGTCTAGGAAACAGCTCATGTCCTCTCATAATTTTCAGTCATTAGTTATGTCACCTGTAGAAGCTATCCAGGCGGTTGAATTAATAGCCACAGGCCTGCAAAAGCGGTTCTCGTCTTTACTACCTATGCGACCATTGTTGTTTGCACCAGTCGTACCAAATGATAATGCCTCACAAGTCAATCTATCAGAGCTTTCACAAGTTGTCCAGAGATTGCCAGCTGCGCCTCCTGGCCCAGATGGTGTTACCACAAAGATGCTCAAGATTCTATTTGAAGAGTCTCCCGACTTCTTATTGCACCTAATAAACTACTCTCTCAAACACGCTTGGATACCTTCTGAGTGGAAGCTGTCCAAGGTGATCCCTTTACTTAAAAATCTGGGTGGAGGCTATGAATTGGATAATATTAGGCCAATTTCTTTAACATCAAACGTGGTAAAGTTGATAGAAATGTTGTTACTAATTCGGGTGTCAGCCATTGTGGACCGCAAAAGTATACTCAGCCCGTGCCAACTCGGTTTCCGGCCACGGTGTTCGATATGGAATGTACATGCTGATCTTGAGAGCAGAATTCTCCTTGCTCGTCGTCAACGCCTGGTCGCGGCTTTGGTTACGTTAGATGTCGCCAAAGCTTACGACTGTGTAGAACACTCCATCCTGATACATAGGCTACAGTCTCTTCAATTTCCAGATTATATAGTTGCATGGATATCTGCATTTCTTCAAAACAGGGAATTCTTTTGCGTCCACAATGGTGTTCATTCAGAGAGGTATAGACAAACGCGAGGTGTACCGCAAGGAGCTGTTCTTTCTCCTGTGCTCTTTAATATTCTGTTAAGCTCAATTCCTCTCCACCGCCATGTACGCACTTATGTCTATGCGGACGACATTGCGTTTTTTGCTACTCCGCCGGATATACATTCTCTGTATGGTCTGTTGCAGTCATATTTGAATACACTTGAGCACTGGTTGAGCGCATTACACCTGAAGTTAAATGTTGGCAAGTGCGCTACTCTTGTGTTCCCTCTATTCACTCCTGTAGTGGTCTCTCTCACTTGCCAGTTAAAAATAATACCGCAGGTTCAATCCCTAAAATACCTAGGGGTCTTTTATGACAACAAACTCACCTGGCGACCTCACATTGACCATGTCGCGGCGAAAGGGGCTCGTGCCGTGGGCATGTTACGAAGATTGTCATCACCGGTACGGCATGCGCAGAGATGCGCTATTAATGATCTACATAATGTATGTCAGGCCAATTTTAGAATTTGGATCAGTGTTGTTTTCAGGCTCGGCTACATATAAACTTCGCCCTCTCGTCCTCTTAGAGAGGGAAGCACTTCGCATGTGCCTCGGCCTTCCAAAATTTGTGGCTATCAATGTGCTGTACCTTGAAGCCCGCATTCCGTCTCTCTTATCACGACTTCAATTTTTAACTGTGCAAACTTACCTCAGGATCTATGAATCTCATTTCCACCGTTCCCAAAGCATTTTCTGTTCTCAGCCGACCTTCTTTTTTGCTGTCCCCTGGTCTCGTTTCAATTCCCCTCAGGTAGTGTTTGTGCAAAGATTACTTCAGCCTTTAGGTGTAAACATTTATGATATCCTTCCTGCGCTTCGGAATGGGTCCACTATCCACATTGTTTTCGACGACATATTCCCAAAAAATGCAAAACTTTTGCCACCGAGTATTCTAAATGGTCTTTTAGAAGATCATCTGAGGACCCTACCTACAGATATAGCAATACCCACTGATGCATCGCAATGCAATGAAAAAGCAGGTGTGGGAATATTTTGCTCGCATTTAGATTGGTCCTTTTCTCTGCGCCTTCCAGATTTCAGCCCTATTTTTCAAGCAGAGTTTCTAGCAGTTGTACTTGCTCTACGCAAGCTAGACCCCTCTATTACAGCAGTGGCAGTAATTACTGATTCTTTATCTTTGTGTTCGTCCCTCGCTGCACAGGTTGACGGTCCCATTTTATCAACTTTCTCATCCCTACTTCCTCCGCATTTGAGCCTTGTTCATTTAGTATGGGTTCCCGGCCACAGCAGTGTGACAGTAAATGAGATTGCTGATAATCTCGCAAAGGCTTCCCTCAGCGGCCCCGTGTTGCCAATCATCCCGGCTACAGCCTACATTACAGCATCTAGATTTCGGCGACGTGCGTTTTTAAGCACGCAAGACACATCACTTAACATCGGCGGATTATGAACACCTTAAATATTACTGGAACAGGAAAATTGGTTGCTCTCGGCAGCTTGAAGTATCACTGACGAGGCTGCGCGGCCGCATCCCCCCCTCTAAATTTCTATTTACACAAGTCGGGTTTGGCGCTCTCTGCCCTTTGTGCATTTTGCCGTGAGCCAGAATCTATTGAACATTTTTGGCTGTATTGTCGCCGATTCAACTGACTGAGAAAAAGGTTGCTGGAGGAGCCCTTGCAGCATCTTGGCCTTACTTTGAGCAGCCCGCTCTTGCTATCATTTGGCGCCACCACATTTGGGTTCAGCCACAGATCTGTTTGCACCGCTGTTCAAAATTTCCTGATAGAATCTCACCGACTGCCTTGCTAAGTGTTCCAACCTTTTCTTTTCTATCAATTATTACATTTTGACTAAATCATTAATATTTAATCCCTCTCTTTATTACTATTCTTAAAATTTTAAAATCAAAACACTCATTCCTTTTCTGTTCATGACGGAAAATTTACCGGTGTTGCGCTCCCACGTGCTTTTCCTTTTTGTTAACTGCGTTCAGGTGAATAGCCACCCGATTCTTGGCCGATCCCCCAGTGTGGGTATGTGCCATCTTTTTATAGGCTAACAACAACAACAACAAGAAGCTCGAAGGCTTGCCCAATTACCGATCAAAGATCAGCAGCGGTCCGACGCCAGGCGTTACAACCTACGAAGACCCAACGCGGAATACAAGCCAGGAGACCAAGTCTGGGTGTGGACGCCCATTCGCCGCCGTGGATTGAGTGCAAAGCTTTTGCGCCGCTATTTCGGCCCGTACAAGGTTCTTCGTCGGCTAGGTGAACTGGATTATAAAGTCATCCCTGACGCAATGACTGCATCCCCGCGACGCCGCGTACGACCAGAAGTTGTCCATGTAGTCCGTCTGACGCCGTGTTATGCGCGCTAACAGCCGCTTCATTTTTATGCTCTATTTTCGCAAGATCTGTTTTTTTCTCTTACTAGTCGCATTATTTGTTTTAATGCATCGGGTCGATGCTTCTTTGAGAGGGGAGTAATGCCGCGAATATTTTCAGTGTTTGTTCGTTTTTCAAATCTGCCGCCACACCACTTTATCGCTTTGTTTTCGACGAAAGACGCGACTAGATTTATCTCGATTGATCGCAGCCAGGCAGAGCTGTTTCTAAGTTGTTCCCGAATGTTTTAGTAACTTTGCACGCTTTATCTCGAAAGTTCGCTATTTGCTGATCCAAATACTTGCACATATCATTTAGTTAAATGCTCTTTCACTAGGAACTTTGATCTTTATGTTTGCAGGCTCCTGCAATTTTTTTGGCAGCCCTGAACGCTGTCGACTGCCTCCGAAAATGCACTTCGACAGCTGTGACCATTCACCTGAATCAATATGTTTGTCGCGTCACAATCTATTCAAGAGATGATGGTCTGTGTCACCTTCAGTCTGAAAAAGATGGCAGGTTTGTTTTTATGTAGAGAGGCTTTTGCAAACAAATAGCCTTTCAAGCTCTTAGGAAAAATATCGTGGCCATTAAAAAAGGCAATGTGAGAGTAAATTTAATTTTATTAAGTTCCGTAAGGATTTACAACTGCCGACGCTGGCTCATGACCTCGCCGAAAGTAAACAGAACCCTCTGTCATTGTTCTCTGCGAAAACACACATTCCTGACATTCGATTCAACACTTCTGTTCCTAAAAAGGTTCCTAGCTGTAATATTAGCTAGTTTTTACAAAGGAAGAATAAGTTTCTTACACTGAAGGACCCTTTCTATGCAATGAACTTTTCAGAAGTTGTCGAATTCTTCAAGGGTAACCAAGGAATAAAATCTGCATACTCCTTTGAGATAGAATCTTTGATTTATTCTGTGCCGCACGCTGAGCTTTTGGCCTCTGTATAAGCCTTGGTTCAGGAAACAGAACAAGATTTTCTGGATTTTCATACATCGCTTCGTAGAAATCTTTCTTAAATCGTTAAACCAGTATCTTACGGCAACTTTCATTTTCTTTCGCCTGACGTGCAGCATATTGAATCTTGCTAGCCCCCCTTTTCTCGTTTTGTTGATTTAGCCGCTATAGACGATGAACTAGCCCAGACGTTTTCAGACTGACCGTTCTTAAAAACATTTAGAGACGTCGATAATTTCCAGACACTTTAATTCTGGGTTTAGAAAGTCGATTGTAAGTAATCTTACTTGTATTTAAATGTTTTTGACCTTAAAGGTCGTGGCCATGCGTTTACTGAAGAACTGTCAATTAAGAAAGAACTACAGATTTTAGACAACACTGGCATTCTGAGATAGTGATTTATGGTGGGGTTGCTTTCTTCGAACAAGCGAGAAATTGTAGAACTCCATTTCAGCGCACTCAAAACCAGTAATTTCGTTTATCGTCTCATTATGCTTGGAACCTGCGCTCTTAAAGTGCGGTCCTCACCAGATGCACGTTAGGTTTGGCAATAATGTTGGCTGACCTTTAACCCCACGCTTCCCTTCAAAGGTTGTAATTGCAGTCGCTGAAACTCTATTCCAAAGAGCAAAAGGCGGCACTTGACCAAAGGGTCTCAGGGTGAGGGCAGCTCAGTGAAACCTTAAGTTGTGCCATGTATGCACAACGTGTCACACAACACCAAGAAAGTAGGGAACTGACGCAATGTATCCTTAGTTTTTCTAGCCGCTAACAAGCTCTCAAAATATAACAGAAGCTGGTTGCGACAGAGGTGCTGCCTTCGCTTGTCATGCCTTCTTTTTTAGTGTCCAAATATCGCACAACTTATCACGCGGAACCAACTAGCCCTTTCAGGTATAACGGTAAATCATGGGTCAAAATAATCATAACTGTTGGGTCAACCGAGGCTCCCCTTTCGGGCAAACAAGTCATACGATTTATGCGCTATGACTCTAAATTTCGCTTCCATACAGAATAAATTTGTTGCTATTAATCCCTATAAAGATTCACGGGCAATGTTCGTATGTGCTGCTGAATCGCTTACAAGGATTTTACCAGCGCCTTGTAGCCCACCGATCACACAATTCAAGGCACGTTAAGAGGTCTGACCTTTGTCTCTGTCCTCTTTTCACGTACAGGTCTTTGCGCTTTTCCGACAAGGCTAAGGTTGAAGTTTTGTTTCTTTCAGTTATGAAAGAAGCGATTGTGACTGAAAGCGGTAAAGCCTGACGAAGTCAATAGGAGCCAGCACTTGGCCGTTTCTGTCAAAAGACAGTTGCGTGCAGGGCCGTTAACATGCCTGAAGTTGTTCAAACAAATGAAAGATTCTCGGATGCGTTAGCATTTCTCTGTTTAATGGAAAGGACTCATACACTTTCAGCTCAACCAGACGCAAATTTCTTGATCCAGTAAGTTGGCGCAATGAAGCGTCACCCATAAGTTTTCTTAATCGGCCCTTTTCCCACAAACATGGCTAAGAAGCGTTTCGTTACATATGGCAGCTTCTAGTTTGCATAATATTTACAAGAAAAGCCGCCTTTTTTCTCAAGAGTAATAACTCCCTATCCTTGTTTGTGGAAGGCTTACGTCAGATGGAAATGAAATTTCGGGGAACGAATCAATATTAGGTCAGCCAGCATTTTGCCATTCAATAGTCCGACGGACTAAGCAAAGGCTTAAGATTAGATTGTGGTCTGCACAGTGTAGTACAGGACAAAAAGTCTTGGTGAAACGATTGAGGCACACAAAGGTTGCAGCGAAAGCGTAAAAAAAATCAACATGATATCAGCGGAAATCGAGTGAAAAAGGAAACATAGGTTGGGCATATATGCAGTGCAATGTACAGATACGCTGTGTTGTGTTAGGCTAGAGGACGATTTTTAAAAAGAAAAATCTAGCCAATGCAGTCGAAAGTCTACTGGGAAGTTAGGGAAGTTTACTAGTATAATGGATTAACAAATGCTTTATCTCCGAACCTAGCATTAGAATCTACCTCTGTCCTTTAGTGGTCGAAATGTGGTTGGAGGTCTCACTCAGATAGAATCTGATATTTATTTTCTCATGTCTGAAAGGTTAGTGTGAAATGTTGACATTTGAGCAGCCCCGGCTAAGTAGCGTTTACGGTACCTTATGTTAATTTGGACTTGTTTATTGCATTCAATGCGACAAAGTCCGCCTATTTCAATAATTTACGATAAACGTTTCAACAAACAATTTTTTAACAGTAATAAATTTTTCGACACGGTCATGTTTTCTCTACTTAATTTTTACTTTAGGAAATGCCTGCATAGACATCAATCACAGCATGAAGTTTTTTCAGCCGTTACGAACCGCTGGCAGAATAGTAACACTGCCGCATATTTTTTGGAAGTATTTATTCACACTCAAAGCCACTGGCACGAAGATATATCACTTTGTTTCGGACGAGCGATGCTAGAATATTTATCTGGAATATTTTTAGCCCAGCATCGAGATTGCCGTAGGCGATTACTGCGCCTCACCTTGAAAGTCCTTTGTCAGCTTTTATTTAGCGGTAGCGAGAGTGACGGGTATTGGGTTCTTCGACAACTGCCCAGCGTGTTTGCTGCTTTTCCAACCAAGTCACTACGATTTAATTAAAGAGTTTACTTTGCTGGCACGCCAGTCAGGTCATCTTAGAAAAAGTATCCGTTTATCAGTACAAGTTTACGCATTTCGCCCATGCTACAGGCTACAAAGTGCATTGCGATCATTTTCTGGTAACGCGTATGGCATACTTAGCCGACTTGATAAGATTTTTAAACCCTGTGCATTTTTCATTCCTGATTTCATTTTCCTAAACAGGTTCTGACGTCTTGAAGTGAATGACTACATTTTTCTAAAAAGCTTTTAGCCCTCAAAAGAGCGCCATATAATGTGTCATGATAATAATGCCATTCATTATGCAATTAGGTCGAAACAAAAACTTCAAGGGGAAAGAAAACAGCGCACAGAACACATTTACCCAGTGTACCTTGATTACAGCCTATAGCTGGAGATTTACATCTGCTTGAATTACCGTGTTTTGACAGTTCATATGAATTCTGGCAGACCAAGCTCCTCTTACAAGCATGGATGAGAAAACAAGTTAACATAAACGCATTTAACACACATGCGCAATAAATTTTGTAAACCAAAAAATACTTGCTTCTGCCATTCTTGCATACAGCGGAGCACCGTCCGGAAACCCAGACGGTTCTTAGGCCAAACGAAAAGCCGAGCCTGAGGCCTGACATGCTGAACTTTACTTTATAAATATTATCAAGGAAGTAAAAGTCATTCTTATGCCACGGCCCCCGTCGGATAGAAGCCAGCGCCGGAACAAACAGAAAAACTTTCTTTCGCTATACCTCTGACTATTCGGTCATCTGGATTTGTTGTTTCCCAAAATCAAGTAAACAAGATGCCGCATTACACACAAAAAAAAAATATTCGAACATCTAGCGTTAGTGAACCGGTGATCGAACAACTATTAGAAATTCCGCTGCCAGTCATTGAAGGAAGTCTGCTTCAAATTTCTGCAACTTTAACTTGTTTATGTTATTCTTGGTAGATTCTTGAAAGCACTATATCAAAGTAACAGCTTCCTCGTCACAGTGCCTTGCAGCCATTCCTTATCGCCAAATGTGGCGAAGGCCTAACACCAAATCATATCTAGTCCTATGATATTCCAATGTTTACTTCCTGGACCCTAGCCATATAACTATACCTACATTGACAAGTATCGGCGACTGTGTGTTACAGAGTATCGCAAAAAGTTTCTGCATCCAACATTGCCAGGTTACAAAATTTTTGTACAGAAATGCCCCGAAGTGAGGGACTTGTCACGATACATGAAAAAATCCAATATTTTTCGAAACTGAGGAAAGCTTACGCTTATGCTTCTGGTGATTTAATTTGGAGTTGATGAATAGAAAATTTTCATTGCAGCCATTTTTAGTTACAATGGTTATTGATTAGAAATCAGCCAAACGCAACCACATGTCAAAGTCCACATGTCAAAAGTCAAATTTAAAACCCCGACCTCCAGCCGCCTTAATATATAAGTTAAAAAAGAAACTATTAGAAACTTATTTACGCAGCTTAATATTTAACTTGTTTCACCTGTTTTATGATGTCCACTAACACTGGTGTAGCTGCAAGGGCGGAATAGATATCTCAGAAACCTATTTTGAAAGCTGTGGTTCACATTGGCTGAAAGACCTGGTGTACTATACATGACACATGCACATGTATAAAAGGCGTGCTCGTAAAGGGATGGGGATCATTATTGTTGCCTCGGTGGGACCTGAAGAGCAGTGGACGGAAGTGTTTGCCATGAAGTGTGCAAGGTTTTGTCGTAGTGTTTCTTCGCAGGAGTACTCGCGCGAAGTTTAGGCACAAATGTTCATGGGTGAAAAAGTTGGAGGAAATCTGTTCTGCATCGCTGCTAATGTCTATCGCCTGCGCTATGTTGCTGGCAGCACCGCAATTTGGCACTTCCGCCTTCGGTTTGCATGATACTCATTGCGCCACTATGCTTCCCTCGAACTAGCCCGCAAAAAGCGCGATAAAAACAGCGTCGCCTGCTAATAGTGCCGTAACTCATGTGCATACGAGTAACAGCTCTCGGAATATGAAAAGAAGGCAAGAATATTCCCTGAAAACTGTTCCGTACATGCCACGTCGGTTGATTGGTGACCCATTGTTTTGTCGACAACAGCAAGTGTTCTCAGGCAAAGCAATGGCTATTGAAAACTCCCAATGTTTGTTGCAAAAATGTCAAAATGAAGGTGAAATACACCTTTTTATTAAAGTAATTGTTTCTCTAATGCTTCACTGATCGAGTCTCCGATGTGATAGTGAATAAGGGTGGGATTACTGAAGGAAAACAGGCATTCATAACAGCCCATATAGCAAAGTTTACATTCTGGTTTATGGGGGTTTAACGTCCCAAAGCGACTCAGGCTATGAGGGACGCCGTAGTGAAGGGATCCGAAAATTTCGACCACCTAGGGTTCTTCAACGTGCACTGACATCGCACAGTACACGGGCCTGTAGAATTTCGCCTTCATGGAAACTAAACTGCCGCGGCCGAGATTGAACCCGCGTCTTTCGGATCAGCAGCCGAGCGCCATAACCACTGAGTCTCCGCGGCGGCTAAAGTTTATATTCTAACTACTGGCGCGGGAACTGGTGTCAAACGGAGCAGCGCCAGTTGTATGAAGTTTCTGGAGAATATTTTTACTGTGCTCCGGTCGCTAACCTAGATCTGGCTGTACGCTCTTCCACCACCCATCGCGGTTAGTGGAGCCACCTTTAAGCAGAATTTGACCACAACTTTGAAATCATGATTTGCAGTGACCCACGTATCTCTTTTATTTCAGGATCACGTGCGAATAATTCTTTGCGGGTTTAATCTGAATGCCTCGGTCTCGGTTTTGACAGATTCCAACAGTGACTGAGAAGCCGCTTACCGCTGAAAGTACCTTACGGATTTTATACTGCAAAACGGTGATTTAGCTAGAAAACAGGCAAGGTTCTTGGTAGGTCATAAAAACCACGTAGTTAATAGAAAACAGCGAAAATTACAAAACATAACATAGATGCGCCAAGTAAACATAACTGAAAGCGGATCCCAAGCCTGGAGAGACTGAGCTCGACAGAAGGTAAAAGCAGCTGCTCTCTAATGAGGTTTAACCCTGAAGGGAAAGATCCTCTTTCTCCAGCCTCGCATAACATATTCCCCTCAGTCACACCTAAAATACTGCCCCTTTTCCACGGCTCCTCAATTATGGCAGGCTACGCCGGGGTTAACGCTTGCAAAAATCGCAACCTGCGTAACTATGAGTGGGACACTTACCTAGCTATCACTGTAAAGTGAAAAAAAAAAGCAGAATTGTTTGCAGCGAATTGAAATCCGGGAACAGATGATGCATGGTACGTTGAAGACTGCACTGAGTGTCATCGTGCACCTCAAAAAAGAGAGTTGAGCTGAGATCAAGTTTACATTTTTATCCGCTGCCTCAACAAACCGATGAAATATGAAACGAGGTCTAATAAGGTTCTGAAAGAACTACAGGAAACCAATTCTTTCCAGCGTCCTATAAGGCCTATGTGCCACAGAGCTGTTTAAAAAAGGTAGAGATTACTGCAACTACCAACACTGGAGGAATGCGAAAGCATTGACGCCTCTACGACTCTCGCCGCCTCTCCTTGCCCTTGTTTGATTCATTTAACGTTTGGCTCTAACCAATTAACTAATTATTCAATGTCACTCAACCTTTCTGTTCGATTTGTTCTCACTTCTCAAACGCATTTAAATTCATTTCAAACTTTACTTTGACTTCTTTGCCTATTTTTCTTGTATTTCAGCGTCCCTGGCTGTTTTTCCGTCCGCTCGCCATATCGACGTCCGGGCTATTTCGACGTTTTTTGACATTATTGACCGTAAATAATTACTAATTACCCTATTGAAATAAAAAATTTTGCCCATCATCCTCACATTGCCCTCTATCGATCACAACCACTCGTTTGATACTATCTCTTCTTAGAACGTCACAATTACTTCGGACACGATTTTTGACTCTCTTTGGTGACTCGACCCCGCCGACATAGAATAGAAATGCTTTGGCATTATTAAGCCGAGACGAGGAGAAATTATAGTGCCACAGACGCTAACTCCTCGCAAGCACTGTACACAAACCATGCAAGCCGTTGTGACCTTTTACCCTGGACACTTATTGTTTAGTTACTCAAGTAACACTTGTTGCTGGGCTAGTAAGTGCACATTTCTGTCTACAAACGTTAGCCCAAAATACGAGGCAGGCATACGAGACAGCGCGTAGTCTTGTCCACCTTTATTGTCAATTGTTTCATATTTTGTTGCTGATTATGCTTAAAATTTAAAAGGCTTAGCCTCGTTGCGCTTTGAATTTTGACTTTTAGTGTGGGGCATCCAGCTCGTAAACTGACATGCAACGCCACATGGGCTGCCTCTGTTATTGATACAGGTGCAACCTTCTGCTTATAACACAGGTAGTATCTGTGTGCAATGAATTGAAATTCAAACCATCTTGTACGTGCGGACTGTGATTTTTCACATGCCTTGTTTTGTTCTGTGTTCTGCGCGCTGTTAACAAATGAAACCCCATAGAAACGACCACAATAGGCCCTCGTTTCTGAAGTTTAAAAAAAAACGCGCCAAAAAGAATTCTAAACACTGTTAAGATTCTCCTGAATACTAAATTTGAGCTCAGCTCTGCAGTGATATCTAACTCAGTAGGCTCATTGTTTTGGTTTTCTGGGTTGTCGTCCAGTGTGCCTGCGATATTAGTTCGATAGTAGTGTTAGTACACTAAAAGGACACTGTGCAATGCCCATCGGGCGAGAATGTGTATATTAATACGATAGCAGCATTAGCAGAAGAAGAGGATGTGCAGTGTACCGCGCAGGAGTATGTTGTAATTTAACAGGAGACGTGACCGGCGGCGGCGATAGATTAGAGGTTTTGGCTACGTTAAAATCACAGCCATGGTAATGTTTTCTTTTTATTTATTTATGCATGCTTCGGCTCGATTATATCGAAGGCGGTAACGCGGCTGAACACAAGAACGGGTTTTTAAGAAGATGCGTTCTAAAAAACTTTATTGGAGAGTTGAGCACCGCCGTAAGTGCATGGCGCGATAGCGTTCAGGGTTTAATGCCCATATATGCAAAATTGGGCGTTCTCTCCTAGAAATTCATAGACCGCTTGGTACGCTATACCATTCCTGGTGCAGTGGCGCAGTGGTTAAGCGACGCGCCATTGTCCCTGCAGTCGCCTATTTCAAACTTGTCACCGGAGGAGCCCGTGAGACCGAGGTTGCTGTTCCGGACAAATTTAACTGCCACCTGCCAGAAGGGGCTGTTTCCTAGCAATCTAGTGGGTAGGTTGCCACCTGGCACGGTTGGCAGTTGTGATGACGAAAGACCACGACACGAAGGTCACGAAGGCAGTGGGCCACCTCCTTATTCGTTCAAGCCTAAGACGACGCAGGATTTTCCACAGAAATAGAGCCTGAACGCTATAGCTTTGAATGAGTCCTCCTTATGAGCGCCAATGAACGGCGAGATAACTATACATCGAAGCTGTCTTAAAATATAGCAACATTGAAAAGGGATTTCCCTAATGATTACCAGACTTTCATCACCTGCAAATTGAAAATTAAGGGATAGTGGCATTTGATGGCTATTCTGTTCTGTAAAATTTTAGCAACGCACCTCTGTTCTGAAACATGCTTGTCTAAAACACCATCCCAGTATGTTCAATAACGCATGCTAGACCGCGGCACCTGCTCCTTGCTGTAACGCAGCTGTTGTGTATGCGATGTTCCATCTGACAAGAATGTGGAGTGATAGGCGACGGTGATCCCATTTCGTTCCTTGCCAGCAGTTTGCCATCGCCGCGCTTGACTGCATGCGAATTCTTAAACGGCACAACGTCTTACCACCCACTCTAATGGCAATCGCTCACTCATAGAAACAGTGCTCCCTTCACGTCGCCCGCACAGTAATTCTTCGGTTTCACTCGCAAAGAACGAAATGTAATCACAGTCGCCTGTCGGAAAAGCATTTTTGTCAGAAGGTGCGCCGTAGGCAATAGTAGCGTCACACCTGGGAGGAGCTTTAGGCCGTATGCGCCGGACTCACACGCGTAATTAGATGGATCGTTCTAAAATTTTTGACATGAACATCTCAGGACACAGGTGCGTTACTAAAATTCCACAGAATAGAATAGTCA
This sequence comes from Amblyomma americanum, assembly GCA_030143305.2. Lineage (NCBI taxonomy): Eukaryota > Metazoa > Arthropoda > Arachnida > Ixodida > Ixodidae > Amblyomma > Amblyomma americanum. Next base: position 75,536 of record JARKHS020002406.1, read on the forward strand.
TGAAATGCCCCTTGCTCTAAGTTACCAGTATAAACTTGTATGTTAACTGCGTTAATTTAAAAGTGCATTATTGCATTTATTTAATTACTGCTATTGCGATGACAAATATCCTCAGTATGCGCCCGCTTGGCCGCATACCCCGCGTACAAGAACCAAGGGGGCTCTCACGGTGGCTCAGTGGTTACTGCGCTTGGCTGCTGAACCGAAAGACACGGCATCGATCCCGGTCGCGGCGGGCGAATTTCGATGGAGGCGAAATGCTAGACCCGTGTACTGTGCGATGTCAGTGCACGTTGGAGAACTTGAAGTGGTCAAAATTTCCCGGTGTCCATCACTACGGCGTCTCTCATAGCCTGAGTGTCTTTGGGATGTCGAACCCTCCCAAACCCTGCAGAAAAAAAACAACTTTTCAATCGTACTCTTCGTATTTTTCTTAAATCTTGGAAGTCTAACTGACACCGTGAATATAACATGCGCGTGCAAGGCTTATTTTGAGGGAACGTGACGCATTACGCCGCTAAGGCTTCGCTGCTGTGATACACCACGATGGTGTACCATGGTCTGTCACTCCTTCAATCTGCCCATCGGTGCCAGTTTAGCGCAGCTGCTACGGTCAAAAATCAACGCACAGAACATGACTGACAAAAAATACGCAGGAATACAGCCGATACCGACTTACCTTAATTACGTATCTTAACCAATCTACAGCTCTGTGTGGGATCTAATAATTTTCCCGTTGAAATGACTGCAATTATTTTTTGTGCGCTTATATTCTATATTGTCACACCTGAAGCAAAGGACATATCATATGCAGTAATATTTTTCTACAAATACGCATCCCTGAGTGCCTGTTCAGCGCTTTTATTTAGTACACCAGGAAGAACAGAACATAAATGGTGCCCCAGCGTGCCACTAGATTTCAACGGCTCATTGGAGCGACAAATGGGAAAAATAACCCGGACGCTCATTGTGAGCTGCTTATTTTTCAGTGCCTACTACTGCCTTAGCCTGATGCACACCGCTATGCTCGAACTGCATGCCGTGAGAGCCTACACAAAAATTCGTACACTGTTCAATAACGGTAACTTCCTAGCCCGGTCGACCGCTGGCTTGGAATGTAACGCGTTTTAGTGTACATCCACAGTGCTATCTGGATGAAAACACCTGAAGATTGTAAAGTGCACTTTTCGCGTGTGACTAATAAAGTGACATTGACTGATATTCGTTTTTCTATTTCCAGTTGTGCCAATAATTCGCGCCACTTGGCTTGCTAGAAAGAATGACTAAATGTTCCTTTCTTTTACTAGAAGATTATACTTTCAAGATACTGCCCCAGAGTATGATCCCAATATGTTTACTCCGCTTGCCTTAAGTCAAGCAATCACTTTATATGATGATTTACGAAATAGAGACCACATGGGGACACGGAATATCCACAGACGCACCGTCTGTGTACTTTCAGATATCCTGTTTAAACGAGCGCACTAGGAAGGGCCAGGGTTACTTGCCATCAAAATAAAAAAAATATCAGTGTTTCACTTGGTCGAACCTATCACATTGAGAAGGAATTCCCAAGTAGTTAAGGCCAAATTTTGGCAATGGCCCAGGCCAAATAGAGAGATTGGCATCGTGTCGCTGGCACGATACATTATGGTTGACCTTCGATGTTTGTCCGAATCGGCTAAGATCAAATTTCGGGAATGAGCCAAACGTTGCGGGCGGCCATAGCCAAAATTCGAGGTCACCACCCTGCAGGCCACGGCAAGTTTTTGGTAGACATTGATTTTTATCCAATTCTGCCATGGTCAAATTTCTGGGTTGGCCCGGGCAAAAGGTGGAGGTCACGATTTTATTCATCGTGGTCGAATTGGAGGTGGTTGAGCCATATTTGTAGGTAAATCTGCATAATGCATTTTGAACTTTTTAACTTAAAACGGCGTTGCTGTTGCTGGACAACGGCACAAGAACGATCCAAGTGACAAGATGTTTGGTCCGTGTTGGTTAGCGTTTGAGCGTTTTTGCACTAATTGTATTGGACATGCTACAAGCACGCTATTTTTCAGACGTAAGCATTAGAATGTTCTGAGCAAGCGGAAGTCACGACCGCCGTCACGCGTGAAGCATACGCATGGCGAACCTTGTGGCCTGCCCATCCTGGCACGTTGGGACCTACCCACCGCACTGTGAACAAACTGAGGGCCATGTCAGGTGGCAGTTAAATTATTATCCGCGAGAAGGCCTCACAAAACCCTCCCCTGGCTGTATTTGAAACAGCCACCTGCCGGGGCAGTGGCACGTCGTTTAGCCACCGCACCGCTGCGCCAGAATTAACATCAGGATTTCCAGTGATCAATGAATATAAAGAAGAGAATGACCCGTTCAGCACATATGGGCATTAACTCATTAACACGCAGCGCCATACACTTAAGACGAAGGTACAACGGAATTATCAGTAGCAGAAAATGCTAGCGCTTCAAACAATCGACAAAGGACCACTGAAGTGATTTTTTCTTTCCTTTAAGCTCGTCATAAATGTACCATGGGTAAATCATGCCGGAAGGTCACTAGCCATGTCAGCAGCTTATAACATGTTGTGAGCCAAATCGAACACGTGGCGATATCCGCAAACAATTTACTTTTGTGGGCTGAGGCTACATACACAATGGAACCGAGCGCACTTAAGTGATTCTGGCTTCAATTGAAAGCATTTGAAACGCATTATTCTGAACGAAAAAAATGCCATGACTAAGCCAGCGTTTGTGGCATCGAGCGCGTCGAAATAAATTTCCTCGATACTGTCTCTGAAAAACGTTTTTATTCTGAGAATAGCAGCGAGGCTTTTCCATATTTCTAGGCTTTTCCATATTTCTTCTTTGCCGGCTGCAGAATGTCCTCTGGTCTTCGTTTCTGCGTAATTGGCGTCATAGTGAAGTAGTAAAGTGAAAACATTTCTTTAAACTTATACCCTTATGTGAAGTAGCACTTCCAAGAAGTTCTTTCAGTGAAGCAGGTGATTTTAAAGTAGACGCAAATGCTTCTTTGTCAAGAGCAATTATGCCTAGCACCTTTTATAACTGCTGACGTCATAGTGGTACAGCGGCACCGCGTCGTCTCCTCCAGGCTGGTCTATCTTTTGGGACGCTTTGCAATCAATGGAAGAGGATGCATAAATGGTTTTTCAACTATATCTGTACTAGCTATGGACTTTACCACTCACACAGGCATCTCAACGTGACATTAAAGCTCTTCATAGCAGCTTTCGCACGAGAACAAAAAAAAGGAAGGAATGAGGATGATGATGAAATGCACCAGTGCAGAGTTGCAGACTGGATATCGAAGAAGTTCAGCAGCTGGCAACGTTTTCATGAAAGGCACTCATGTTTTGAATGGATATGAAGAGAGATGGTGTGATTTCACATATCTGAAGTGAGCTATTTTGTTTTCATAGCGTAGCTCGCATCCACGGGGATGTGCAGCCATTAGCATGATTGATTGACGCCATAAACCACACTGCCAGTGGCTCAAGGCATGCATACAAGGCAAGTATACATGCACTGGCAATATGCTGCGGGGAATATCACTGCTACCGATGCGTAGGGATGAACGATTCCAGATATAGCAAGCCACTTCAGGCACAGCCTTATGCGGCTGTACATCAAAGGAGAAAAGAACGGAACGTGTTTCTAACACGGAATGTAAAAAGCACAGGAACGCTACCCTAGGGTGAGTGTGCCCTCAACCTGCAAATGGGTTTAAGGCGTCTTTTTGGCGGATCTCCCTTGTTGCGGACGTAGCTTAAGGCATTTTCGGCACAGACTTTCTTCGTCGGTTTGACCTGCTGCTCGGCGCGGCTCGCAAGGATATTCACGGTGCTACATTGAACCTCGCTTTTCATGCAGTTGTATCGTCAACAGCGGTTAGCACAGCGTTCCGCCTTTTTCAGCTACCTCTAGCTACCTTTCTTAGCTGCCTCTAGTCTGATGCACCTGTGAAAAAAAAAAAAACAGCTCGAGACCTATTTCTTCCAACATCCTTTGTTGGCGGCAGGAGTGGGGAAGGAGAGATGATAGTGCGCAAAACCATTTGCCTCTTTCCTCCTCATCCTCGTCGTCTGCCCGGCTGATCTTCTCCCGCGGGGCCTAGAGCACCTCAAGACCTGGGAGGACTAGGAGACCCTGCTTCGCTCGGAGGACCCGTCCATGCAGACCATCGCCACCGGCCGAGGTGCCAGTGTTTTGGACCCTAGGAACATGAACACTTGAGTGCGGTGCGGTAGTGCGGGGACACAGTGGAGTGCCCCGAATTGCTTTCTAATAATAAAGTTTTTCTCTCTCTCCCACATCCAGAATCCAATGCGTCTGTGTACTTTTTTTCGCAAAGTAATGCTCGCGGCGATTAGCTGATGGATTCGTTTCAATAAGACATTTAGTTATTGTCTTTCATCCAGAATTCTAATTCGTTAACCAAGCAGCTCCGTCGTACAGGGGTTACGAAAGCAACATAGACATTCAAGCAGTCCAGACAAGCAGAAGGTATACATGTGCAGATGTAAACTTTTCTTGAATTTTAGTTGCGTTTAATTTTTAGCATGATGTTGAGCATAACACCCGGATGCCCTTTAAGACTGTACATTGTTCGTACATCATCTTAACCTCAGCCATACCTACGAGATCCCATTCATTTAAATTCAATTTGTTTTATTTCACCACATACATGAGGGCAGGAGCTACTAGGGGAAATCTCCTCGAGGCAGCTTGATGCTCCCGAGGAGACAATTACAGGATAGTCCATGGTAAATATGCAAACACTCAAGAAATATGACGAGTGATCGGTGGCCCAATCTGACTGAAATCTGTAACATTAGGCTTAGACTTTTTTTGCCTTTGGTTTACATGACACATCACCCACATATATTTTCAGATACGTTTATTGCACGCCTATTCTTTTTACTTGCTTGCACTTGTACTTCTGTGTATTTGCTTATACTTATTTTTACGTCCATACAGGAGGATCCCATGTCTGCCGCTAACACGCTAACCGAGGTCGTTGCTGTTCGCTTCGCCGGCCACGCAGCACGTCTTTGGCGCTTTGCTCGCCCTTTGTTATAGGTCTCCCTTCTATAAGACCCTCTCATATGTAGGGCATACCGTCGCTAGACAGCCAAGGAATGCTCGGACAGAACCAATTCAACTGAATATTGCCATGCGCCCTGCGCACACAGATAAAATATTTCCGCGCCTCTTCTCAGCTCAATTTCTTCCTCACCATTAACTTTCCGCGGGAGCCACTCGCCGGGTTGTTCCCTCGGCAACCACCTTCCGGCATCTCCTTCTTCTCCCTTAGAACTACAGAGGGGCTTCTTCTCTCGCATGGCCACATGCCAAAAGTGGCAAGTAGCTGGTGACAGGTGGAGGCTTCAGAGAGCAACGCCGGCAAACATACTCTTCCGAACTGGGGCATGTAGCGCTAACGCCTTTTAAACAGAACACGAAAACGACGCATTCGCACATGGGCTAGCACAAGAGTTCATACATGACGATATACAACACTACAAACAACGTACCTCCCCAGGAGCGCCCAGAAAGGATGGAATGTCCCTGTCCCAGTACAACAATTATCGAACATTTCCAGGCCGTAGAGGCAGGACATAGAAACAAAAGCAAAAGGGAAGTGCGCCCACTAATGTCCTAGAAACACTTTTTCGAGGGTGTTAAGCAGAAACAAAACAAATCATAGCATTTTGGTCCCAGAAAGGTAAATGGGAGAACGTCTTTGGGACCAATGCTTTTCAACAAAAAATACAAATTGACTCCTCGCTCCCTTATCTCTCCCTCTCGCGCCAAAAGCTACGGGGAGAGGTTTTCGCGCTTGCACTCGCTGTTTTGAGAGATAAGACAGTTTTGTTCGAACAGCCGAAGGAAGCGCAGTTCACCCCCCATCTCTCTCGTGTGCCGTCGGCTCCATGCTGCAGGGGACGGTGGTCTGCCTTTTCATCTCATCGCCGGGAGCGGCGGTCACCAACGTGCCCGTCTTCAATAGTATTTGCAACTTCAGCACGGTGGGGCGGTCCCTGCAGGCATCTCCAACTACCAGCAGTCGTCGTTGCGCCGCTGTCTAGCAGAGGCGCAGTAATGGGCCTCCCGTCGCTCGCCTGGCTTCCTCGCTGGACGGAAGCCATCTTGCGCACACGTATTCGCGCAGCCCCTAGCCGCTCGCGCGCAAGCCCCAGCGCGCAGCAGCTCTTGCTCTCATCACTGGGCTGTCGTGAACTTTGTAGCTGCGGATTCATGGCAGCTTGCCCGCGCACCTCGGCATGCCCACATAATTCCTTTTGGAACTGGTGCAGCGGCGCGCGGCGCATCCCAAGTCTTTTGCACAGCTTCACGGCCCTACACCATAATGGCGCTCTTACAGGCGTCGTTCGCGGCAGCGGATTTCAAGGCAATGGGCGACGCCTAGCGCGCACTCTGCATCCCTCAGCGCCTCCGACGACTGTGGCGTGTTGTTGGTGGCAGCGTGGCGTCCACTGCGGTCATAGGCGGGATAGATCTTCGGAAGCCCACCAGACCTTTGCTGCGAGTGCCCATGGATTAACCTGCTCTATACCTAGATTGCCGTCCTGTCGCAGCGGTATAGTTTGTGTTGCGTTCGCGTCGCTGACTCCCAACCCACCCCTACCGGATTACTTGTGCTTTGATCACTTTGATCTCGCCTCCCACGCCGAATTGTGCCGCACGCGTGGTCTGCTGTACCCTGGGTGCGGCGAGCCAGGGCTCCTACCTCAAGACGTCTCCCCTTTCTATCCGGCTCCAAGCAGTCTTATCTCCACACTTACCCCCGAATGCAGAAATGTAACTTGGCTCGCGCTTGGACTCAACTTCGGCAACTCGAGTCGAAGCGCCAAGGCGGCTTCAGAACGGTGCCGAAGTTGGGTTTCGTGTTTCATAGATGCTCAACCTGACTTGCTTCGTCAAGTTAAGCGCGTGCTTGAAAGCGAGGGCGCATTGCTCGTCTGGGGATGAGAGTATTGAACAATCTATTATAATAATGCCCATTTTGCTCCTATAAAACAAAACATCTCGTTCAGCAGTCATAAACAGGCACTAGGTGTGAGTGACCTGCATAAAATTGCTAACAATAAAAACTACATTTCAGTGCTACCCGCTGCTTCCACTTGATTGACGTTTTTGGCTGGCAACGTGCTCCACATTGAGCCAATCCTATTTGAGCCATAGCCAGTTTTTTCCCATGCTTTTCCTGCTCCCAGCGGAGACCAGCGCCTCAGTTCACTTTCGAGGAAAAGGAATTGTTATTGTGTTTGGGTAACGCACGTCGGCATATATTAGAGTGCAAAAAAAAAAAACGATGTGTCGTCGCTGGCAAAAAAAAAACGCCACTTGGAAGGAAATTGCCGGGCTGTTTAACAGCAATCACGGGGTGACCCGACGTGACACCAATCAGCTCAAGAAATGCTGGGCCAACCTAAACAAAAGTCGAAGGAAGAGGACGCGAGGAAAAAGAGAGATCGCCACAAGACAGGTGAGCGCGGCTTGCAGGCCGTTTACAAATGTTTCTTCCTGCATGCTTTGTATGCCATGGATAAGGGCATGATTATTCTACTCCGGTCGGCGTAAGCAGCGTGGACTGGAATGCATAGTTTTTTTAGGAACAGTGTGATAACACGTAAATGGGCACGTAATAACGTTTCGGTGCAGTGTACTCTGCTTTATTTACAAACGCAGATGAATGCAGCCTGCGTTAATCGTGTAAATAATGCCCAAGCAGTATCTTGTACAGCCTCCGTAATTTTTAAAAACTACAGAGAATGTTTGCTACATTCAAGTCAGTACGAAGGCATGCGATTTCTGCTGCATAGAAGACTATGATGAGCGGGCAGTGCAGTGGGACGGAGGGCTCGCGCCAGGCCAGCAGCGAACTGACAACGGACGATTTTGCTCGGAGTTGGTACCATTCGAATACTATCGCGCCGCGAAGCCAAATTGGGTGCACCATAGATCAGACGGTGTCTACACTGGCGACCTTCATGTTCATGAGGTAACTGGCCGCGCTATTGACAGTTTCTTGGTACTATTGAATATCCGGAAGGCTGTACATACAGCTACCTACCTTTACTCATTCCTGGCACTGCTGGGACGGGGGGCACAAAAACGTAGCGAAAACAACACACAGTTGCATGCATTGGTGTGCCTTTGGTTGCTTTTGTGTGGCACTTCATGAACGAAATATTTTAATGGCGCATTGTCTATAAATTAAGAGTAGCTTCACTGTGTGCGGTGTCTTTTCTCTATTCAGGAGGAGGGTCAGCTCAATGCACTATGAGCGCTCAAAGTGAGCAAGTCATTGCTGTTGCCAGCCACATAATGACCAGGGTAGGCAACCAGACTGACTCTGATGGAGGCATCAACCTGCCACCAGTGGTGTAACGAGGATGTAACGCGTATGTTTGACTTTCGCTGTGCCGTGAGAAGGCGCAGGACAGAAGGCTGCGTTGAACTCATATATATATATATATATATATATATATATATATATATATATATATATATATATATATATATATATATATATATATATATATATATATATATAGCGAGGATGTAACGCGTATGTTTGACTTTCGCTGTGCCGTGAGAAGGCGCAGGACAGAAGGCTGCGTTGAACTCATATATATATATATATATATATATATATATATATATATATATAGTTGCAGCATTTTATTTCATCCGCGGGTTTCTGTTGGGAACGTCGTCAAGGTATGTGGTTTATGCTCGTTTTTTTTTTATTTTCGCCTCGTATAATTAATATTTTTTCCTGTTTTGATAACACGCTCAAGATTACTCCGAGGCTCGTGCGAGAGGCAAAGGAGAGGGAGGTTTCACCCTGCAGAATATCCGTAACCTGAAACCGCGTATCTGTATCGTACGCCCATATCGTCTTTTCTTTTGGCACCCAGGTTGCTCTTTACATGCGTTTGCTTTTGCGTGTGCATATATGCTTTTGTACCCTTCAGAATGTTTCCTTAAGGTGCATCAACTTTCAGCCTGTATTATGTTTTTATTGCTCCATTTTTTTCAGATTTCTCAGAGCTAGAGAAAATTTTGGCTGTTATTATTTGCTGGTGTCGTAGTGCTCCGTACATTGTGTGTTAAATGGTGCATACATATGCGTCTCCTGTTTGTATTTATTTAAACAAAAAGAGCACATAAAATAAACTGAAATTACATTTGTATTGCGCTGATATTTCCTTTTATATGGGCGGGATCGGGCGACATTTTGAATTAATATTTCCTTTGTGGGTGTAAAATTCTAGCACATTTCATGTTCATGTGGCGGGAGCAGCGTAGCACGAAACAAAGAAGAGAGAGGCGGGAATCAACGCTGACTAACAACCACATTTTTAATCCACGTTCGATCGAATATATACATCTTGTTCGTGCAATAAGGAAAGGACAGAAACATGACAAACGAATAAGATGTACACATGGTAAAAGGTTAGGACAACCCACGCAGATAATCAATTTTGCTGTCACGAAACTCTATCGAAAGTATGCTGACGCATGAAGTATGCGTTTTTCATGCTTCTTTCTTTTCCTTCTTATACGAGCGAGATGTATATATTCGACGAACGTGCATTAAAAATCTGGTTGTTATTCAGCGTCGTGTCCCGCCTCTCTCTTTGTCGTGTGCTGCTCTGCTCCCGTCACAAGATCATGCACAGACCAGTCCAAATTTTCACCTTTTTAACGCAGATTTCATGTAAACAGGTAAGTCTGAATGGCCTAGCCAGCAAGCATTCACGCGAGTTGACAGATGTATTACACCACCTGTGACGTAAGCATGTGCCTGAAATTTGGCACATATGTGCGCTTAGATGCCTGAAGTCTGCATGAAAAAGAAGAAATAATTTTATTGAACCAGAGCCGAGAAATCTAGCATTAACCTTTTGGGGCTGTCCCTGGCACGTACAACTTTTTGGACACGGCTAGTTGTGGGGGCGTTTTTTGGACGTCTTCGGGAAAAATTAGAACCTCCTGGGGACATTCCAAATGTCCTGATGGGATATTTCTGGGAGATTTCGAGGAGGTTTTGTGTTTGTTGGGAATATAAAAACATTTTATCTGAATAAGGCACTAGCACAGAAACAGTGCAATGAGTAGTCATGAAACCATTGGATATGCTACTGTGCGTTTTTATCGTGAAGACTGAGCAATTTCCTCGCCTCAACCGCTGGCTCATTTGCGGTGAAACTGCACACAGAGCGTGCGTATTACGGTAACTTTTGTATCGTAGCAAGTTTGACAACGGTACTTGCTTAGTTGAGCCGCGCATGTTGCGAAAACGTAATCGTCTACGTAGAAATAGGCTAACCAAATCCCGAAAACGACGTTTTTCGCTGAAGAGCGTCAGTGGCGCCATCTGTTTTTGCTGTGGAAAACGTCACGACAAGGCCGCCGAGGCGAGCTGCAAAAAGCGCGGGCATTTTGAATATGCCGTTCCGGCCGTCTCGTCTGCTTCAACTTAAGCGCTTACAACATTTTCGGCTAATTAAGCGGGGAAAAAATATAAGAACAACTCATTTAACGAGAGTTTACCTTACAAAGAATATTGTTCGCAACGCTCGTCTCGGCGTCTTGTCGTGACGCTTTCCACTTCCGGAAACAGATGCCGTCACTGCCGCCGTTCAGCGAAAAAACGTCGATTGCGGGTTTGGTTCGCTGATCTCACGTTAACGATTATGTTTTGGCATCATGCACGGCTCAACTAAGTAAGTACCGTTGTCAAACTTGATACGATACAAAAGTTACCGTAATACGCAAGCTCTGTGACAAATTTCATCGCAAATGAGCCAGCGGTTGAGGCGGGGAAATTTTTGAAAGTCTCGACGATAAGTACACACAATACTTTAGATCAACACAATTCGGCGATGTAAGCAAGATGCTATGGCGCTGATGTCGCCAGCTCGGATAAATAGCGCAAAAAGTTGGGAGTGAAAAGTAGGCTTAGCGACCATAGGAATACATGGAAGCAAAAGTTTTAAAGGCATTTTTCTGATTTTACGATGCACCTATGATGTCGTCCCATCGTGAAGAACAACCAAGTTCATCCTAGTACATATTATGAAAGTATGGAGCGTTGCTTCGAAAGCGCAGTATTTTTGAAACACCACGCTACGCGCATGTGGGATTGATTCCCCGTTGGGGGCACGCAACGTGAGCGCGGCTCATTGGAACACCAAGTAGGTGCAGTCCGACATGCTGCCGCGTTTGCTGCATTTGTTCACTAATACATTCGTTCAAACTAGACAGCCTAGACAATATTACCTGAATAGGCAGTTCTCAAACCCCATGGAAAGCGCATGAAACAAAACCACGAGCTGACGGCGCAGCAGACGATACTACCGGGATGGATGGATGGATGGATGGATGGATGGATGGATGGATGGATGGATGGATGGATGGATGGATGGATGGATGGATGGATGGATGGATGGATGGATGGATGGACGGACGGACGGACGGACGGACGGACGGACGGACGGACGGACGGACGGACGGAGGGACGGACGGACGGACGGATGGATAGATGGATAGATGGATGGATGGATGGACGGAAGGACGGATGGACGAATGGATGGATGGATGGATGGATGGATGGATGGATGGATGGATGGATGGATGGATGGATGGATGGATGGATAAGGCTGAACCTTTTAAATCGGGCGGGGGTTCAAGCCACCTACCCATGACTTGTGAAATTTTAATCTAGTCTTGATTTTATCCACCAATCAGATAACCTTCCCTTGATTACTTCTACACGCTTAAAATCTACTTTCACTGTCCTTAAACGCCAATGCCTCGGATAAATCAGCCCCTCTGCTTTCCACTGTAGGGTGGAGCGCTTTACAGAAAAGTATCAAGTGTTCAGCCGTTTCCTCCTCCTCTCCGCACGCAACGAACAAGATGTCTATGTCGTGGTACCTGACTCTATATGTCTTAGTCCGCAAGACTCCCGTCCTGGCCTCAAACAACAAAGAGCTTCCCCTATAATTATCATAGATATTTTCTTTGGCAATTCCCTGCTTAAAGATCCTGTAGGTTCCCAGTGCCGATTTCTTCAGCATCCCTGTTTTACAGTTTCTGTTTCTCTCTGTTTCTTTAACCTTTTTCTTAACCAATAATTTCTGGTTGGCCAATCTACTGCTGTCCAGATATTTGCTTGTCAATTTTCTAATTCGCCTTCTCCATTTTGTCTCAACATTCCATATGAAGAGGTATCTGAAAACTTTCCTAGCCCACTGCTTTTCTACCATTTTTCTCAATCGCTCCTCAAATGCTATCTTACTGCCAGCTTCTCTGCTCTCGAACGACGCCCATCCCATATCACCCTGTTCCCCCTGATTTGGTGTATTGCAATGTGCTGCCAAAGCTAGCCTCCCTACGCCGCGTTGTTTGATTTCTAACCTTGCTTGAACATCTGGTCTCATGCACAGGACAGCATTACCGAAAGTCAGGCTAGGAACCATCACCCCTTTCAAGATCACTCTTACCACTTCATATCTATTGTAATTCCACAGTGCCCTATTTTTCATGACAGCTGCATTCCTACTAGCTTTATTCAATACACATTTTTTAAACTCTGTCAGATACCCAGCACCGTTATTCACCCACACCCCAAGTTACTTGTACTCATCCAGTACATCTAGCGTGAACTCCTGTATTCTCTGCTCGCCGCCCTCATCATTAAATATCATGACTGCAGCTTTCCTTTACTGAACTTGAAACCTAATCTATCTCCCTTTGTACCAGAAATGTCTATCACCTTCTGCAAATCTTCCTTGTTATCAGCCATCAGCACTGTATCATCCGCGTATATAAGTCCCGGTAATGACTGTTTAATACATTCCCCTTGTTTGAAAAAAGGAAGGTTGAAGCCAAGTCCTCTCCTCTTTCCGGGCCGCCTCCATCACGATGCTAGGCGTCTACTACAGTGTGCGGTACGTTTATCGTACTATTTGAGGACTCTCCGCAATGTAAACCTTGCTATCACCAACGGCAGTATTTTCGAGGGAGTGTATATAGTTTACGCGGCAGTAATGTCAGACTTCGCGAGAAACTTGCGTGGTTCGAAGAAAACACCCAGCGGGCATGTCCAGCTTCACAATAAACACTCATTGCGGCATTTTTTTTTGTAAAAATATAGCCTTTAAATGATGTAGCATGCTTACACACCCTCTTCTTCAAAGCACTCGCCAACTGTTAGCAATCAGCCATAGGTACTCTGTGAAGCGAGAAAAATATTTCTGAAATATTTCTGAAAGCGGATAGAGGGACTTTTGGGTATGTCCAGCTCATGGTGTAAGAATATTTTAGGTGTTGACACTGACCGCCCGCCGCGGTGAAGAGCGCGCACATATTCTGTTCGCGCTCTAGTACAGGCGCGGACAGAAGTAAACGGAGCGCGCCGCACAATAAAGAACTGCGCGTCAGCGCCGCCTAGCCAAACCAGACGAAAGCACAAAATCGCCTCGCGCAAGTGCAGGCCGCCTACCGGCATGACCCTCTCATTGCTCCGCTTGCTAGTTTATGGCCGGCGTCGGTTGTCGCGATGATGATGATTATGTTCGGATGGTGCTTCCTTTGTAGTAATTAATAATTGGTTTTTTGGGGAAAAGAAATGGCGCAGTATCTGTCTCATATATCGTTGGACACCTGAACCGCGCCGTAAGGAAATGGATAAAGGAGGGAGTGAAAGAAGAAAGAAAGAAAGAGGTGCCCGTAGTGGAGAGCTCCAGAATAGTTTCGACCACGTGGGGATCTTTAACGTGCACTGACATCGCACAGCACACGGGCGCCTTAGCATTTTTCCTCCATAAAAACGCAGCCACCGCGGTCGGGTTCGAACCCGGGAACTCCGGATCAGTAGTCGAGCGCCCTAACCACTGAGCCACCGCGGCAGGGCTTCCTTTGTGGCGAGAGGGCATTTCGGAACGCACTGACCACTGATGCCGCTGAGCCCGCGGGGGCGACGCTACCATTATGCCGTTTCTTGTCAGACAGCTGTAGGCGCGTTTCCATCCAAAATAACCCCCGTCCTTCGAAGTTTAGTTGCCTATAGGATTCGTTTCCGTCTCGCTATCGACCAAATATACTCAAAACACTCCATCTAGCGCCGCCGCGTTTTCGATTTCTTTTAATATCTACCGTTTATTTTCGCCTTGTTATTACGATGCAGCGGCAAAGCATGCACCCTTTGTGTCTGTCCTGCAGCACATTGCTCCTGCATTTGAACCTGGCCTAGGATGTCAGCTTAAAATAAGACGAAACCGTCGCTCTTGGCGCTTTTTGCAGCTGGATCCAGCGTCGCAAGGATAGTGACTGCTTCCAAAAGTGCTGAATGCAGCTGTTGGATTACCACCCCTATATTGTAAGACAGACCGATGTTTATATCTAACCGGTAGCACTGAAGTAATACAACTCGCGCAGAAGAGTTATGATCTCTGGCCGGTGTCTGTCATGGCTCATTCTCCGATTAGTGGGCGCACACGGGTTCTTATATGCCGAATTTCGCACGCGCAGCACTCAACAGTGATGCACCGCTGCCGCGGCATTCACGTGGGTTACACAGCAACTGCTTGTAGTCATCCTAAGATCCGATGGGGCACGCCAGGTGATTACCTGAGCCCTGCTCCGCGCATGAGAGCGCGATACGCAGCGCGCTGTCTCGGTGCCGATAAGCGGAGGTTCAACTATAGGGACAGTGTGCTTCGCTGGTGGGAGATGGTGCAGCGTAGGCGCCTCGCAGGGCCAAAGCGTATCATCACCGATAACTGTAAGAAATTAACACAAAAATCCTGCAGTACGGCGAGTGTTTCGAGCATGTTTGGTTGTTGGCGAGACGCAGATGAGTCCCAGGGGCAGCAAAAGTACGAAACACGTGGGTTATTTGTGGCGTAAACGCGCCTTCATATTTCTCACACGAAGCGGCTTAATGGCAGAGCCTTCCCCGCGCAGTCTGCCTTATCCAGACAAAGTGAGCGGTCTGTGTATTCCGAAATGCTAGCTACACACAGAGCGACCATTCGATTATGATCATTATCAGCATGACACATACGCCGCCCGAATGCAAGGCAAGCGGAGCAATGAAAGGGTCGCGCAGTTAGGGGGCCTGCACATGCGCGTGGCGATTTTGAGCTTTCGCCTGGTTTGGCTGGGCGGCGCTGAGACGCAGTTCTCTCTAAAGTCACTGAAACAGGAAAAGTACCGCATTCGTTTTCTTTCACCGCCCAGCCGGCGCGCGTGCGCTCCCGATTCGTTTCTTGTGGTCACGTGGTCATTCTACGCCATAAATGTTCCGCTCGCTTCTTTCTCGCGGCCGCCGACACACAGATCGTCTGAAGCAGTACGTAGCACTTCCTCTTATGGGCCGAGATAAGCGTACACAGCAATTACTGTCGCGTATTGACGCATGTGCATTGGATGCATGCATAAAGACATGGAAGAATGCCTGTGTGCTGCGCTTTTGGGTGCAGCAACCGGCGGGAATCAGGCAAAACGCTGTTTGCCATTCCCAGCGCAGAAAAAAGACTCCAAGAGACGAGCTATATGGCTCCACAGAATCCAGCGGGAGAAATTTATTCCTACGAAGAATACTCGCATGTTTTTTCGCGACAGTACGCGTGATGCATACCAAGCAAAAATTCAGGGGAGCACTTATGTATCCTTACGTGCGATAATGCGGCAGCATTTGTGCCTTCCAATAGATTGTGATTCTTTTAAGTGGCTCAGGCCAAATTTGGAGGTCCGCATCGCGTTTTCCGCCATTGAATTATATAGTTGCACATCGATTTTGGACCAAATCGGCCAAGGTGAAATGTCAGGGGTGGGCCAAATTTATAAAAAGTCCGGGGCAAATTCGGAGGTCATCATCGTGTTCGTCATAGTGAAATTAGGTTGGACATCTATTTTGGTTCTAATTGGCCGAGGTCAAATATCAGGGGTCAGTGGGCCAAATTTGGGAGTGGTCCGGGCCTTATTTGAAGGTCATCATCGTGTTCGCCGTAGTGAATCGAATTAGGTGGGACATTGATTGTGGTGCAATCACGGAAGTCAAATTTCGGTTGCGGGTGGGCCAACTTTGTGAATGGCTCGGGCGAAATTTGGAGGTCACCATTGTGTTCGCCGTAGTGAAATTATGTTGAACATAGATTTTGGTGCAAATTGGCCGACGTTAAATTTTAGGTGTGGGTGGGCCAAATTTGGGAGTGGTCCGGGCCTTATTTGAAGGTCATCATCGTGTTCGCCGTAGTGAATCGAATTAGGTGGGACATTGATTGTGGTGCAATCACGGAAGTCAAATTTCGGTTGCGGGTGGGCCAACTTTGTGAATGGCTCGGGCCAAATTTGGAGGTCACCATTGTGTTCGCCGTAGTGAAATTAGGTTGGACATAGATTTTGGTGCAAATTGGCCGACGTTAATTTTTAGGGGTGGGTGGGCCAAAATTGGGAGTGGTCCGGGCCAAATTTTGAGGTCATCATCGTGTTCGCCGTAGTCGAATATGGTTGAACCTCCAAATTGGGGTAAATCGGCTGAAGTCAAATTTCGGTGGCGGGTGGACCCAAATTTGGGAGCGGCTCAGGCAAATTCGGAGGTCATCATTGTGTCCTCAGTAGTGAAATCCGATTGGACATCGGTTTTACCCCATATCGGCCAAGGTCAAATTTCTCCCCTTAGAAGCCTTCTAATGTACGAGTGACACATCCAGACACACAGCCGCGGACAGACTTTCGTTCCAAGAGCCTAGAAAGACTTCAACCTTAACAATTACAGAATTGTGTCCTAACTCGCAAGTGAACAACGGTACGCTTCATTCATTGCTGTAAAATCACGCACAATTCGCAAAACCTAATTTATTCTGTATAAAAGGCACAGCACGCGGCCGTCCCTTCAGCGGCGCCGGACCAAATATGGCGGCGGGTCGGCGGCTCTGGCGGTGGTTGCGGTACTTTTCCTGTTCCAGTGACTGTAGTTCTTTCTTGTGCGGCGCACTCGGTTTTCATCTCTCCGCGCGGTAACACCATCGTCCGCGCGTTACATGTGCCGACCGCAGCGGCGCGGTGTCGTTGTGGAGCAGTGGCCATTCGCCTGCAGAGCGCCGTACGCGGTGGAGCGGTTTGCACGGATTTTGGTGCCGTTTTCGACTGTGCTTGTCGTTGTTTTGCGCTGCCAGAGTGCATCACAAGGAGTGGACGTTAGGTTCTCAGCTTCCACGCTGTGTATAGGCACCGTGCACGAACAGAGTTAGCGAGGAATAGTTTTTTGTGTCGTGGTTCTGGGACCAGCAGCACTGATTGCTGTGAAAAGCATGTGGTGGCGCGAGCCGATGCCGTGGACGGTCGTCCCGGCATATGTACTATCGGGGACAGAACTGTCCAAGACGCGGTTCCAATGGCCGGAGAAGGAAAAACTGCAACGCAGTGCTATCTAGTGATGATTATCCTGGTTCAAGATGAAAAATAAGGGCATGCGCATCCTAGCTTGACTACAAGCGTGTACAGGCTGTGGTCTTGAAGCGAGTTGCTTTTTGCCCACGAATCTTCCGCGAGATGCCGCCATGAAGGCATCGGTTGAAAGCGTCTGCTGCGGTGGTGACAATGCAGTTCCCACGGCTTTCGCCGAGCGGGAGCGGTATCCTCTTAATCAAGCGTGCATTGAACGGCAACTCTTTTTTTTCGTTTCTTTTCTGACTGCGTCTCGTTTTGCAGTCTTTGCCCAGACAGTCGAACATAGACTGCGTGAAAAGAGAAATTGGTGCACCTCGCCCTGGGAAGCGCAATGTGCATTTGATAGCGCATCACATAGCGGCATCTCGCGGAAGGTTTCTGGGCGAAAAGCAACTCGCTCGAATGAGCCAGCAAGCACAGGCTTGCGCCCAAGCTAGGGCGCAAGCTTTATCTCGGACCACACGAAACATCGCCACATGTCGCAGCGAAGCAGTCTGACTTGCTCCGGCCGTCGGAGCAGCGTCCTGGGCACTTCTGTCCGCGATAGTACATGGTGGTTGTGATGTGTTAGTTGTGCATGGCTGTGGCACACCTGAAGGGTGGAGCAGGGTCCAGAAGCCGACTAGACGCAATTATAAGTAAGAGGTGCTTCGCACCCAACTGCAGATCGGCCTACCAGAGATGTCCGGACCGAGTGTCACTTTTTAAAGCTCCGTCAGAGCCTGCTCGCTTAGAACTTGGGCGCCAGGCATTCCCCAGAGCAGATAGGATATTGCAGTCGAGCGACCACGCCTGCGCGAAGCACATTCCCTAGCATACGATATATAATCGTACTACGCCGAGTTTAGTGGCAAGACACTTTTAAATGCACTCAAGAAACCGGTGCTGTTGGGGTATGCTGTGCCCAGTATTTTTCCCGGGTATCGCAAATTTCTAACAAAAGAGCGAAGTTCAAGAAAGCCTCCTAGAAAACGACAGTCTGCCGCCACATGTGCCAAGCAGACAGGCAAGCAGTCCGCACCAGCAGCTGCCGCACTTCCCTCGGGTACGGCCTGTGAAAAAAAAGACGCTGATCCATCATGGAGCCCTCAAATGAAACTAGGCACAGGTGGCTGGACTACATCATGGTGTCAGCTGATCAAGGAACATACCCTTCTTCCACCATGAATCCTGGAGGCGCCTCCTCAATCAAGTGCAAGCTGCGTCTTCATCGGCATTCATGATGCAAAGGTTTGTTCTCTTGTGCACTGGTCCGGGTACTTAACATTCTAGGTGCTGAGCGTTGCCTGTAGATGCCATGGCAGCGGAGCAATTAATTTAGTTCGGCGATCTCGTGGCTAGCTTCCACCCGTTGTACATTTTGGCGCCGCAAAACATAGCGGTATGAAAGGGAGAAGTCCTGCCGCTAATGTTTATAACAAATATGCAGCTGCATAATTTGCGGACCCTATAACGCACGGCGGAGAATTTTGTGGCCCAACATTACTGAGGTGAACATGTCGGTTTACCATGCCAACTGCACTTATTCTCAACTGACATCCGCCAATCCGCATTCAGAGTCGCGTATTTTACATCTGTGCCTGAGCGCCAGTGTTTCCTTGAGGGAGACAACAACTCAGCATCGTCGGTGTCGACGTAAAGTAGCAGCTTGGCAGGAGGAATGACAGGAAAATTTCCACTAACCATTTTCGCATCGCGCAGCTAAAGGTGCACTGCACTAGCCATTAAAACGTCGCAAATGCACGCTCGGTTTCCATGAGATCCCTGTGCTCGTTCGTATAATGGTGCAGACGTTCCGCAATGCAGCACAAGACCGCGGGTTCTATTCCTGGCTGCGGAGGCAAGTCTTTCTGATGCAGGCGAAATGCGGCAACGCCCTTGAGGTTTCTCTCCACATTAAAGAACCCAAGTTGGTCGAACTTAACCATATTCTCCACAAG
>JARKHS020002406.1:105000-425940 GCA_030143305.2 Amblyomma americanum
CCAGTAACCTCCCAAGCTTACCCGAGGTTCGTCCCATTAGCTTCAGCTTGCTCTACACTCGTCCCAAGTTACCCGATACCTCCCAAGCTTACCCGAGGTTCGTCCCATTTGCTGCAGCTGGCTCGACACTCCTCCCAAGTTACCCGATACCTCCCAAGCTTACCCGAGGTTCGTCCCATTTGCTGCAGCTTGCTCGACACTCCTCCGAACTTACCCGATACCTCCCGAGCTTGCCCGAGCTTCGTCCCATTTGCTGCAGATTGCTCTAGACTCCTCCGAACTGACCAGTTACCTCCCGAGCTTACCCGAGGCTCGTCCCATTTGCTCCAGCTTGCTCTACACTCCTCCGAACTTGGCCGAGTTTCTTTTCGATAGGAAGTATGGACACTTTCTTTCATCTTTCTTTATTTTTACTCCACATACTACAAAGGTCTGCAAAAACTGCTAAGCCAATAGCCGAAGCTAGTACAGGCCGGTACACATTTCTTATTAGACCAACAGAATATGCCAACATGAAACTGGGTTATAAATGATCAGTTAACAGAGTAATAGCGAACAACACTCAACAGCCGACATAGAAAGGTTAACAAACATAACCCTCAATCTTAGAAAAGTAGAAGCGCTTAATAGAAAACAGGAAATTGTTGGCTATCTTGATTTCCTGTGGTACACTATTCCGTACTTTCGCCCCGCATAATTGAATTAGGCGCTGACCATAGGCGTTTTGGGCTACAAGGAAATTGAAATTAATAATGCTTGCATTTCTAGTATTCCTGTTAGTCAACACAAAAATATTCATTGAAAGCGGGTAATTATTTTGTAGAATGTTACTTACCACCATTGCGACACGCCACGTGTATCACCATTGTACATGCCATTAATATCAATGGGAATGGTCTGCCCTTCAGATGCTTAGCAAAATCTTGGTTTTAAAGTTTGGCCTGCGCCCGCACCGTGTAGTTAAGACTACCATAGAAAACTATTAGGTGCGGTGTCGACAAATATAGTGAGGCAACTTTGGAATACTTTGAGATACTTTTATGGCTATATTGATGGGAATGGTCTAATCTTCCGATGCGTGGCAAAACTTTGCTTTTAGTGTTTTTGCTGCGCTCGCAGCGATTAGTGAGACTGCAATATAAAACCAATAGGGTGTATTTTTAAAAAATAAATACCAGAAAACTACAAGCGTCCTGGCGGAGGATCTGCGGATATATTCATTAGTATGGTGCAATCAAACGATGGGAAAAATTGCGTCACCTTAGAGGTTGCGTGTTGGCAGGTAGAAGCACAGCGAAACGCCACCTGCAACGGCGAAAGTGGCGGAATCCGGAAGTAGGGTGCCACGGGAAGATCCCGGAGGGTGGCTAGCAGCGTAACACCCCGCCTGCCAGCGGTGGCAGGTGGCGCGTGAAGAGCTGCGGTCAAACCTCGTACTAACGACTATCATATTCATCTTTCAGTTTATCGCACGAAGACTGCCTCAGAACACCAGTTTTTCGATCTTTTCAACCGTTCTTGGTGATCAGTAAACGCTTCGTAAGGCTCCTTCCATCAAGTGGCCCGTTTTTGCGCTAAATTAACTTCAGTAAAGGCTGATTTCCGGGTGCGAGGCATATATACTATGCAACCTGGCCTTGATAAAATATGAGAAGGATGTTGTCGCTGTAAATGTTGTCCAACAAGGATTCATGTACGTCGCGGCATTATATAACGATTACAAAAGTTTCTTTACGCATGGATAAAAAATTTATGGTCATGTTGTCTACACTTCAGTAGGGAAGATCTTGGGATCGATAACAGGAATAAACCTAAATCTTTTTTCCGAGCCGAACGTTTTGGGTTGCTAACCATGAAGGTCAAGGTAAATAGAAAAAATTGGCAGTGGCTTAGCTCGGCTATGCCAGGGTACGTTTCCCTGACTTAAAGTCTCTAGATCAGCTTTGCTAAGTAGCGACAAGTCGCTCCTCTCCTAATGCCCTTTCCCCTGCGGCTCGCGTCGTCCGCCATGTTCTTCTTAACGCGCTCCGGCGGCGCGGTTGTATGCACTGGAAGGGCGGATCATGCAGAGTCGCGACTTTGCTGTAATGGGTAGTAAAGAATGTAGCAAATTAGCTTGGTATGAGAAAAAGGAAAACGTGCCAGTAATGCCCTCCGAATCTGATCTGCATTGTGTTTTGCCGCAGGCGGTGGCGGCATTAGAGACTTAAGTTCTCATTAGAGACTTAAGTTTGCGAGAGAACACACGCGGCTTAGCTGTAAGGGGAAGTAAAGAATGTGGCAACTGAGCTGGCTGCCGAGAACAAGGTAAACGTGCCAGTAATGCGCTTTATCCCGGCATGGAGCGCGAATCAAGCAAGAATAAGCGCATGTGTTTGAGATGCACTGATTCTCGCTCATTTTGCCGCTCTGCGCCGTCATCAGGCGATAACAAGCCGGATGGTTGACAGCCGCGCAATACTGTTAAAGAATTGGCAGGGCGTACTGCAGAACACTTCGCAAGAGGGTACGGTTTAAGGGCGCATTACTGAAGGAAAATGTTTTGGCTACTTGATCTCATTGGACCAGTTGAAGTCGGTGCCGGAGTGCGGCGCAGGCTGAAATACGCGCGCATACTTGCACTGATATGCATGTTTACGAAATGACAACGGCGGACACCAGCGCGTAATCAAACATTCGGCAGACACTGTGCGATCTGGGAGCTTTACTAGTTCTGACTCGCCAGACAGTTTACTACTAGAGCGTCGAATCTCAATGATGGAAAGCAGAAATTCACCTTACCTCGCATAGCTTGCTAGACTTCGTCGGCATGATATCTTTTCTCCCAATCCTGTGGAGCCACGCTTTCTGTAGTACAATATCGTTCTTCGCAAGCGGCACTGAAAACAGCGCCAGCCCTTTTCCTGACTTAGTGGAGCTCCCGATGGCGCAAGAGCCCGGCATTTCGGCTGCTGCTGCAGGCACAGATAAGCGCCCGAAAAATAAAGTGACTTCCAGCAAACAGCGACAAATATAACAAAGTAACCTCCGCTGAATGTCCGTCGCCAGCACAACTATACGAGCAAGAAACGTAGCGTGCAAGCGCCGTCGAACTATACAGCCGGACGACTTAGGAAGAACATGGCGGAACGGAACCAGTTCCCAACCGCAAGTGGGCGCTGTCCAATAGTGTGCGTGGGCGGCGCCGCAAACGTTTTCGGTACTTAGCTTTTTTTAGAAAAGCTCATGAAAGGACTTTACCCTGGCTGAGCTTTTTGTTGTCACTGTATGTTTAGAAATGACAGACATTGGGTATACACATATTTTATTCATTTTGCCTAACAGAGACGAAGACTGCTCGATGACCTGTGAAATAGCATGCAGTGGTCTCAATTTTGTCGATACAGTATTTCGATTTGGCAGAGCCTTTTACGTATACAAGCTCTATAGTAGTTCCCCATTGTGTAGGCTGGACGTGAGGGCCCAAACCTAAATTAAGGTCAAATTTTTCTTTCATACACTGACTAAGACAGTCCTGTTTCCTGTCAAAATCACTCAAAGTCACACGCAACTGTGAAACCGTGCCGTAGGGTGGTATACACGTGGCAACCACAACAATCATCTGCATGACAGATGTTCCCAGTGCCAAGTAGACTCGTTGGATGATAATGCCGCTTTCCAGAAGCCGAACATATCAGGCTTCGCCATTATTCACCGCGATCGAAGGGAGATGTCTGACAGCGGTGATACCTTGTTTCACGTACACACAGGTTCCAGCGTTCTTATTTAGTTCAAGCCAAGAGCCAGGCGACAACCTCCAGATCAGAAGAGTTAATCTTCTCTTGTCTATACCGCCGTTTAGCAGCGCCTGGACTCTCCTTCTCTACATCCATACCAAGCGTTGTGATACAGACGCCCATTACATCTCCGCCTTTTATACGCAATCCTGCGCATGCGACGCGGAGTTCGGGTGGTAAAGCGGCGGGCGACGAGGCGGAGTGAGAGCTGTGGGGTCTCTCTGGTTACCATGGTATCGGCACATGTGCACAACTGCTCATCCGCGTTACGTCACGTTCGGCTTTCGGCTTTGACGGTGGAGCGAGCGCGCGGCCGCGGCGACGGCGAAGCGCACGCTGCCATTTGCTCCTCTTCGGTTGCCATAGTAACGGCGCATGCGCACAACTGGTCTCTCTCATGTACCGAAAAATGCTCATCTGGCAGCCCAGTGTACCTCCCGCTAAAAAAAATCGATTGTGTCTACTGACTCGCTTAGTTCTGTGTTGGCTTTGAACTCTTCATTTTTGGAAGCACCCATTTGTAAGCTAGTTACGAAGAAAGGTTATTCATGTCCAGAAGAGTAATCTGAATTTTATCTTTAGTTCAGTTCCAACACACGTTGAAATAGCGACTTTTCCAAGAGTTGGCGCTGCAAAATAAATCTAGGTGTTAACGCGAACGATTCTATTCGGCAACCAATGGTGGGAAGAAACACATTCTTGATTGTGTGGTAGCCATTATATGGAAGGAAGGCCAGCTAGTGAACTTCGTCACAGCAAAATACGCCAAGTTGATCAAGCTTTCAATGCCCTTAAGTTGAAATAGTACCCTCCCATAAAATCGGCATTCAATTTCCTCAATTTTCGCTTCAAAATTGCAGGCTTTGCTTTTTTGACTCCTATTTCTGTGTTCTTGTTTTGTATCTAGCTTGGTTGTTCGTTTACATTTTTGAAAGACGAAGAGTTTATAATCAGTCTCAATGTTTTAAGCTTAGTGCGGAAATGATTGTACCGCCCAGTGCTTCTTCCTTAGGATGAGCTTAAAATTTCTTATTACTTTTACATAGTTACCCTGCAGTGAAATTCTTCGTATCGTCCAGTGGGTTTGACTGAAGATTTGGTATTGTGTTTCTAATATTTTAATTTTTTCTTGGTATAGAAACGTTTGTATTGTCCAAGTATTTTCTCTGACTTCGACAAAGGACGCGATAAACGTCTACGAAGAATTGACGTGTTTTTCAGTTCCTTTGGGTCATATATTTATTCAGTACCTTGAGAACCATGGCGTATTTATTTTCAGAAAATTCACTCGGCTAGACGCAAATAAAATTGGTGTTTACGTATACCCTGGTGATTTTTTCAACTTTCACAGAAGATTATTAGTTACTTCAGTTGATTATTTGTATTTTATTTTACCGCTACCATCTACGTAATGTCCGTTTTGCTGTACAATCCACCTGCACAGAACGCACCGACGTATCCCGAAAAATTTGAAACAAGAGTCTGTGCAGGTTAAAATAACTCACCCTGTATAGCATCTCCGCACGTGTATACCCTTTCCCAAGGAGCATGAGAGGGCGGCGTGAATGAGGAGAGAGAGAGGAAATAATTAAAAAATAGGTGGCGCTAACTGCATCGCCTCCGGCAGAATGAAAACTCTGCACCAGTTATCCTCAAGGCATGCTAACCAATCTTCCTAAATGGTCTCGCAGCGTATGACAGGCAGCTTGCTGTTACTAGCAGAGGGCTACATCCAAGGAACCTCGCGATGTGTCCACGCAGCTTTGGTGCCAATATGACCCCTCACTAAATTGCTATGTATGCTATGTCAGTTGAGTAAAACTGACGATATTAAACCGCCACACGTTTGCGAAGACCAAGTAAACCGATTGTTGTTTTCTCTTCTGTACCACGCATGTTTTACGGCTGAAACAGAGCCCACGGACTATGTTTTTTTCTTAACTGCTCCAGCGCACTTACCATCAAAAGTGGCACCCCACAAAATAAACTACTAACTGTACGCTGTATAGGCCAAAAAACACGGTCAGATTTTCGACCCGAAAGCGCGAACATGGCGCATGCATTCGATTGTGTTTAATGACCCCTTAGCACAAGACCGATTGCAAAGTAGAGTGACATTAAATTTGAATCTTCACCTATCCTGGAAGGAAGCTACTTCTTTCTGCATCTCTCGCGGAAAACGGCCGACATGTGCCGTATACCAAGCAGCCAGAGAATGGCATGCAGTGCATCACGGGGCAAATTCCCGCGCGGATTGCGCTAAACTTCAAATTTTGTTCGCGCTAAGAACAAACATTTATACCATTAAAATAACCATACGTAATTACAACCATGCTAGCTATGTACTGAGCTGAATTCTCTATTCTTACTTGGACCGCCACTGTATGGAATTGAAGGTTTACATGAGCGGCAACACACATATTTTACGAATTGAGAATTTCTTCCCACTGATTTTCTCCTTTTTTATCAATGGAGTTCAATGAGTTTCACAAAACAGTATATGCCTCTGACAATCCTTTAGGTGTTTTATATTGCTCACGAAAATCGGGTAGGTTTTCTGAAATAATTGTGGAAATTGCACAATTTCGGCAAAAATACAGAATAAAAATGCATATACAAAGTTCGGTGGCAGCTTGTTCTTGGCTGACACTTAACTACAATATTTGTACAAAAGAACAAGTTCCTAGTAAAGAAGAAATAATTATTTGTGTGAATTTCTAGTTACCCCCAGTTTTGCAATCACCTACAAAATTCAAGGCAGTGTCAATTGACCGAAATTTTCTTTTCCTCAAAATATTGAGGATAATAACATTCGACACTGCAAAAAAAGCCACAATTATCTGGAATAAATCGGACAGGGCCGAACGCAAAGCCTGGTGCTTTCACGTAAGCGGACCCTCGTTTGTTTTTACAAAGTGCCAAATTCGCGTCGTGTATAGTGTTCACCACATATTGCTGAAGATCTGTGTAATATTTCTAATGATCAAGAAAGCCCCTCGAAAGGTAATCCATAATAAGTTACTAACGTTGACTGCATTGTCTTTATATGAAAACAGAACGAAGAGACCATTGCAAAGAAATGCCATTTAATGCTTTCACGGAGCTCCATAGTTTGGACAGCTTACGCGTGGCGCTGCCAGCACATGCCCCATCCAGTGTAAACTCTCTCGTTGAATCTATCGCTGATGCATCCGCAGCCCGGTGGGCAGGTATGTTGTCTGGGGGTCGAGCCATCAGGATTTAAGTAGCACTGTAATGAAAATTCATATAAAAAAGAACACGTATGATTTTATTCCTCAAAAGACAATTTCTATGGGTAATTTTCTATTATCCGCCTGGCGAACCTTAAAAGTTCCAGAAGAAGCAGAGCTTTTAAGTGCTCGCATCTTCTTAGCTGTCGTCGTATTACCATCACAAAAGACAAATTTTAAACAGGAACTGTAATATTTCTCATATAAAACCGCCAAAAAAGCAGCCGAAATCAATTCCCCTTGCACTAAAAAACTTACGTCAACCTCATTTGCAAACGACCGGAGGTTCCTACACAAGACGTTCCTACATCCATACTGCTGGGAATTCTTCGACTTCACTCACCGAGTTATTTTTCATCCTGCTCAAAATGCCAGTCAAGCACAGCAGAACTGTCTAACTCATAAGATTGGAAATGTCATGAGGGGATAGTTTACCGCTATCCCGTGGTGAAGTTCTTTCCAGGCAACAGAAACAAAGCAGAATTAATGAATAGTTTATTTATTTATGTATTTAGTTACCCACATCGCCATTTCTGGCATTACAGTTGGGAGGGGGTTGAAAGAGTAAAACGTACATCAAGAAAATACAGTACAATGTATTGCATTTCTACAGCACTTCTACAGCAGCTTAACTTTAACATCATCATTGCTCTATTATCTAAAATCATTCGCATAGCCACAAAACATGGACAGCAGTAAAAAGTCCTTACGCTGAGATTGAAGATCAATAATGAAGACGCGATAAATACGCTCTACGGTATCTGCGCCTGACGTTTGGTTGGAATGATATTAATTTTAGATAGTCGTATTCAAGAAAAACTGGGAATTCAATGCAAGCCGCCATATTCTTCTTCAGGTACAAGTTATTTCCAGCTGCAATTTCCACGGCAAAATACCGTACTTGATTTTCTGATGTGCACTCGTTGTTTCTTTGGTTACTGCTTTTGCGATATTTTCTACGCCGCAAATATTTAGACGCACATACGTAGGCAAAATTTATCGCATGGTAGAAATTGTTAACGCCTGATTGTTTAAGTAGACTGCTCCGAAATAAAAATATTTTTCAGCACTAAATGCTGCCAAACGACGTTTACTGGTATCCTAATGAAATCGTCTATAAAAGATGATCACTATTTAGATGTAGAGCACAAAAGAAGACGGGAGAGGGGAGAAGAGGACACATGTGCTATACCTCTCGACGTGCAAGGTAACCCGCGAACACGGAAGGTGCTCCAACCTGACACTGCACCACACACTACACGAGCTTGCCAAAGCTCGCAGGCCGCTCCAAAAGTCCCATACGCACAACCAGAGCAGTATGACGCTCTGCATTTCATCTCAACCCTAGAGCGCCGAAGACAACTGGTTCAGCGGGCGCAGCAAACAACTACGGTCGTAGGAGCCCTGGACCAACAACCCCTCCCAGTTCACGGCGAGCAAAAATCCTCGTTGAATAAAATGTTTGCCACCACCACCACCACCACCACAGTCCCCAATGTTGCAATGTTTATGCCGCACTCAAATATCATCTTAAGTAACAAAATAATTGTCTTGTGGTTTTGCATTGCTTTGCACAAAATATTGTGTGAAAGCACGGTTTTTTGCAGGCGGACATCAGAGCCGCGTACCTAAAAGCGCGATTGAGGGGTCCACTGACCCAGGTAACAAGTTATGCGAATATTCAAATTTTCATCGCCAGTGTCAATTTGCCCAACATACGCCGGCGGCCTATGCTACGGTGCCGCGTTTCTGCTGCAATATTGTCGACGCCTACGCGTATTCCTCTAGTGCCTTGCTTCTACCACGACGTCGTTAACGTTAACGCATGCAGCGCACACATCTCTGTCACTAGCGCCACATAGCTCCTAGAGCGAATATTAGTTTGATGGAACATTAGTTGACGAAGAAGACGATGTCCAATGCAGAGCGCGAGTTTGTATTGCAGTTTAACAGGAGGCGTGAATCGCTGCGGCGGTAGCCTAGTGCTTTCGTGCAGTGGCCAGCAAAGCTGATCTGTTCGCGTCACCGCGGGTTCGAATCATGGGAGCGTAATATTTATTTGATTTATGGTTTCCCGAAGGTCACCCTCAATGTCAAGCTTCACACAAAACCGGTGACCCGGTTTGACCTCGTAAAGTAGTGCTTTCTCACAAAAACAGCAGTGCGCTCGCAAGTCAAACTAATCTTATACCTCTTCCAAAGAATCTAGCATTTCCTTGTGGTTCCTAAACTATCCAGTGCCTCTTCACAAAGCATTCTTCAACTCTTGTTCTTCTTGTTCGCCTTATGCGTTGCCTAGCTTATGTTGAAAGGCATATTTTAAGGCAGTGAGAGATAAAATGTGATGACTGGCGGGGCGACCTTGCTTGGGCAGACATCATTACTAAAGGAACACTAGCAGCCACCACCTCGAAATGGATAGTTTGACTAGCAGTTCGCTTAGTCTTACAAAACATGCTTCTAAATTGCTATCGTTTCTAAAGCGTGTCCCTTGAAAATCATCGGAACTCAGTCGCCGACAGAACAGAATAACTCACCTTATTAGTGCCACACTGGGCAATTGAATCAGCGCCGTAAAAATGGGAATAGTAGGAGTGGGCAGAGGATACCACAATCCTGCAACAGGCAATAAACGAGACCAAGGATAAAAATTTCAGTCTGATCGAAGAAGGACAAGTAACATAGGATATTGCATTCCTTTAAAATTTGTTTCGTAATGTAATAAACTTTGTTTTGCGATGAATTCTCCCATCGTACTTACATTCCTAGTAGACAGGCCGCTAGAAGGTTGAAGGACAACTTGGCCGGAGTCATCTTTGAATTGCGTCGAAGAGCTCTTCTCGAAATGAAGATAAGATGTACGCAAAAACTGCTTACCGGCATTTATATGGTTGCATGGAGGTCACGTGTAAAGTAGGCCGGTATTGTTTAACGTGCAGACGGCAAGGCTTCGACCCAATTCATCTTAATACAATGATGCAGGTGCCTTTCTGTGCAACGATACAGCACTTCAGCTTCGAGGAAGAGAACAATACTCTTCATGAAAAGCATTCGTTTTTACCAGGATTCTTCGCAGCGCAACGGGACGAGAAGGAGAGGGAAGACATAGGGCAGCGCCTTTGCAGATTAATTTTTTTTATGGCTTGCGTGTATGGCTATAGGTAGAAAGCATATCCCGCTTAAGATTATCAAGAAACAGCTTGAATCAGAGCTCAAGTGGTCAAAACCAAATTGCAAGAAATCCATCGATGCGTTGGCAAAGTTGTTTGAAATAACCGGACCCGCAAAAAAAGGAACACTCAACCCTTGGCGGAAAAGAGCTGGGCTAAAATTGCATTTCCGACACATTTATTAATTTCGTTCTTATTTTGCAATTTTTTGTCCGTAGGCTTAAATTGCCATACGAATGCTTTCTAAGAATGCTAGGAGCACTATTTTGAACATTCTTACAAATGCATCAAAAATGCATTTTCTGTCCGCTTAGTATATTTTATACATTAAAAATATACTATAAATACACTTTAAATACAATAAAATATACTAAAAATATGCAATTAACACATTAAAGAATGCTAAAAGATGCATTAAATACATTTTAAGTATTATAAAAATATACATTAAGTACATTACACTACATTAAAAATACTCTAAAATATACAATTAATGCATTAAAAATATATTCACTTCGCCTTACAAAAGGTGTGCTAGTCAGATTCACTGGATAATACTGATCAATGTTGTCAACCGCCGAAGTAATAACTGAAATGGTTAAAAGCATCAGGAGACGGACAATCCCAGAGAAACCGCGTTGTGATCAAGTAGTATATGGCAATTCAAGTCACGTGATGGGACCTGAAGGAGAGAGAAGTCGTCACGTAGGAAATGCCGACGGAAGGTGACGTCAGCAAACAGGAACTGCTCCGACTGGCCTAATACTTGACTTGGCTTAAATATACCCCACGAGAAGAGACACATTATCTTGCTGATGAGGCGCTTTTTGCGCAAAGACTTTGGGCCCCCAAATTGTCGCACAAGCGCCGGAGTGGTCGCGTTCGAATCTGCTGTCTATCTAGAATCGCATTGTCAGTCGTAACTTGCGTCAGACATCGGTCAGGAGTCGAACTGTCAACCAACAAATGCATGGGCGTCTATGGCAGCCGGTCGGCCCTTGCCAGTCGGGGTCGTTTTTGCTGGAGTGTTCGGGCCCGGAGACGCGCATGGCGCCATTGCTGGTATAATGTTATCACGCTGTCCACAAGTAATTTCAATATGTGGTGATTGCCTTTCTCCTAGACGTTAAAACAAATGAATGTAAGAACAGGGAGAGTTTTCACTGTTATTGAAAACGTAATTTCCAGCACTAGGTTTTTCCACGGCAGCTTGAAGTGTACTGCAAATATGCTGCCGCGGAAAACCCATTCTTTAGTGTTGAATTATACTACGCACGAATTAATTTCATATTTACGAAAGTACACCTTTAACGCATAGCCAACACGTCATTTCCCGAAACGCGATTTCGAGCACTAACTGTTCAACGGCCGCTTGAAGTGTGCTGCAAATACGTTTACGCGGACAGCTCATTCTTCAGAACTGAAGTGTACTTTGGACGAATTAATGTCGTATTTGCGAAAGTACACTTTCAATACACTGCAGCCATACAAATGGCATTTTCCGAAACGCGATGTCCAGCATTAGATTGTCCTAAGGTAGCTAAAAGTGTGCTTCAAATATGTTTGAAAGGAATGCCCGTTTATTAAAATTGAAGTTTACTTGACACGAAATAATTTTATATTTACGAAAGTACACTTTTTATATATTGACCAGATGCTGGTACCGCATTCATATTATTTGACAGGTTTGGAACGTGCTCTAAACATGCTTTAAGTGACGTGTACTTCGAATGCATTACTTTCACATTTTCGCAAGCACACTATTAATATATTGACAAGATGCTAAATCCGCATTCATATTTTTCCATGTCTTTGAGACGTGCTCGAAACAAGCTCTATGTGACGTATACTTCGAATGCATTAATTTCATATTTACGAAAGTACACTTTTATAAAAATTGCAGTAACAAGGATGAATACAGTCCGAAGCGAGCGGTCCGGCTTTGGAAGCGCGCCGCCATGTTTGTCGCCGCGGGAATGCTACCTCCTTCTCACCGCGGCAGAAATCTGTCCCATACCGATCGAGCTTTCTGCTGGGCATTTAGGCGGAATCTCTGCCGCGGATTCCACTTATTCTCGCCGCCGAATGTCGAAGCGTGAGACGAGCGTTGCTGCAGGCTGATCACAGAGGCTTGGCCCGCCTTGTCTGCTCTTTTGGTCCGCCGTGTGGACGCTGTCGCCGGCCAGACCCGGCCGGGCCGCGCGCGGTCTACACCACGTGACCGGTCCGCGGGCCAGTTCGTGGCCCGCCGTCTGGATACACCTTTAACAGAAGAAGCGAGAGGTAAGGCGGTCGTAACCCCGCACCTCCACCAAGTGAAGAGCGGTTTATTGTATAGCTGGAAGAATAGAAGGGGAACAAGGGCGTTAGGAATGATTATGACGTAAAACGTAACGCGATTCGATTTATACAGAATCAATTCATCAAATTAAACGTCCGAACGTAGCGTAACAAATCAAAACGAATATGAAAATTCTAAATCAGCAGCTGCAGAACTTTTACGATTTATGAAACCTAACCGGAATGGAGTTGGTAATAATCTTCTGATCGGGAAGAGTTCAGGTAAAAAGAGCGCTTCATGGCAACGTTAATACTTCTACATGGGACATGATTATCGCCACTGGAAAGTTATTGATGGGATCTCGTAGTGGATGCTTCATGTAGTGAAGAAACGCATTGGCTAGCATTAGATAGAATTTAACCTATCTAAGCAACTACTTCATCACGCATTTATCAAGTTAGCTCTGAAATGAAAGTTATGCTAGGATTGTTATCAGCACATATGATAACACTTTAAGTGCGGAATGCAAAGTACGATTTAAGCAACCGTTTTGTGTCTTAGTTTATATGGCCAATACAATATATGGCCTCCGCAGGTGAGGCGGTTCAACCAAAACAAAGCTTTGACAAGCGTACAGAACAATGTAATTAATTCATCTCCTACACACCATGCATGCAATGCCTGACATGCAAAAGAGTAATTAACACACTTGGAGATCACGTAAAGTTTACGAAAATAATTTTTCAGTACCAGCATGAAATCATGCGCCTGGACAACGAGAGTTGGAAGCAAAATGCGTATTCTTCACCATTGAAGAGGATCGGACCCTGCATTTAAAATTTTGTTTTGGCGAAAATTTGAGCTAGCGAATAACGATCACTATGTTGGATAGGAGTGTAATTGACCCAATCTGGTAACATAATAGCAATCCTTCCAGAAAGCTTATTCATGCAAGAAGACAAATTTTTCGAGTAAGACAAACAAGAAACGTAGGCAAATTCAGAATGGTACGCGTCTTTATTAAGACCCGACCTAAGCGCACTGCGTAAAATAGCAGTCAAAGAACCAGCGTACAATTAAGGTAGCAGCGGTGATTATTCGGCATTGCTTAAAGGGAAACTGAAGACGTTTCAGAATCAGACAAGCTTTAACGCTTAAAATATGTACAACTTCCATGCAAAGAAGACCAATTATTTCCGGGCTAACATTAGAAATTAAGACATGATCGCCGATTGCACCAGGGGAAGCGTTCAGGCTTCTCCGAAGCGCACAGTGCCGAGTGGAGAGTGCATTATGACACATACGGAGCTGGTTCATTTACAGCACATTAAACTCTTTACTTTTCGGAGAACAACCAACGCCATCGAATGTAGTGCCTATGGAGCGCGTT
This sequence comes from Amblyomma americanum, assembly GCA_030143305.2. Lineage (NCBI taxonomy): Eukaryota > Metazoa > Arthropoda > Arachnida > Ixodida > Ixodidae > Amblyomma > Amblyomma americanum. The sequence continues at coordinate 118,869 of JARKHS020002406.1, forward strand.
TTTCGCGGCATCTGATGAGGCAGGGTTGGTTTTCGACGAAGGCAGCAGAAATGTTAAATCTGCCCGTCCATAGCGCCGTCACCGAGATTCTACGCCCTCCTCTGTTGATCAGAGGAGAAGCCTGAAATTTATTCGTCAATTACGTCACCAATTTAAAGGCTAGCGGACAGTAAATTGGCAAGCTTTACATGCAGACTATAAAGATTTATATGCTTGAATATCCCTGACTTCTCATAATGTGATGCAGCTGGCTTTTATACTTGTTTTTCGAAACAAACCTACCAAATTTTTATAAACGGGCAGTGTGGCGCATGTCAGCCTCCTAACGTACAATATTGAAAAGCCTGGAATTGAACATAATATCTCTGAACGCTCTTTGTATTGTATGAAAAGTAATTTCTTAAAAACCTTTCGTCGATCACAACATATATTTGCACTGTAGAACATGCGGCCATGTGAAGTACAACATAAAAGCGCGTTGAGTACTCCTCCACGTAGCATAGTTCCCAGATCATTTATATAATTATAATTGGTTTTTGGGGAAAGGAAATGGCGAAGTATCTGTCTCATATCGTTGGACACCTGAACCGCGCCGTGAGGGAAGGGATAAAGGAGGGAGTGAAAGAAGAAAGGAAGAAGAGGTGCCGTAGTGGAGGGCTCCGGAATAATTTCGACCACCTGGGGATCTTTAACGTGCACTGACATCGCACAGCACACGGGCGCCTTAGCGTTTTTCCTCCATAAAAACGCACCCGCCGCGGTCGGGTTCGAACCCGGGAACTCCGGATCCCAAATCATTTAGAGAAAACAAGATTCGTGACAAAACAAACTAATCATTCAACAGATTAAATTATGATGGACTGTTATGCTCTCTGAGAGGTTGCACTCTCTGAGCACCTTAAGAGCAGCTTTGCTAATTCGGCCCTTCGTATAATTTCGACAGGTCTCTTTTGAGTCCGTGCGAATATTCAATGATTTGTTCTCCCTATATCCTTTTGCTGCCGCCAGCGCTACGGCTAACTCCTCGGCGTCCGTTATACTCCAGATTTCCGTGGATGCCACGGAGGTTAGTTCCCCATCTTTGTTTACTACCACTGCCGTACCTATGTATTTGCTTCTGCCGCTCGCTACTTCCATAGCGCTTGCGTCCGTGTAGAAGGTGTTATCCTTCCCCGCTAGTGTTCTTTCAATGTGTTCTGCCCTGACCTTCCTTCTGCCTTCGTGGAGCCTGGGGTCCATGTTCTTTGGAATGGGTCTGACATAAAATGTGACATAATTTAATCTGGATACCTGCGCACGAGGGCATAAGGGGCAATGAGGCGGCGGATTGTCTAGCTCGAGCTTTTTGTTTCCGAGTCGGACAGCAGCAGGAGAGCCGTGGTCTGAGCGCCATGATCCTCGGGGACAGCTATTCAGAACTACTCCAACATCACAGAGGGGTGAGATATAAATATCCGCCCCCGCATAAAGCACTAACAAAGGAGGCAACAGATTGGCGTAGATTACAAACAGGTTCCTTCCCCAACCTCTTTATATACAACAAGATGTTCCCAACGCAATATAGGGGCACATGCCCGTGGTGCGGGGCCACACCCACACTATTTCACATAACATGGGAATGCGAACGAAACAACGCATTCCGAGAACACAAACCCCCGAGTGCGGAGCATTGGGAGCGCCGGCTCGTCAGCTGCGAGCTCGCCGTCCAAAAGAGGATGGTAGAGCACGCAAGGGATGCAGCCAAACTCAGTGGAGCCCTGGACTGAGGGACCACCCTTTGCTGAAGAAGCCTTCCCTGCAGCGCAGCGGGAAGACAGCGACACGCGAAGCAAGCAAGAAGACTTCTGATCGCCTAAATACTTATGATTCAATAAAAGTTTTCCTATCGTAATCATTCAACACAACCACTGGCGAATGTTACCGAAAACTTCATTTGAAACACCTCTGTTCCAAGCTTTGATTGTGACCCTTACCGGCGAGCTTATGAATAAAATCCGCTAAATATTATATTTTAAACGTTTTTATCATGCAGACAATATCTGTATAATGATGTTTTTTAGTTTCAAATAAATTTTGTTGTACGGTGCCGATATTCGTGAACTTCGAGACTTGTTTAATGACATCGCCCATGAATGTATCGAGTGTCATGTGCTAGATGCTGTTCAAAGAAAAATTAAACACTTTTGAGTTTGTATGGTCCATTTCTATGATTGCATTTGGAACACATTTTACTTCGTGCAATACACTTCCCCACAGCAAAGGTCTTTATGAAACGAAAACCAGGCGCACTACTCTCATGACAAAGTCGGTGATGAGGTGGCGGAGGTGTTTTTCTAAAGAAGAAATGCTAGCAGACTATACACTTTGCAGTTTGAATTATTTGTCTTCGGCTTCGAGTGCTCGACTTTCCAGCTTTTGTAAAGACGCTGAGTACTGGGTTTTTTCTTTATAGTACTGGTTTTGCTTTCAAGGGACTTGTTTCTGAATGATACTCATTCGCTAATGAACAGCAGAGCGTTTGCATCTCTTCACTGACTCCAGATGTCACAAAAAACAGCTTGCCACACTTTATTCTCATGAAGTCAACTCTCTCTGTTTACAGTGAAAACACCTTGTAAACGTTTGCCTTGGAAAGATAGCATAATTCATGAAAAATTTTTTTTTTCACTTTTTTCTTCCTGCACTTTATGTGCTCATTCTACTCGCTTTCAAATTAGATTCGTTAGAATTGGCTTCCAGGGAGGTCGAAAATTTGTAAAGTCGACCTCACGATATTCGATATGAGGGTCTTCAGGACAAAGGCTTGCGACGTGAAAGCGTTGGCCATATGAATTCGATTTTTAGTTCCCATTGTCAACGTATTAAATAGGTTACCGACACAAAGGAAACGGTATGTACTCTCAACGCTCCATATCACACCCTGTGTTGCCTTTCCGTCAGCGAAAACTGCTAACATGTGCGTCAAAGTGTTTGTGGACGTGGCAGACGCAGGTGAATTTTTCTCCAGTGGTGGGGTAAGGTTTGTAGCGTAGAAGTTGAAGATAAGCACTACACTGACCTGGGACTTCAAACGCAAAATTGACGTGCTTGAAGTTTGTAAGCCACGGAACGTGAGAATATAGGTAGTGCGCAGCAAGGATGGAATTCCTAAAATAGCAAAGAAAAGTCCTGTTGTTGCGCTACGCATCAAGTGCGCGCTATTTTTGCGCCCTAAAGTGCTATGAAGACCACGAAAGGAACAAACTTATCATGAAAAATATTTAACAACAGTCAATAAACAACCGACGCGAAAAGTGTGAAAAATGCGTGCATTTATAGCACGATTCCTTGATTGTTTCTTCCCGTGTTTCTTTCCTCCAGACCGGCTGTTGATTCCACGGCACTTAAAGTGTGCTTATATTTCTAAAACGTCGACGTGCGAGCATAGCTTGTCTCTGTCGCACCAGTGCGAGATACGAAGCTACCTAGTGTTTTATGCACACTGTGTGGAAAAGCGCAACCAGACGAAAGACAAGAACGACATGAAAACAACACAGACGAACGCCTAGTGTTTACTTGTTCCTTCTTCCTTTCGTCCGGTTGTGCTGGCCCACCCAGTATACACCCTTACCAACTCGACCAAGTTTCCATCATACTATTGAGCATTACGCAAGCAATCCCGTTGATAAAATAAATTCTATAGCGCTTGTGTGAAAATTCCAAGAAAGTAACCAAAATACATCAGAGATCTGTAAACGTTTGTTTTTCCGTTTAATAATAACGATTTTATATCACTCACATTTGTGGCTAACAAGAAACAGAACGAATGCTCTAGTCGAACACAGCAATGTTCTTGCAATCACTATTTTACGAGGTTTCGTTCATGCTGCTCTTCATGAGACTGTTTCTTTTTGAGTGTGGCAATATAAAATGCTACTTGAATATTGTGTGTACGTGTCCCCAACTAGCCCAGCAAGAAGTTTTATTTTAAAAAATAAAGTTATTTTACCTAGTCACTTACTTGTCTACGCTAGCATCTCCAGCAGTGCATTAAGCACTCCATAAACACAATAAATTTTCTCCGCGCGGTAATACAATGATTTGCCCATTTTCACAGCTTCTCTGTGGGGCATAATTGGCATCCGCGTGTCCATCCAGGTGTGGCATAAATTCAAGTACGACATGGGGAAAGGTCCCGGCTTCAAGGTTTATGTAGAAATGTAAAAAGCAGTATAATAGCGTTGCTCTCAGTTATCGCGCTGCGTCAACAAAACAGCCCTGATGTTCGCTTCTTAGCAGCGCGGCGTAATAGGCGTCGTCGTCTTCTTCAAATGCAGGCCATTCTTTTGGCAACGTTGAAGTTAGATCACCCAGGAAAAAAGAATCCTCCAGAATTAGGGAACGAAAGCACGCGACGATTCATAGTAGGGATCTTGGCGATCGAAAAGCAATGTCTCGGGTACGGCGACGCAAGTCATGGGACAGTGTAACTGGGGCCAGAACACAGGAGGGGTCTGACGCAGATCACGGCAGGGGCCGTAGTGATGATGAATTTCATAGAGAGCCCGGTTCAGTAATCAGGTTCAATGGAAAGAGCAAGCGTAAGTGAGAAACTGCAGTATCTGCTCAAGGCGATCCGGTTGGCAGAAGGGTCAGGGTTCGGGCTAGTGGGTAATCAGAATGAGGATTCATAGCGCACACAATACATAGGACACAACACAAGCGCTTACTTCCACTGAATGGTCTTTATTTGGCGCTGACAGCCTTATAAAGGTACGGTATTGCGCAGGTACTAACAACTAACAATGATTATCTTGTCAAGGTCATGATGTGTCAAGGAAAGACGAAAACCAAAACAATAAAAACATTAAAGAATATAAAAAATAAAAAATAAAAACAACAAAAAACCTACCAAACAGTGCACAAGTTTCACACTTTCGCCCTCTGCCTTGCACCTAAGAAAGCGGAGTCTTTCATTGATAAAAACACAGAAGGATCACTGATACAATTTCCCAGTCCCTCTTTTTCCATCTCTGCCGCTTCCATTATTTCCCTCGTTTTTTGATTGCTATTTTTTCCTAATACTGAACACTCCTTGAAGTTAGGCGTGCACTTGTGACTACGGCAGTGACGGGCCAGGTTACCTGGTCTCTGATGTCTAACACTTCTGTGGTGCTCGCTGAGTCGCTTGTTCAGGCACCGGCCTGTCTGCCCGATATACAACTTGCCACATGAAAGTGGCGACCTGTATATATCGCTATCGGCACAAGTTACAAATGGGTTCTGATGCCTTACAGAGCAGGCCTTCTTATCCTGCTTGTCTGGACATGTGTTCTTACACATGCGGGACAGTTTTTCTGGGGCTGACATGCAAATTTTTACACCAATTTTCTCTCCAATCTCCGCGTCAAAGTAATACCTGAGGATGTTCAGGCACGGATTGGGGCTCTTCCACCTTCCATCAATCATGCGAACCGGGTCTGCAAAATTCTTCGTTCGGAGTGGCAAAGACAAGGTCGCCTTTACAAGGATGCCCTGCATGCTCAAGTTTTCCATTAACGTTCACCGCCAGCGTCCAAGCGACGAAAATGGAAAGAATACTGCAGCCTGATAGACAGCACCGCAGATAACCTATGGCAATCCAGCTTGTGGAGGCTTCGCTTATTGAAGAGGGATAGGAAACCTGGTAAAGGTTCAAGGGTTCACGTTTTCGGCAACGTCACGCTTCCGGACTTTGTGCAGCGGACTGTTCAGCTGGGACCGAAGTATGCGGTGCCACCGAAGAAATCAGCGCCTGAACTCTTATTCTTCGTCAAACAAGTCTCGAGTCGTGCCCCGTCCGCAGAGAAGGAATGGTGCAACGTAGAAGGCCTGCATCTTCTAAACAATTGGAAGCCGTCAAGCACGTGTGTTCCGGTGAGGAAGACAGTTAGGTACTTGAGGGACAATGGCTTGTGTATAGTACAGTCAGATAAGGAGGGAGGCTTTGCAGTGCTTCCGATAGATTTGTATCGTAAGAAAGCACATGATGCTGTTAATTCAGTGTTTGATCGGCACCAACCTTTCTTAGTGCAAAAGGCAAAAGCACAAGCGAAGAAATTGTGTAAGCAGCTGGATCTGTCGAGGCTTTTGCTCGCAATCACGAATTCAGAAAAATATGCACTTGAGATGTTTTTCTCAGTCAAGACCCACAAGCCAGAGGCGCCTTTTAGGGTCATCGTCTCCGAACGTGATTCTTGGCAGAAGGAAGTAGGCCTGTTTTTGCAGACTAAGCTGAAGCTGTTGAAACCTGACGACCCATTTATGATCAGAAGCTCAGAACAGGTTGTTGACTACCTGAGAGGGCTTCAGGGTGCAGATGTAGGATTTCTTTCAATAGATATAAAAGACCTTTACTACTCTTTGCCTCATTCGCAGCTTTTAGAATGCATTGAAGACTGCATTCATAAATATGGCGCCGTATCGTTTCAAAATGAAGCTGGTATTTCAGCTGATGGTTTTTTGAATTTAGTGTCCCTGTACCTCTCGTCAACCTTTGTTAAGTGGAATGAGGAAGTATATCTGCAAAAAAAGGGAGCGCAGATAAGAGGATACAGAGTAATCTAGATAGTAAAGTGGTGATGAAAACGTTCCGGTTTGTAGATGATTACTTGGTTGTTCTTCAGAAGAGCAATGGAATCCTTCTTCAGGTAGCAGAAAGCACTATATCTACCTTCGCGAAGTGTCTTGAGCCACTGTCCATTACTCACGAGCTTCCTGTTGAAGGAGTGATCCGATTCCTTGATTTAAAATTAGTTTCTGTGAGTCGGGTTTGCTAGATGTATGAGCCTAGATTGAATAAGTCTCTCTTACCGTTTACCTCCGCACATACGAAGTTAGTCAAGAGAGGAGTAGTAAAAACATGCCTGTCCAATGCAGTCAATAAGTCGTGCACCTGCCTAATGACAACAAGTATCAATTATCAGGTTTATCGCCTTCAGGAAGCGGGATACCCGAGGTAGCTTGTAGTAGCAGTAGCAGAAAGCATGCGCAGACAAAAGAAAAACACAACGTGGACAGATAAAGAAGAAGGTACCCGCAAAATTGAAGTAATACCTTGCATTCACAGGATTTCCCACGGCCTCAAAAAGATTGGAGAGAAAAATGGTGTAAAAATTTGCATGTCAGCCCCAGAAAAACTGTCCCGAATGTGCAAGAACACATATCCAAACAAGCAGGATAAGAAGGCCTGCTCTGTAAGGCATCAGAACCCTTTTGTAACTTGTGCCGATAGCGTTATATACAGGTTGCCACTTTCATGGGGCAAGTTGTATATCGGGCAGACAGGCCGTGCCTGAACAAGCGACTCAGCGAGCACCACAGAAGTGTTAGAGATCAGGGACCAGGTAATCTGGCCCGTCACTGCCGTAGTCACAAGTGCACGCCTAACTTCAAGGAGTGTTCAGTATTAGGAAAAAATAGCAATCAAAAAACGAGGGAAATAATGGAAGCGGCAGAGATGGAAAAAGAGGGACTGGGAAATTGTATCAGTGATCCTTCGGTGTTTTTATCAATGAAAGACTTAGCTTTCTTAGGTGCAAGGCAGAGGGCGAAAGTGTGAAACTTGTGCACTGTTTGGTAGGTTTTTGTTGTTTTTATTTTTTATTTTTTATATTTTTAAATGTTTTTATTGTTTTGGTTTTCGTCTTTCCTTGACACATCATGACCTTGACAATATAATCATTGTTGTTAGTACCTGCGCAATACCTGACCTTTATAAGGCTGTCAGCGCCAAATAAAGACCATTCAGTGGAAGTAAGCGCTTGTGTTGTGTCCTGTGTATTCTGTGCGCTATGAATACTCATCCGGATGGCAGGCAAAGATTTTTGAAAATGCGATGACTACGTGCAGATATCACATGCACGTTCTCCACTTTAGCCGGCCCATAATACTATCCATCATACGCAGACATTTTGCCGAAACGCTGCACAAGCCATGCGGGATGACAATAAATTCTTAACGGTAATCGGGAAAGAAAAACGTCGTTTCTGACTGTTAGCAGCAGCCGTTGGCAGCGGCAAGCAGCCGGGACAGCCTAAAATCCTCGTTCTGAAGGATCCTGCATCGCACTTACACGTGTTACCATGCATCACGAAATTGGCAAATTTATATGCATAATATTTTAAGTTTTTGTCCAGCTTTCTGAGACAGACATAAAAACATCACCCGGTTGGCCCCTTGTCCGACTTTCCACAGATCACGGGGATGTCATGCACCACTGATACAACGCTACCGACCTACACTGTCTCATGCTTTGTTTGGAGCTAGGTCCTCCTGCTCCGCTTATTTGGGGTACACTTTTATACAGCTTGTTCGGGTAGGAGAAACCAGCGGCACCAATTGTGTCTTTAGGTTGTGCGACACATTGTGCAGAAATTGCACAACTTCTGGATTGACTGTGCTGCCGCCATCCTCACACCTCTTTGATCGAGTCCCGCCTTTAGTGCTTGAGAGGAGGCTTTCATCGACTACAGTTAACAGAAGCGAAAGAAAGCCTGCGGCCACAATTGCCCAACCTGATTGTCGGAACTACCGTGCATCTGGTACAGACCACAATTTAAGGGCGGAGATTCTAAGCATAACCAAGCAGTTATCCACTATTTTTGAGCGTGCTAAATCGAAAGGTTGCAATTTTTTGCTGGTGGGAGGAATTTAGGCCCAGAAGAAATGGCCCTCTCCAGATGCCTGTCTTAAGTCTGAAAAATGTAGCTCTTTCTTTCTTGGTGGTTCTACTGCACATGCAGAATGACCCCCTTTCATGTTAAGGGAATTTGAAATCCAAGTAAGAGTAGCTTCAAGCGAATATTCGAACTCAGAATTTAAGGGTGCCAGAAAATTATCGACGTACTAACAATTTTAAAGCCGTTGAATTTAAAAACGCTTGGGCAAGTTCCCTCTCTAAAGCGGCTAAAATGTTGTCCCATGAGAAGGGACTAAAGACGATCTAATACAAATTCTCTTCGCTACAGTTAAGGCTGTTGATTGAAGACAATGAGAGTGGCCCTAAGATACTGCTCTAACGAGATTTATATGGACATATTTATGTCATTCCGGAAGATCACATCTCTTTCTTCAACGCAGGCTTGTAAAGGCACCAAAGACTCAGCTTGCGGCACAGAGTAAAACAAATTTTCTATATCAACAGAGAATGCCGATTCTAGAATTCGGCAATTTCTAAAGAGTACTTGGTCCGGAAAGAGTGGTACATCGTAAGAATCATAACAAAACAGCCAATATTATGCTCCTGGGAAATATTTTTATTCACAATACTGCTGAAGGGAATGTCAGGTTTGCCGATTTTATCTGAGAAGAACGCTAACAGAGGGTTTTGCCTACTATTCCCAATTCCAATATCTAACATCAGCAGTTGTTAGCCCTTTAAGAACTTAATAAAACTTGTTTTCTCTCTCGTCAATATTTAAGCGGAACCAGGAAATGGAGAATTATTTGTTAGGAAGAACGTATCTAATTATCCCGTTTGAGTGGTAGACTGGGTGGCTTCCCGATTCAAGGACTTCTGTGGCCACGGCTGCTCGACGATCTAAATTCTTCCGAAGAGCAATCAAGGCTTCTTCATTGTTATGGCCTTTCAGCGTAACCAGGTATACCTGTCATCTCTGTCACGCTGATGGAGACATACATCATCCCTAAATAAGGATGTGAAGCGCAGAACATCCCGATCAAGGTTACTGGTCGCAACTGCAGTAGTGTTTTTTTTTTTTGCAGACCGTCGATCGCATACAGGACTGCCTACATATTTACATGTTCCCGTAATTATAAAACGGTGAGCGCCCGGCAAAACAGCGCTGACGCCAAGTGATGAGTACATGTGGATGTATTGACCTGAAAAGAAAGGACCGCGATATACAAAGCTAGAAACTATTTTTTCACATATACTGCGGAATTTATGCAGGTCAGCGTTGATTGTAGAATGCTTCGGAAAGGTCGCGACACCTAGGGTGAGCCTTCAACCCATACCTGCTTCTCCAGCCACTTAAACGATGTCAACATTATTTTCAGGTGCCTCTTCGGCTTTCGTTTGTATTAAAAAATATATTTAAGAAACTCTCGCTTTGTGATGCTATTGTCTACTTCTGCCACGGATTTCTGATGCAGGCATCTTCGGGAAAAATGACTTCGTTGGATATATTGCCGCGAATCTTTGCGCTGTTTGTTGATAATTCAAAGCTGCTGGCCCGCAGCTTTATCGCTCTGTTTGCCATACAAGACGTGACCAAAATTATCTCCATCGACGCATCCAGCCGTACCCGATTCTCCATTGTTCAAGAATGCTGTGGTAACTTGGCACGTCGTATCTCTAAAGTTCACTATGAGTTTTCAGTTAAGCAGGGACGAGAGCGTCGGGCATTTGTTCGACGACAGCCGGGCACGATTGTTCGCATACGCCGCCGCCGAGTAACGCAGTTCTTTGTAGACGCAAGTCGGCATAATAAAAAGTTTCGTAAAGAAGCCCTTGTCGCTGTCCTCATGCACTCCGGACTGCTGTCACCAATACACGAATATATTTTGAAACCTCGCTAGCTATTGTTAACACACAAACACATTTCAAAGAGACTAAACAAGAGGGGGAGATATATCTCACGGTCTTGTTGGCGGTAACAAAACACATGTGAAGGTCTCATTGTTGTGCTCACCTCCACTTGCGTCAGAGCATTTATTTGAACAGGAGCGGCAGCGCAAGTTTTCCTTGCTGTATTGTTAAAGTTGCTCTGAAGGTAGCTCTGGGATGTTAAAGCATGACACTCCACGAACTGCGGGAAAATACATGCGCTTGCGAAAAGCATGCAGATAAAACAACATTTCCAGTGCACATAACAAGTTAAAATCGACATGTTTGTCAAGCCACATTGCCAAGGGTAACATTCTAAAAACTGATATGGACTATTACCATCGGTCAGCTACAAATCACAAATTGCATAAGACGCCTCACTCTACTAGTTAAAAAGTTATATATTGAAAATTAGTAAAATAGTTCATTACTTCAGACCATCCACCGGTTTCCTTGTGAACGCGAACACTTTTAATACTATGCTGAAAATGCCGTATTTTTACCTTACAGATCCTATTCTTGAGAATTAGTTATATAATTTCGTGTAACACCTGGGATAAAAAATTAAGGTGACGCTAATTCACCTGCAGAACCGAATACAAAAGCCTCAGAAGCAACGTTTCTTCTAGACCTTTATGTGTCTGTGTCAGTTCTTTCACCGTGTTAGCCATGCGGTCATTGTCATTGTATCTTAATAGGAACAAATGTATTCATGCGTCAAATATATCTTCATCAAGATCCGCTTCTTACATTTCTTGTGTACCTTCGTGGTTGTCGGTGGCCGAGATGCCATCGCCAGCACCTGAAAAACAGTTCCAACCGGGCTGTGTCGCCTTTTTTCAACACAGCGCCGTGATCACGTAACCTTGTGCCGTCAAGGCCCTCGCAACGTAACGACTATAGTGACTCTAGTGACTAACGCATAACGCGAATTCGAATCATGTGAACTGCCACGGGAGGCAAGGGCACGTAATTGAATTGAATTGATATCGTTTACTCGCCTCCTGCCAATGTCGACAGGTCGCTCACAACTCGCTGGAGAGATTGTCACCTGTGACGACAGGCAAGCTTTTGATCACCTCACATCGTGACGTTACCTTATGGCGTCATCGCCGTGCCTACCTATTAGCTGGACCACCAGGCCACGTGACGTTGTGTAGTCAACGTCGTCTAAACAATTAAGCGACTGCTGTGATTAACGGATGCGGAATCGCACGATACGAAGTCTAGTGCTACCTTCTTAAATTTCCGCCGCAAGACATTTTGCTTCCAATATACGCTAGCAAACTTCTCGAGAGCCTGATAAATCTCGAAGCTGTCTCCAATTCCTGTATTTTGTTTTAGCCAACCTGGCTTGAAGTTTGCCGTGTTACTCGAAGAGACACATGTCATTTGAACAACCTTACCTGCAAGCTTTCTTAGGCGGTCGCGTATGGGTCTTCGGAGCGATTTTCCGGTTCAGTTAGGCGTGATGTTCAGCGCCTGTCCAGACTGCACGTGGCATCCGGCCGCGGTTCGAGCTACGCAGTATGACCAAAGCTTTTTTAATAATAAGCGAAAGGTGCACTCCAGTCGTTTAAGATGCGGTCTCGAGTTTATCACGAAAGCGACTGAAATCTCACTTTTTGCGCCAGCAGTGGGAAAGCATCAGCAGCGCCTTGCTGCTGTAAACGCCGATAGTATTCACAATCTCACTTTGTCCCAGTGCAATGTATCAGCAATGTGTAATAATGGTGACGAAAGGAGGAAATGGAAAATTGCAAATTCATGCGCGAAATAAACTGCCAGATTGAACATATTTGCCAGCCTCGCCATAAATCTCAATTATTCATTTCATACCAAACATAAGTTCTCTTCAAAGTAGTCATAAATAAATATATTTTTTTCAGAAGAACCCTTGCTTTGTTAGCAATTTAGTTGTACTTAGTACAAAAATGCTTTAAAGATGATTCGGCCTATTTTATAACTTGATCTTGAAGGATATTTTTGCAGTGAACATCGTACTACGGTGCTCGTACACCGTTATATTCCCATAGTTTTTTGCTCACAGAGAATAACGTACGCATTTCCGCCCAGAAAAGCTTAACTGATAAGAGTAAAATGCCTTGGAATATTTTATGCCTATAGGTGCGAGAAAATTGCCACTTCATACTTTCCGCGTTTTAATGGCACTTTCAGGCTCAACCGAGCTTACTTGTTTGTCGCCAGTCAGTCTCTTTCCATCGCAGTGTATACAGGATAGCGATCCTCATCATTTCGTTTTCGTATGCGTAGAAATTCGGAAAAGTGTAAACCTTCGAAACAATGTATGGCTAAACGTTAGCAACCCCAGACTAACTCTAAACTATTTCGAGCGATCATAATCGAAACGTAATGTAAGGCCGAAAAAGCAGCCAGAAGGTGCTGAGCAGAGCCAACCGACAATCATAAGCAGGGCACCTTTCGGGTCGTGCTCTCCAATCGACAGAACTCAGCGCCAATGAATAATGCTTCGCACTCTAATGTTTTCGACGCCCCTTCGTGCAGCTGTAAAAAGCAGGACATAACTGCGTAAGTAATCCTAGCGTCACTGCGAACGACTTGTGTATTTCCCCTTTTGCCGCTAGGTTTTCTACAACTAAAGTTACTATTCTTACAAGGGAGAGGAAGTATGCATGGTGGTCGTAGCAAAAAGAAATTTTTTGAGCTCGCCGTAGACGAACACCTATGATAACAAGGTTCCGCACAAGTGGTGCCAGAAAAGTAAGGTCTTGGGGCGAAGCCGTTCTAGACTGTTTTAGCATAGAAAAGCAAAGAGCAGTATGAAATTTCTACCACTGCTCTGAAAACTACTCAAAAATATCCTCTTGAAAACAGCAGCTGCGCATTTGCGACACGTTTTTCCCGCTGATACTTCGGTGTAATTTTTATTTTTGCAGCGCAACCCGTGAACCTGAATAACTGCTTGTGGTCAGGACGTACATTTTTAAGATCATTCCATTTGCATTTGTTTTTCATTATGAAAAGATTCTGTGAACCTGGTTTTTGATTTTAATGGCTTTTCAGCACCAGCCTTCCTCTTGCAGAACGAGAGCTGACTGGTACCTGCAATTTCGCTTCAACTTCTAAACAAGAAAGCAGTATTTTTATTTGCATTTCCTTAGAACGGTAAAGCAGAAATAGTCGATAGGTTCAGAAATTAACCCATGAAATATAGCCCGTACATTCATATGCGTTTGGAGACCCGAAGGCCATGGAATGGAGACCTGCAACCATGTAGTCTTTAAGAGGCATAAGGCAAGAAAAAGGAAAAATAGACCTGACAGAAACATTCACCAGCTCTCCGGCAGAAATTCACTGGTTTACATCCTATATTACGTCTCATGTTTGTTTCCTTGGGAACACATTTTACTTGTCGCAATACACTCCCCCAGAGCGAATTTTTTTTTATTAAACAAAAACCAGCCGCACTACTCTCACGACAAAGTCGGGGATGTAATTGTGGTCTCATGCTTTGCTTTCAGCAAAGTCCTTGTGGGCCGCTTATTTGAGGTACACGTTTACACAGCTTGTTGGGGGCTGGGGAAACCAACTGTACCTTGTGTTTTGAGGTTGTGCAACACCTTGAGTAGACAGTTGCATAACTTCTGGTTTTACTGTGGTGCCGCCATCCTCAAGACGATTTTGATCGAGTCTCGCATGTTATTTTTTGGAGGAGACTTTCTGCGACTGCAGTTTACTGAACCGAAGGGAAGCCTGCAGCCGCAAGGCGGCCAAAATTACTGTCGAAACTAACTTGCATCTGGTGCCAGAAGTATTTAAGAGCGATTGTTGTCTTCACTGTTTTTGAGCGTTCTGAATTGAAGGGTTACAATTTCGTGTGCGTACCAGGAAAGTTAACCAAGCAGAAATGGCTGTCGCCAAATGGCCACCTTAGATATAAAATTGTAGCTCTTTCTTGCTTGGCGGTTTGACAGTACTTACAGGGCCATGACCTTAGAGGTTAAGAGGATTTGAAATCTACTAAGATTAGCTTCAAAGGAGTTTTCAAACTCTGAATTTAAAAGCGTCAGACACTGGAACACATAAATTTAAATACATCTTGGAATTTCTCGAAAAGCACAGTATCCTAAATATTTACCAGCATGGTTTCCATCAAGGATTATTAACTACTATATAACTAATTGAATTTACGCAGGACATTTGTCAGTGATTGGGCCTAGAAGCAGAAAGTGACGGCATTTTTGTTGATTTGTCCAAAACTACTCCATACACTTGACTGGTTTAAATAACCGTTACTTCCCTCTTTGATTGGATATCTAGCTTGCCAACCCCGCGTTCTGAATCGATACACTTCAATTCATCTATTGCCCTCCACCGGTTAGTGTTTCATCCGGCGGTCCATAAGATTATATATTGATCTCGTAATATATTGATGATCTGTCACGCTGCGTGTCCGTTAAAATTCGTCTTCACGCTGATGATTGCGTCCTGTATTACAGCATTAACACACCAATTGGGCATGCAATGCTTAACGACTGATTTGTTAAATTTTCTAGGAAGTGTAAGTAATGGCAATTGAACATTTTGTTCTCTAAAACAGCTTCTATGTCCTTTTCTAGAAGCCCATCTCCTTCACACTTCACGTACACTTTTCATGGTCATTATTCAGAAAGAGCAACTGAGTTTTAATACCTCAGTCTTCATTTTTATTAAGACATGTCTTGGCCGAAAAACATTGACACCGTATGTAACAAATCTCTTAAAGGTCTGGGGTACCTCCATTGTACACTCCGTAAGGCCCCAAAGGATACCAAACTTCTGGCGCAAAAAAAGAAATCTGTACGCTTAATCTTTCACAACTACAGCCGAGATTTTTTCATCTTACAATTTTACAGCCTCATGTCTCAGAGCACTATTATCTCGCTGCCGCCTAAAACGCTTGAAGTTTAACTCATACACTGGTTCAATCCCAGCACCTTCCTTCACAAAGGAATTATTTAAACTTTAACAAACTTTCCACCACTAGAAGACGCCATAGCCTGAACCTTACCCCAGTCTTTTGCCGCAGTGAGGCGTTCAAACACAGCTTCTTTCCCCTGGCCATTGAACTCTGGAGTTCGCTGCCTGGACAGATCCGCTCGCTACCCATTCAAGAGTTTTGGGTGCGCATCACTTGTTAGTGACATTTTTTTATTTCCTTTGTTTTTTAGAGGTTTGTATTATTCTGGATGGCTTTTTTTCTCTCCTTGACCCCTCCTGCTATAGCTTTATCAAGTCTGCGGCATGTAAAAATAAATAATTTCCGGACGACGACTTCTGTTTCTTACAGACAGGCTTGTACAGACACCAAAATCTCACCATGCGACACAGAATAAAACAAATTTTCCGTATAAACAGAAAGTGTGGATTATATTCCATGATTAGGTTATAAGAATTTGGCAACTTTTGAAGATTTATTTGACCGAAAAGGGTCGCACAGCTTAAGAATGTTAAGTTAACGGCCAACACTAATCTGGCACGAACCATTTCCATTCACAGCAGTGCTGAATCCAATATCATGTTTGTGGGTCAGAAGCTCTTGCCTGGCGGCGAACAATGTGCTCAATTTTTTAGAAGAAAACGTTGAGAACGCTCCCAGTTCCACAATCCTGTGCTTTTCTCTACACGAGGCATAATCGTGCCGCCAGATGCAAAAAAATATGCATCCTTTCAAAATTGGAGTCACTTTTGACAGGATGCAACTGTTTTACATCTTGACGCCACATCTTTGCCGCGTGTAGAGAAAAGCACAGTACTGTGGAACTGGGAGCGTTTTTGTACTGTAAGCGGAGAAACCCACTAGGGGCCTCTCCTCGAGCACTTCTCTGGAAATATAGCCAAATAAATGCTTTTCACCGCCTAGACCTGTCAAAATTGGTCGACGCCGATTGCATCTGCAAATTCATTTCATTTAGAAGATGACACGGCGCTGTGACTGTCTTAAACCTGGTTGGACCCCTAAATGGCGCCATGAGGAAAATAAAGTGCCAGTGAAAAAAAGGAAAAGGACAGTGAGGAAAAGGAAATGGCGCTGTATCTATCTCACATCTCGGCGGACACCTGAACCGCGCCGGAAGGAAAAGGATAAAGGAGGGAGCGAAACAAGAAAGGAAGCAAGAGGTGCCGTAGTGGAGGGCTCCGGAATACTATCGACCACCCGGGAATATTTAACATGCACTGACACCGCATAGCATACGGGCGCCTTTGCGTTTCGCCACCATCGAAACGCAGTTGCCGTGGTCGGGTTAGAACCCGCGTACTCCGGATCAGTAGCCGAGCACTCTAACCACTGAGCCACCGCGGCGGGTGAAAAAAGATTGAGAAATAGAAATGCCGCAGTGGAGGGCTCCGGAATCATTTGCATCAGCTGGGGATCCTTAACATCGCACAGAATGTTGGTGCGTTTCCGTTTTCTTTCATCAAAGAAATCTCTCTTATCTGCAAAAAAAGGGAGTGTATATAGGTTCGTGCATAGTGCCTGCCCTTAGTGACTTGTTTCTTGCGAGCGCAGATAAGAGGATACAGAGTAATCTAGATAGTAAAGTGGTGATAAAAACGTTCCGGTTTGTAGATTACTTGGTTGTTCTTCAGAAGAGCAATGGAAGCCTTCTTCAGGTAGCAGAAAGCACTATATCTACCTTCGTGAAGTGTCTTGAGCCACTGTCCATTACTCACGAGCTTCCTGTTGAAGGAATGATCCGTTTCCTTGATTTAAAATTAGTTTCTGTGAGTCGGGCATGCTGGATGTATGAGCCTAGAGGGAATAAGTCTCTCTTACAGTTTACCTCCGCACATACGAAGTTAGTCAAGAGAGGAGTAGTAAAAACATGCCTGTCCAATGCAGTCAATAAGTCGTGCACCTGCCTAATGAAAACAAGTTTCAATTATCAGGTTCATCGCCTTCAGGAAGCGGGTTACCCGAGGTACCTTGTAGTAGCAGTAGCAGAAAGCATGCGCAGACAAAAGAAAAACACAACGTTGACAGATAAAGAAGAAGGTACCCGCAAAATTGAAGTAATACCTTATATTCACAGGATTTCCCACGGCCTCAAAAAGATTGGAGAGAAAATTGGTGTAAAAATTTGCATGTCAGCCCCCGAAAAACTGTCCCGCATGTGTAAGAACACATATCCAGACAAGCAGGATAAGAAGGCCTGCTCTGTAAGGCATCAGAACCCATTTGTAACTTGTGCCGATAGCGTTATATACAGGTTGCCACTTTCATGTGGCAAGTTGTATATCGGGCAGACAGGCCGGTGCCTGAACAAGCGACTCAGCGAGAAGCACAGAAGTGTTAGAGATCAGGGACCAGGTAATCTGGCCCGTCACTGCCGTAGTCACAAGTGCACGCCTAACTTCAAGGAGTGTTCAGTATTAGGAAAAAATAGCAATAAAAAAACGAGGGAAATAATGGAAGCGGCAGAGATGGAAAAAGAGGGACTGGGAAATTGTATCAGTGATCCATCGGTGTTTTTATCAATGAAAGACTTAGCTTTCTTAGGTGCAAGGCAGAGGGCGAAAGTGTGAAACTTGTGCACTGTTTGGTAGGTTTTTGTTGTTTTATTTTTTATTTTTTATATTTTTTAATGTTTTTATTGTTTTGGTTTTCGTCTTTCCTTGACACATCACGACCTTGACAAGATAATCATTGTTAGGTGTTAGTACCTGCGCAATACCTGACCTTTATAAGGCTGTCAGCGCCAAATAAAGACCATTCAGTGGAAGTAAGCGCTTGTGTTGTGTCCTGTGTATTCTGTGCGCTATGAATCCTCATCCGGATGGCAAGCAAAGATTTTTGAAAATGCGATGACTACGTGCAGATATCGCATGCACGTTCTCTACTTTAGCCGGCTCATAATACTATCCATCATACGCAGACATTTTGCCGAAACGCTGCACAAGCCAAGCGGGATGACAATAAATTCCTAACGGTAATCGGGAATGAAAAACGTGGTTTCTGACTGTTAGCAGCAGCCGTTGGCAGCGGCCAGCAGCCGGGACAGCCTAAAATCCTCGTTCGGTAGGATCCTGCCTCGCACTTACACGTGTTACCATGCATCACGAAATTGGCAAATATATATGCATAATATTTTAAGTTTTTGTCCAGCTTTCAGAGACAGACATAAAAACATCACCCGGTTGGCCCCTTGTCCGACTTTCTAAAGATCACGGGGATTTCATGCACCACTGATACAACGCTACAGACCCACACTGTCTCATGCTTTGTTTGGAACCAGGTCCTCCTGCTCCGCTTATTTGGGGTACACTTTTATACAGCTTGTTCGGGGCTCGAGAAACCAGCGGCACCAATTGTGTCTTTAGGTTGTGCGATACTTTGTGCAGAAATTGCACAACTTCTGGATTGACTGTGCTGCCGCCATCCTCACACCTCTTTTTTCGAGTCCCGCCTTTAGTGCTTGAGAGGAGGCTTTCATCGACTACAGTTAACAGAAGCGAAAGAAAGCCTGCGGCCACAATTGCCCAACCTGATTGTCGGAACTACCGTGCATCTGGTACAGACACGAATTTAAGGGCGGAGATTCTAAGCATAACCAAGCAGTTGTCCACTATTTTTGAGCGTACTAAATCGAAAGGTTGCAATTTTTTGCTGGTGGGAGGAATTTAGGCCCAGAAGAAATGGCCCACTCTTGATGCCTGTCTTAAGTCTAAAAAATGTAGCTCTTTCTTTCTTGGTGGTTCGACTATACATGCAGAATGACCACCTTTCATGTTAAGAGAATTCGAAATCCAAGTAAGAGTAGCTTCAAGCGAATATTCGAACTCAGAATTTAAGGGTGCCTGAAAAGTATCGACGTACTAACAATTTTAAAGCCGTTGCATCTAAAAACGCGGGCAAGTTCCCTCTCTAAAGCGGCTAAAAAGTTGTTTCATGAGTAGGGACTACAGACGATTTAATACAAATTCTCTTCGCTACAGTTAAGGCTGTTGATTGAAGACAATGAGAGTGGCCCTAAGATGCTGCTCTAACGAGATTTATATGGACATATTTATGTCATTCCGAAAGATCACATCTCTTTCTTCAGCGCAGGCTTGTAAAGACACCAAAGACTCAGCTTGCGGCACAGAGTAAAACAAATTTTCTATATCAACAGAGAATGCCGATTCTAGAATTCGGTAATTTCTAAAGAGCACTTGGGCCGGAAAGGGTGATACATCGTAAGAATCATGACAAAACAGCCAATATTATGCTCCTGGGAAATATTTTGATTCACAATACTGCTGAAGGGAATGTCAGGTTTGCGGATTTTATCTGAGAAGAACGCTAACAGAGGAATTTGCCTACTATTCCCAATTCCAATATCTAACATCAGCAGTTGTTAGTCCTTTGAGAACTTATTAAAACTTGTTTTCTCTCTCGTCAATATTTAAGCGGAACAAGGAAATGGAGAATTATTTGTTAGGAAGAACGTGTCTATTTATCCCGTTTGAGTGGTAGAGTGGGTGGCTTCCCGATTCCAGGACTTCTGTGGCCACGGCTGCTCGACGATCTAAACTCTTCCGAAGAGCTACCAAGGCTTCTTCATTGTTATGGCCTTCCAGCGTAACCAGGTATACCTGTCATCTCTGTCACGCTGATGGAGACATACATCATCCCTAAATAAGGATGTGAAGCGAAGAATATCCCGATCAAGGTTACTGGTCGCAACTGCAGTAGTGTTTTCCTTTTTGCAGACCGTCGATCGCATACGGGACTGCCTACATATTTACATGTTCCCGTAATTATAAAACGGTGAGCGCCCGGCAAGTCAGCGCTGACGCTAAGTGATGAGTACATGTGGATGTATTGACCTGAAACGAAAGGAACGCGATATACAAAGCTAGATACTATTTTTTCACATATATTGCGGAATTTATGCAGGTCAGCGTTGATTGTAGAATGCTTCGGAAAGGTCGCGACACCTAGGGTGAGCCTTCAACACATACCTGCTTCTCCTACCACTTAAACGATGTCAACATTATTTTCAGGTGCCTCTTCGGCTTTCGTTTGTATTAAAAATATATTTAAGAAACTCTCGCTTTGTGATGCTATTGTCTACTTCTGCCACGGATTTCTGATGCAGGCATCTTCGGGAAAAATGACTTCGTTGGATATATTGCCGCGAATCTTTGCGCTGTTTGTTGATAATTCAAAGCTGCCGGCCCGCAGCTTTATCGCTTTGTTTGCCATACAAGACGTGAACAAAATTATCTCCATCGACGCATCCAGCCGTAGCCAATTCTCCATTGTTCAAGAATGCTGTGGTAACTTGGCACGTCGTATCTCTAAAGTTCACTATGAGTTTTCAGTTAAGCAGGGACAAGAGCGTCGGGCATTTTGTTCGACGACAGCCGGGCACGATTGTTCGCATACGCCGCCGCCGAGTAACGCAGTTCTTTGCAGACGCAAGTCGGCATAATAAAAAGTTTCGTAAAGAAGCCCTTGTCGCTGCCTTCCTGCACGCCGGACTGCTGTCAACAATACGAGAATGTACTTTGAAACCTCGCTAGCTATTGTTACAACACACATTTCAAAGAGACTAAACAGAAAGGGGAGCTATATCTCACGGTCTCGTAGGCGGTAACAAAACACGTGTGAAGGTCTCACAGTTGTGCTCACCTCCACTTGCGTCAGTGCATTTATTTGAACAGGAACGGCAGCGAAAGCTTGCCTTGCTGTATTGTTAAACTTGCTCTGAAAGTAGCTCTGGGATGTTAAAGCATGACACTCCACGAACTGCGGGAAAATACACGCGCTTGCGAAAAGCATGCAGATAAAGCAACATTTCCAGTGCACATAACAAGTTAAAATCGACATGTTTGTCAAGCAACATTGCCAAGGGTAACATTCTAAAAACTGATATGGACTATTACCATCGGTCAGCTACAAATCACTAATTGCATAAGACGCCTCACTCTACTAGTTAAAAAGTTATATATTGAAAATTAGTAAAATAGTTCATTACTTCAGACCATCCACCGGTTTCCTTGTGAACGCGAACACATTTAATACTATGTTGAAAATGCCATATTTTTACCTTACAGATCCTATTCTTGAGAATTATTTATATAATTCCGTGAAACACCTGGGATAAAAAATTAAGGTGACGCTAATTCACCTGCAGAACCGAATACAAAAGCCTCAGAAGCAACGTTTCTACTAGACCTTTATGTGTCTGTGTCAGTTCTTTCACCGCGTTAGCCATGCGGTCATTGTCATTGTATCTTAATAGGAACAAATGTATGCAAGCGTCGAATATATCTTCATCAAGATCCGCTTCTTACGTTTCTTGTGTACCTTCGTGGTTGTCGGTGGCCGAGATGCCATCGCCAGCACCTGAAAAACAGTTCCAACCGGGCTGTGTCGCCTTTTTTCAACACAGCGCCGTGATCACGTAACCTTGTGCCGTCAAGGCCCTCGCAACGAAACGACTATAGTGACTCTAGTGACTAACGCATAACGCGAATTCGAATCATGCGAACTGCCAGGGGAGGCAAGGGCACGTAATTGAATTTAATTGATATCGTTTACTCGCCTCCTGCCAATGTGGACAGGTCGCTCACAACTCGCTGGAGAGATTGTCACCTGTGACGACAGGCAAGATTTTGATCACCTCACATCGTGACGTTACCTTGTGGCGTCATCGCCGTGTATACCTATTAGCTGGACCGCCAGGCCACGTGACGTTGCGTAGTCAACGCCGTCTAAACAATTAAGCGACTGCTGTGATTAACGGATGCGGAATCGCACGATACGATGTTTAGTGCTACCTTCTTAAATTTCCGCCGCAAGACATTTTGCTTGCAATAAACGCTAGCAAACTTCTCGAGAGCCTGATAATCTCGAAGCTGTCTCCAATTCCTGTATTTTGTTTTAGCCAACCTGGCTTGAAGTTCGCCGTGTTACTCGAAGAGCCACATGTCATTTGAACAGCCTTACCTGCAAGCTTTCTTAGGCGGTCGCGTATGGGTCTTCGGAACGATTTTCCGGTTCAGTTAGGCGTGATGTTCCGCGTCTGTCCAGACTACACGTGGCATCCGGCCGCGGTTCGAGCTACGCAGTATGACCAAAGCTTTTCTAATAATAAGCGAAAGATGCACTCCAGTCGTTTAAGATGCGGTCTCGAGTTTATCACGCCAAAGCGACTGAAATCGCACTTTTTGCGCCAGCGGTGGGAAAGCATCAGCAGCGCCTTGCTGCAGTAAAACGCCGATAGTATTCACAATCTCAATTTGTCCCAGTGCAATGTTTCAGCAATGTGTAATAATGGTGACGAAAGGAGGAAATGGAAAAGTGGAAATTCACGCGCGAAATAAACTGCCAGATTGAACATATTTGCCAGCCTCGCCATAAATCTCAATTATTCATTTCATACCAAACATAAGTTCTCTCCAAAGTAGTCATAAATAAATATATTTTTTCAGAAGAACCCTTGCTTTGTTAGTCATTAAGTTGTACTTAGTACAAAAATGCTTTAAAGACGATTCGGCCTATTTTATAACTTGATCTCGAAGGATATTTTTGCAGTGAACATCGTACTACGGTGCCCGTACACCGTTATATTCCCATAGTTTTTTGCTCACAGAGAAAAGCGTACGCATTTCCGCCCAGAAAAGCTTAACTGATAAGAGTAAAATTCCTTGGAACATTTTATGCCTATAGGTGCGAGAAAATTGCCACTTCATACTTTCCGCGTTTTAATAGCACTTTCAGGCTCAACCGAGCTTACTTGTTTGTCGCCAGTCAGTCTCTTTCCATCGCAGTGTATACAGGATAGCGATCCTCATCATTTCGTTTTCGTATGCGTAGAAATTCGGAAAAGTGTAACTTGTCGAAACAATGTATGGCTAAACGTTAGCAACCCCAGACTAACTCTAAACTATTTCGAGCGATCATAATCGAAACGTAATGTAAGGCCGAAAAAGCAGCCAGAAGGTGCTGAGCAGAGCCAACCGACAATCATAAGCAGGGCACCTTTCGGGTCGTGCTCTCCAATCGACAGAACTCAGCGCCAATGAATAATGCTTCGCACTCTAATGTTTTCGACGCCCCTTCGTGCAGCTGTAAAAAGCAGGACATACTGCGTAAGTAATTCTACTTGTAAACGCCCGCAGTATCGCAAATAAAGTAAGTGATTTAGAGTATCTTCTAATTTCTCAAAACCCTGATGTATTGATGTTGACTGAGACATGGTTACATAGTGCAATTAGTGACTAGTATTTTTCCTCCTGACTACAAGGTGTTTAGATGCGACAGGGATTCTAGAGGTGGTGGCGTGGCTATAGTTGTGAAAAGCACTATAAACGCAGTCGCTCTTGATTGCAGTCTCCCTGAAACGGTTTGGTGCAAGATCAGCTGTGCAGACATGTGGTATATATTAGGGACTGTGTATAGACCACCAGCCACTCCGCCACAATTTTTGGATAGCTTGAATGAATTCCTTAGCTCCCATGTAAATGAAAACACAAGACAAATAATGGCTGGCGACTTTTTTTGCCGCATATTGATTGGGAAAGTCTATCAGCGGGTAATGTAGAGCAAATAGTTAGCAGATAAGTTAAGCAAATAGTTAAAGACTTCACAAGAGTTACACCAAAGTCCCAGTCATTGTTGGACTTGGTTTTCATATCCGGTAGAATACCTGACTATACTGTATCAGTTGAAAATAGTTTATCGGATCATAAGATGGTTTGCTTGAATGTACCGCTGCACACAAAAATCTGTAAGCAAGCATATGTCGTGATGCATGTTAAGGATTATGGCCGTGCGAATGACACGTCTATCCTAGACGTTTTGGAAGAACAGATTAATGAATTTGAAATAGCATCCAACCGCGAAAGTGTAGAACTATGGAACCGTCTTAAAGGGATAATCAAATACTGCATAGATCATTTTGTACCCACATGTATAAAGAAATCAAAGCAAAGAAATCCATGGATATCTAGGCACATCATACACCTTAAGCGTAAGATAAAAAGACTAAGGAAGCAAAAAGGCAGGGCAATAGAACTTTCAATAACCAAACAAATGTTAAAATCTGCTTTGCTGGAGTCGAAGAAAACGTTCTTCAATAAAACGCTTACAAACTTCCTCAAATGCTCGCCACAAAAGTTTTGGCGATACTTCACAGAAAGAAAGAATGCAATAGAACAGATAGTGGATGGCGACGTAGTCGTGACAGAAAAAAAAGATATTGCAAACGTACTTAATCATTTCTTCCAATCAGTTTTTGCCAAGGATAGATGTGATGCAGACGATGATCCTTTAGACTGCGCAATACAATACCCAATGGAAGACCTAGGCATTAAAAGGGAGGGCGTGTTCCAGCATTTGCTTACGTTGGACGCAAAAAAATTGTGTGGCCCAGATGAAATACCGTCGGCATTTCTTCAACGGTACGCTGAATGGATGTCGTATTATTTGCAGCTTTTATTTGAAAAATATTTGCGAGGTAATTCAGTACCTCAGGACTGGCGCGCTGCCACCGTCATTCCGATATTTAAAGGTGGCAATAGGCTATGTGCAAACAATTATAGACCAGTCTCGCTGACTTCTGTGTGCTGTAAAGTCCTAGAGCATGCAGTAGCAAAACATATTCTGTATTTTTTAGACAAAAACGATTTATTATGCCCAGTTCAGCACGGTTTCCGATCTGGCCTTTCGACTGTGACACAGTTAATCGAAACTGTACATGACCTTTGTAAAGCTATAGATGAATGCCAACAGATAGATATTGTGTGTATAGACTTTGCGAAGGCATTTGACAAAGTTGTACATCATAAATTACTTTCCAAATTGAGAAGCCTAGGAATTAGTGAAACTATAATATTGTGGATTCAGGCATATTTAATGAATCGTTACCAAAAGGTTAGAATCGGTAACAGTGAGTCGGGGAAGTGTGCAGTTGTGTCAGGAGTGCCGCAGGGGTCTGTTTTAGGCCCGCTATTGTTTTTATTGTATATTATTGATATACCTTCTGACGTTGTTCCGCCCGTAAAAATTAAACTGTTTGCCGATGACTGCTTAATTTACTCGCGTGTAGCCTGCGCTGAAGATCAGATTGAACTATACAGATGCCTACAATCATTAAATTCGTGGTGCCAAAGTTGCGGCATGGTAATTAACTTCAAAAAATCCACATACACTCACGTAAGTAAAAAACAGAACCTTATCAGATTTGAATATAATATAGGAGAAAATGCCTTGGTCGAGGTACAGAGTTTCCGTCCGATACTTAGGGGTGACAGTGACGCAAAATCTAGACTGGAGTTTCACATTGATAATATCTATTCAAGAGCTTACCAAAAGCTCTGCTTTCTTAGGAGAAAACTACCAGATGCGACTAAAGAAATTAAATTGGTCGCCTATAAAACGTTTATACGACCAGTTCTGGAATATGCGAATCCTGTGTAGAGCCCACACCAAAAATGCTTAAACAAGAAGGCGGAAAGAATTCAGCGCATTTCAGCACGTTTTATATGCTCCAAGTATCGCCATACTGACTCGGTTACAGAGATGATGCAGCAGTGTGAACTGGAAACACTGAAATTAGAAGGATAAAACCTCGACTCAAATTTTTTTCCAGATAATGCAAGGAGCATTAAAAATAAATAATGAACATTATGTGAAAGCGCCTCTAAAACGTGGTTACCGAAAAAACCACAGCAGGGTACTACAACATATTAACGCACGTACGGATGTATACCGGTATTCCTTTTTTCCTGATGTTATCGAATTATGGAACAAACTGCCAAGTGATGTTGTGGAGAGTGCGAACGTGCAACAATTTGAGCTAGGTGTCGATATGTTTTTGAGAAATTGAGTACAAAGTTTGAATTCTGATTCGTGATTGCTTATTGAAGTGCTTATAAAATGTATTTGTTTTTGTCCCCTCCTTGTAACGACCCTCATGAAGGCTTAACAGTATGACCAAAATAAAATAAAATAAATAAATAAATAAGTAATCCTAGCATCACTGTGAAGTACTTGTGTATTTCCCCTTTTGCCGCTAGGTTTTCTACAACTAAAGTTACTATTCTTACAAGGGAGAGGAAGTATGCATGGTGGTCGTAGCAAAAAGAAATTTTTTGAGCTCGCCGTAGATGAACACCTATGATAACAAGGTTCTGCACAAGTGGTGCCAGAAAAGTAAGGTCTTGGGGTGAAGCCGTTCTAGACTGTTTTAGTATACAAAAGCAAAGAACAGTATGAAATTTCTACCACTGTTCTGAAAACTACTCAAAAATATCATCTTGAAGACAGCAGCTGCGCATTTGCGACACGTTTTTGGCCGCTGATACTTGGGTGTCATTTTTATTTTTTGCTGCGCAACCCGTGAACCTGAATAACTGCTTGTGGGCAGGACGTACATTTTCAAGATCATTCCATTTGCATTTGTTTTTCATTATGAAAAGATTCTGTGAACCTGGTTTTTGATTTTGAATGGCTTTTCAGCACCAGCCTTCCGCTTGCAGAACGAGAGCTGACTGGTACCTGCAATTTCGCTTTAACTTCCAAACAAGAAAGCAGTATTTTTATTTACATTTCCTGAGAACGGTAAAGCAGAAATAGTGGATAGGTTCAGAAATTAAGCGTGAAATATAGCCCGTACATTCATATGAGTTTGGAGACCCGAAGGCCATGGAAAGGAGACCTGCAACCATGTAGTCTTTAAGAGGTATAAGGCAAGAAAAAAATAGACCTGAGAGAAACATTCACCAGCTCTCCGCCAGAAATTCACTGTTTTACATCCTATATTACGTCTCGTGTTTGTTTCCTTGGGAACACATTTTACTTGGCGCAATACACTCCCCCAGAGCGAAGTGTTTTTTGATTAAACGAAAACCAGCCGCACTACTCTCACGACAAAGTCGGTGATGTGGTTGTGGCCTCATGCTTTGCTTTCAGCAAATTCCTTATGGGCCGCCTATTTGAGGTACACGTTTACACAGCTTGTTGGGGGCTGGGGAAACCAACCATACCTTGTGTTTTGAGGCTGTGCAACACCCTGAGGAGACAGTTGCATAACTTCTGGTTTTACGGTGGTGCCGCCATCCTCAGGACGATTTTGATCGAGTCTCGCATTTTATTTTTTGGAGGAGACTTTCAGCGACTGCAGTTTATTGAACCGAAGGAAAGCCTGCAGCCGCAAGGCGGCCAAAATTACTGTCGAAACTAACTTGCATCTGGTGGCAAAAGTATTTAAGAGCGAGTGTTGTCTTCACTGTTTTTGAGCGTTCTGAATTGAAGGGTTACAATTTCGTGCTCGTACCAGGAAAGTTAACCAAGCAGAAATGGCTTTCGCCAAATGACCGCCTTAGATATAAAATTGTAGCTCTTTCTTGCTTGGCGGTTTGACAGTACTTACAGGGCCATAACCTTAGAGGCTAAGAGGATTTGAAATCCTACTAAGATTAGCTTCAAACGAATTGTCAAACTCTGAAATTAAAAGCGTCAGACACTGGAACACATAATTTTAAATACATCTTGGAATTCCTCGAAAAGCACAATATCCTAAATGGTTACCAGCATGGTTTCCATCAAAGAATATTAACTACTATATAACTAATCGAATTTACGCAGGACATTTGTCAGTGATTGGGCCTACGAACAGAAAGTGACGGCATTTTTGTTGATTTGTCCATAACTGCTCCATAAACTCGACTGGTTTAAATAACCGTTACTTCCCTCTTTGATAGGATATCCAGCTTGCCAATCCCGCGTTCTGAGTCGATACACTTCAATTCATCTATTGCCCTCCACCGGTTAGTGTTTCATCCGGCGGTCCACAAGGTTATATATTGATCTCGTAATATATTGATGATCTGTCACGCTGCGTGTCCGTTAAAATTCGTCTTCACGCTGATGATTGCGTCCTGTATCCCAGCATTAACACACCAATTGGCCATGCAATGCTTAACGACTGATTTGTTAAATTTTGTAGGTGGTGTAAGTAATGGCAACTGAACATTTACTTCTCTAAAACAGCTTCTATGTCCTTTTCTAGAAGCCCATCTCCTTCACACTTCACGTACACTTTTCATGGTCATTATTTAGAAAGAGCAACTGACTTTTAATACCTCAGTCTTCATTTTTATCATGACATGTCATGGTCGAAAAACATTGATACCGTATGTAACAAATCTCTTAAAGGTCTGGGGTACCTCCATTGTACACAGCGTAAGGCGCCAAAGGATACCAAACTTGTGGCGCACAAAAGAAATCTGTATGCTTAATCTCTCGCAACTACAGCCGAGATTTTTTCCTCTTCCCATTATACAGCCTCAGGCCTCAAAGCACTATCATCTCGTTGCCGCCTAGAACGCTTGAAGTTTAACTCATACACTGGTTCAATCCCAGCACCTTCCTTCACAAAGCAATTATTTAAACTTTAACAAACTTTCCACCACTAGAAGATTCCATAGCCTGAACCTTATTCCATTCTTTTGCCGCAGTGAGGCGTTCAAACACAGCTTCTTTCCCCTGGCCATTGAACTCTGGAGTCCGCTGCCTGGACAGATCTGCTCGCTACCCATTCAAGAGTTTTGGGTGGCCATCACTTGTTAGTGACATTTTTTTTATTTCCTTTGTTTTTTAGAGGTTGGTATTATTCTGGATGGCTATTTTTTTCTCTCCTTTACCACTCCTGCTATAGCTTTATCAAGTCTGCGGCATGTAAAAATAAATAATTTCCGGACGATGACTTCTGTTTCTTGCCTTTTTATAAAGCAGACAAGAATCTAATGGACACCAGAAATTACGGTTGTCATCATTAAATGGGGGCACAACCAGCTATTTGTTGTAAGCAGACGTAACTGGGTGTCGCGATCTTCCCGGAGACTTCTACAAACAATGCAGACCTGAATAACTACAGCACTTTAAGTGAAAGATATTATCCAACTTTGTATATCATGTCCCTGAGTTTTCAGGTCGATTAATCCCCATGTACTCATCACTTAGCTTCAATGGTTATTTTGCCGAGCACAACCAGTTCTATTATTCGAGCAACATTTAATTTTGTAGGCGTTGCTGTATACTGCTGTAGCAGTCCCTGAATCGTTATGTTCATCGCGTCACATCCTTATTTAGAGGTGATCTGTCTCCGTCAGCGTGACAGAGATGGTAGGTATACCTGGAGCGGTACTACGGATCGCTCTCAAAAACTCTCTCAATTTTGAGAGCGTGACGTGAAAGTCCCGAAATTGGCTAATTAGCCGCAAGGTTGCGGTGGCTATTAGCAGGGCTCCGCCCCGGAACGACAAGGGACCGAAGGCTAATGTTTTGCTCTAAACAAAACAAGCAGTGTTTTCCGTTTTGCAATTAAGTTTGCTGTTCAGTCACTTTTGTTGCCGCGAATTTGCGCTGTCAGTGGTAAAGCATGAACATTTCAGTCTAGAAGTTAACAGAAAGGCAATGAATACAGCAAATAATGTTTTATTTTGGTAATAAACTGTGTTGAAAACTTAACAACACGAAGGAAAATAGGAAGCGTTTTAAGTCTTGCAATTAAAATTGCTGTTCGGTAACTTCTTTCGCCATGAGGGCGCACTGGCAGTGGTACAGCGGGGACATGGTGGCCTGCAAGAAAATATCTGATTCCATTTCTAGTACCCGTGTGTGTGTGTGTGTGTGTGTGTGTGTGTGTGTGTGTGTGTGTGTGTGTGTGTGTGTGTGTGTGTGTGTGTGTGTGTGTGTGTGTGTGTGTGTGTGTGTGTGTGTGTGTGTGTGTGTGTGTGTGTGTGTGTGTGTGTGTGTGTGTGTGTGTGTGTGTGTGTGTGTGTGTGTGTGTGTGTGTGTGTGTGTGTGTGTGTGTGTGTGTGTGTGTGTGTGTGTGTGTGTGTGTGTGTGTGTGTGTGTGTGTGTGTGTGTGTGTGTGTGTGTGTGTGTGTGTGTGTGTGTGTGTGTGTGTGTGTGTGTGTGTGTGTGTGTGTGTGTGTGTGTGTGTGTGTGTGTGTGTGTGTGTGTGTGTGTGTGTGTGTGTGTGTGTGTGTGTGTGTGTGTGTGTGTGTGTGTGTGTGTGTGTGTGTGTGTGTGTGTGTGTGTGTGTGTGTGTGTGTGTGTGTGTGTGTGTGTGTGTGTGTGTGTGTGTGTGTGTGTGTGTGTGTGTGTGTGTGTGTGTGTGTGTGTGTGTGTGTGTGTGTGTGTGTGTGTGTGTGTGTGTGTGTGTGTGTGTGTGTGTGTGTGTGTGTGTGTGTGTGTGTGTGTGTGTGTGTGTGTGTGTGTGTGTGTGTGTGTGTGTGTGTGTGTGTGTGTGTGTGTGTGTGTGTGTGTGTGTGTGTGTGTGTGTGTGTGTGTGTGTGTGTGTGTGTGTGTGTGTGTGTGTGTGTGTGTGTGTGTGTGTGTGTGTGTGTGTGTGTGTGTGTGTGTGTGTGTGTGTGTGTGTGTGTGTGTGTGTGTGTGTGTGTGTGTGTGTGTGTGTGTGTGTGTGTGTGTGTGTGTGTGTGTGTGTGTGTGTGTGTGTGTGTGTGTGTGTGTGTGTGTGTGTGTGTGTGTGTGTGTGTGTGTGTGTGTGTGTGTGTGTGTGTGTGTGTGTGTGTGTGTGTGTGTGTGTGTGTGTGTGTGTGTGTGTGTGTGTGTGTGTGTGTGTGTGTGTGTGTGTGTGTGTGTGTGTGTGTGTGTGTGTGTGTGTGTGTGTGTGTGTGTGTGTGTGTGTGTGTGTGTGTGTGTGTGTGTGTGTGTGTGTGTGTGTGTGTGTGTGTGTGTGTGTGTGTGTGTGTGTGTGTGTGTGTGTGTGTGTGTGTGTGTGTGTGTGTGTGTGTGTGTGTGTGTGTGTGTGTGTGTGTGTGTGTGTGTGTGTGTGTGTGTGTGTGTGTGTGTGTGTGTGTGTGTGTGTGTGTGTGTGTGTGTGTGTGTGTGTGTGTGTGTGTGTGTGTGTGTGTGTGTGTGTGTGTGTGTGTGTGTGTGTGTGTGTGTGTGTGTGTGTGTGTGTGTGTGTGTGTGTGTGTGTGTGTGTGTGTGTGTGTGTGTGTGTGTGTGTGTGTGTGTGTGTGTGTGTGTGTGTGTGTGTGTGTGTGTGTGTGTGTGTGTGTGTGTGTGTGTGTGTGTGTGCGTGCGTGCGTGCGTGCGTGCGTGCGTGCGTGCGTGCGTGCGTGCGTGCGTGCGTGCGTGCGTGCGTGTGTGTGTGTGTGTGTGTGTGCGTGCGTGCGTGCGTGCGTGTGTGTGTGTGTGCGTGTGTGTGTGTGTGTGTGTGTGTGTAAAATGAAGGTACTTTTCGGATGTCTTAAGTGCGCGAAAAAATCTGTTTGAAGGCATTGAATGCTACTGGCCTGGGGAGATCAACTTACAAGGAGCGCTCGGCTCGAAACTATGGATGACCGAGTGACGACTGGCTGCGTTCATTTCTGTTTAGAAAATACCAGATAACCATGAAGCATCACACAGAAGCCACTGCCGACAGCCGGGAGCAGACAGGGGCAGCTGCTCAAAGCTCGCAGTCTCGGTGCGGAAAATGAGAGCGGACTGGCCTGCCTCGGTGGCAACAATCACCCTTCTGATTCGTAACCAAGTGATGCCGGCCACATCGGGCTAAGCACTTGATGTTCCGTTAGCGGTTATGTTTGCTGCGTTCAGTTGGTGTTCAATAGCTGAGGTATTTTTTTTTTGCCTGTGCAAGATGTAGAAGTTGCGATGTTTATACTCCATTTAGTTTGTTTAGAGAGAAAGGAACAACATGATTTGATAACTTTGCTATTGTCCCCGAGGAGGGAACGAGCTTGTTCCATTAACGTCATTTGCTGATTTTCTAGTAGACCCGGGGTCAACCAGGCACGAAGACGCTTGTGGGCTTGTGTAGAGGCCAATTGCAACTGGGCAGAAAGTTGAACAAGGTTTTTCACGTTCGCTAGTACACAGCGCTTGAATTCTCCACTATGAATGTGTAGAGGCAATGTACAAGTTCGCGTATGATCCAGAGCAGTGAGGTAGGTAGGATAGGGCACTGATGTGTAATATGCTATGGTATTTTGAGCAGCAGGCGGAGTGATGTTGGTATAGCTGGGTTTGGTGAGGGCAGTGTTTTAACTGTTTTGAATACTTTACATGGATTCTAACAACCTGCACTTCCTTTCAGCTGGGAAGAACCCTTACGTTTTTTTTTTTAATTATGAACCATCTCATCTGAGGCACCCTGTATACAGGCCGCTCCAGTAGGAAAGGGAATAACCAGTTGAAAAAGACTAGGATATTAAATACCCACAATAAAAGCAGCTTGAAAACAGTCACAGTTGTTACACATGTTATGCGATAGCATAAGGAGCTTGTCGGACCATTTCGCATTGTCGCCGTCTCGTGTCATCATGGACAAGAGTTCATAGCCTTGTGTTACCACAAACCAAGCCAGGCGTCAGTTATGGGGCAATAATCGAGTGCTCAAAATTTCCCATAATGGAGCTGTCTATATTCTTAGAGCTGTAGAGCATTCTCAGTAACAGTGCTGCATGTTTTGTTATTGTAAAATAACCTCTACTCACACACCATCTCCTTGTTGATGTGTTTGAGATGTTCAAACATCTTCCTCTAACAGTGATGATGTTCGAGTGATTCACCAGTTATTGTAGCCACTGCACCTTACAACATTTATTATGCATTGTTGAACAGCGGTATCCTTGCAGTAGGTGCAGCCTTTAACACGGAGTGGAACCCCTAGTCACATGCCATCAATCTAGAAACTTAGATTTGGTATTTGGTAGATTTGGTAACCGTACCATGCACTCTTTATTGTACACGTAGCCTCTGTATGACAGGAAACAGGCACTTTGAACTCAATTTTTCAAAATATTTTTTTCTCACCTGAACTTGGAAATCCTATATGGTAATTTTACATCAAGGTAAAGTACGCTTGAATGTACAGTGCCTTTTCTGCAATAGAAACCCTCGTGTCAAATGCTGTGCCTAAAAAAATGAACTTACTGTATGTATGATTCACTAAAAGAACTTTGGTGTTGTTTTTGATTCCATGAAGCATCACAAATATTTCTTGCCTTATTCCAGCACTACCCTTTTTGCCCATGCATGTCGTCACACGAGTAATGACCACAGGCACTCCACAAGGTTGGAAGGAGATAGCAGTGAAGGGGCAGGCGGGTTGACATAAGCATTGGCAAAAGAGAGTGCAAAATGATGCTTTTCACATATTGGGCGCGCTGTTTCAACACCTTTTCCGCCTCCAGGAAGAGAGAGTGCAACAGGCTGCTGAGTGGCTGGGAGATATACTGGCAAACGCACTGTTCAAGCCCGTTATACCTAGTTACACGGGCTGGGGCATTTTATTTTTCAATCTTTTTTCTTGCCCCACCATAATTTTTGTCAATGAAGTGGCAGCCAGTGAGGCTGCCACTTGTTTGTCACAGCAGGCTTATGGTTGCACACCGGTTGGCCAAGGGCACAAATACATCACACAGTTGCTCACAGACCTACATGCGTGGGTTGTGCACTGACACAAGGCAATGACAGTGACAACAGGAACAGTGGCTGATATGACTCTCGACGCCAGCATAGTGAGTCGTCCCTAGACGCTAGAATTTCCACCGCAACTGTCGCTGCAGCATCCGTAGGTACGCCTGCCTCTGGAGACAAGGTCGTCCTATCGAGTGTTGCTCTCCCCTGGAGGTAGGTGAGGAGGAATCCTGTCTCTACAAGGTAGCCAACATGTAGAGGTGGGCCATGGTTATCTGGGTCAGTGGCAGTGTCGTCTGCACCCTCTTTTAACTCTCACTGGCACTGGTGCATCCGGTTCCTTTGAAAGCACCGGAAACAGCTCTTCAGCCCACCGATACAGCGCTCAACCACAAATTGTGTGAAAGCATGAGGCATGTTGTACAGGTCTTCTGCTGAGTCGGGTCCGTGATGCCACGCAAATGGTGCAAGCAGCCATGGCTCCAGTGCGTAGGCATAGTCTCCTGCATAACGAAAATGACGCGCGAAAATGACAGCCTTACAGGACGTTCTGCTATACAATAGAAGACTCATGCGAAGTAGCCCACATCCAGGCTTTGCCGAATATGACATTCAAGAGCATACAGACACGCAGGATTCCAATGTATAAGTGAGCACTGCTGTACGTTCAGGGTTTTACCACCATATTCATATAAATGATGCGCTATGATTGCCTACACAACAAAAGCGCTGTCAGGTACATTTTGCCTTGGTGTCTTCGACATAAAATACTATGTATTTCAACAATGTAATATGGGTCCTGTGTTTCTGCTGCAATTATAATTAACGAAAGGGTGGCAGTACACTGTATCATACTGTAAAGTGTCTGCATACGTGCAGCTAACCAGACTCATTCTTGTGGCTTTAGGAGATTCGGGCAAACGGGTTTTGTTACAGCTAAATATATCTGACTGAGGTCACCCGACGGTTGACACGGCTCTTTTACTGTTTACCCAGAAAAAAATCACCGTCGTCCAGCAGGCCTTCCTCCGCCTTGGAGTGCCGCCAGACGAACGCGTCGTGGAAGGATCCGGGACAGCGCGTGTCCACGGCCAGAATGCGCATGTTCGCGCCACAGATCAGAGAAAAAACACACACAGCACTAACTTACTCTCGATGCCGAGGCTCGCAATTGTAGCTGAACTCATGCGGCCCAAAACGGTGGCAGAGGTATACTGACTATCATATTCGCAGCGTAGAACCCCTTGCGACTTGCTCGCAGCATTGCCCTCAGGCTCCTTATTGACGATGAGTGCGCAATCGACACACCCGACGATGCCGGGGATGCTGCCCCGGTGAAAGTTTAGCGGTGAAAGTTAAGTCCTCCTTCACAGCAGCCTTCTCCTCGGGTCTCCTCGGAAAGCGAACACACCCCTTCTGCTACCAAACATTGACATTGGACTCCGCCACCCGCCGCAAACACTTGTTCACAGTCAGTAGGGCTGCGCCGACGTTTTCTTCATTTCCAATGGCGCCTTGAAACCCACGGGTGGCGAAGAAGCGCAGCGCGCACAGCGCTTGCCGCTCCACTAACAGCGCACTCACCCGCATACCTCCCAGTTCAACGGCGAGTTCGCCCCACAGGCACTGCGCAGTCTCCTTCCCAAGTGGAAGCGTCGAAATAACTCGTCCAGCGCGTCAATGTCGTCTTCATGCGCCCTGCTACACCGTTGCTCGCGCAGTCACCCGCGTATACGACGGTGTAAACAGCCGCCATTTTCTGTCTCAAACGCTTTGAAACTACTTTTTCCGTTCTCAAAAAATCGTGCCAATCTGCTCGCATAATTAGGTGAGCAACGTCAACACTTCTGGGAAGTTTACGACGTCAGCCAGTGACGGAAAAAATCAAAACGGCCGCCACTTACGCCCGACCAATAGGAGAGGGGCAATTGAGACTGTTTTTGAGACTGTTTCGATTGAGAGCGATACGTAATTCTTCCCCTGGTTGGGCTTAATGGCCACAATCTTGAAGATAGCTAGATCGATAGGTTTTAGGAAAAATTTCGTTCGCCGAGTAGCCGTGGCCACAGGAGTCCTGGAATCCACTCGAACGAGATAAATAATCTTGTTGTTGCCAATGAATATTTCTCCTCCACCTTGTTCCCAGTTAAAAATTGGCGCTAGTCAAAATAAGTTTATTAAGTTATTGATGTCCTTACTACTGCTGAGTTTTGGTAGTGACATTAGCAACATTAAACACAACGCTCTGTCAGTGTTCTCAGCTAAACCCCACAAACCTAACATCCCCTTCAGCACTAATATTGTGAATAAAAGTGGTTCCCGGTAGCACAATATTGGCCGTTTTGTATAAAGGTTGCTTAAGATTCTCACGCTGCACGACCCCCCTTTACGGGGAAAGAAGTCTTTAGAAGCAGCCGAACTCTTAGAAGCTAATAATGGAACAGAATACGAATTCTGTGTTGATATAGAAAATTTGTTTAATTCTGTACCACATGGTGATCATTTGGTGCGTCTAGAAACCCGCGTGGCAGAGAGAGATGTGGAAGATCAAAGAGTTGACGAGAAAATTAAATGTTTAATACAAGATATTTACAAAAACAGGATAGTTAAACGGAGCGGCAAACAAGATGGAACTGGCTAACAGGGAAATGTTCCCTCCGCGGAATAGTTGAAGATACAGAGCATCTAAATTTAGTCCAGAACTACGGATTGTGCGCCCGGGCTCGGTTTTAAACCCTCGGGAGTCCCTCTCGCCCTTAAGAGGCATCCAATAGCAGCAAGCATCAACACGATTCGTGGTTTGCTGCTTCCTGCCCCCTTCAACTTTGACTTTATTAGCACCCTTCCCCAAAACACGAAATCCAAAAAAGTAATCAAATTACAAAATGCGACACACACAGCGACCTCCGCAACAGCGATTGGCTCCCTGAATCGCGCGTCCGGCCCTACAACCTCGATAGTCCATGTCCAAACCCTCTTCCAAGTCAAACAAACACAGCCCAACAAATAAACAAACAAACAAACAAACAAACAAACAAACAGACAGACAAAGTAGACGGACCACTGAATCCCTTGCCGCAGGTGTCAATCCCACGCCTTCCTAGACCAATCAGCTATGACACGCGTGTGGTTCCCAGGCGTGAGACATTCCAAAGAATAGGAAAGGCACCGTCATGCAGTCTCCCCTTGGAAGGTTAGGGAGGGTTTTTTTGTTGCACCCCACCCCCGCTGCTGCCAGCGGTTTCATTGAAAGGAATGTGGCCGGTCGAGGGGTGCTGTTCGGTACACGGGCACAAAGGCAATGGCCCTGGCCTTTGACGAACGGTTGACAACCGGACCCCATTCCTACATAGGCAAACATGTCGAAGGAACGCTGGATTTTTTTCCACCGTTCCACGCACCTGATGGTGATTCGTCGACACCTACACTTCCCTCCAAAATTATTCAAGGGGCCCAATGGCACCTTGAAGAATGACTTCGTTGCGTTGGTAGATGATCAAATTAACGCTACCCAGAGGGCAAACAGCAGAGCATCGGGACACAATGCCTCATCGCTGGGAGGGGCAACAAACCAAAAAGAATGCACACTCATTTCAGCTCACAACAGCACTGGCCATGCACAACAAAACTGCAAATAGTCAGTTTCGAACAGTCACGGTCAATCTTCAAGACGTCTGCCGTCAGCTTGCGCATAGAGCGTCGACTCGCGTCGCACTTTTCGCTAACTGTCACAAACACCTGGAGTTCCCCAGTCCGACCCTCTGCCCATGTGCGTGACTGTATTTACGCCGCAACCTGGCGCACTACACACTAAGGAGCGTAACTGTCATGGCGCTTCTCGAAGGCGTCTTCAGGTCGGGTGGCAGCGGCAACTGTGGCGTCATTAGCGCTCTCCAGGGTCATACACGAACCTGACCGTGACCATACACGATACCCCTTGAAAGAATATTCCTTGAGATGTGCTCCCAATTTCTAATGCTCCCCATGAGCCTTTCTGAAGCCTGGGCCCGTATCCCATTTACCCCTACCAGCCGGGCTGGTTCTACCTCTCAAGGTTAGACACAGTGAAATGAGTCCTGCGCTTTTACATGCCCTGCCACGGTTCAGTCTCGTGCATGCTGCCGGCTCAATTCGGTCGAACCAATTTTCACCGTCTTAACTCGCGACCGTGGAAACCGCGTGCCTAGCGTGGCTAACGCTCGCCCGCCGCATAGGGTCATCGAACTCCGATGCTGAACCAGCCGGCTTTCAGTTACCTGACTCCGGCGCCTTTGATGACACGACTGAACCCTCTCCAAGTCGGTCCGATGGATTTGTCTTGTCCCTTTCTGAGATCACCGCAGTGGGCGCACTCTCGACATTTGCTTCTGGTGCAGAGTTAACATTTTGCGCCTTATTTGGCGCTTCGCGCGCTCTGCATACTAATCTTTGCTTTGCGACTTGCAACTCCGCCCCGCCGCGGTGGCTCAGTGGTTAGGGCGCTCGACTACTGATCCGGAGTTCCCGGGTTCGAACCCGACCGCGGCGGCTGCGTTTTTATGGAGGAAAAACGCTAAGGCGCCCGTGTGCTGTGCGATGTCAGTGCACGTTAAAGATCCCCAGGTGGTCGAAATTATTCCGGAGCCCTCCACTACGGCACCTCTCTCTTCCTTTATTCTTTCACTCCCTTCTTTACCCTTCCCTTACGGCGCGGTTCAGGTGTCCAACGATATATGAGACAGATACTGCGCCATTTCCTTTCCCCCAAAACCAATTATTATTCTTATTATTATATCAACTCCTCACCTGTACTCTCTTTGAAATTGGCTAACGCCGCTTCTCGCGTCTCGCAAGACATATTTTGCCTTCGTGACCTCTGCAACGTTTCACCTGCGGCCACCTTCTGAAACTGAGATGCCTGGCTGGATCGGTCGGTAACCGCCTTTGCGCCCTCGAGATCGTCGTGCTATTCAGTGACCAACAATGAAGCAGGCGGCGACTTGGCGCACGCAGTCGCTGCATTATTTGCGCACTCGCAGCCTTCCCTGGGGAACAAATTTTCACTGCCCATATTAACAGGGTTCTCATCTCCCACGTAGTCCTCTTTCCTTGCGCCTGGATCACACACCGCATTCTACATTCAACTCAGGAGGCGTAACCACTGTCTATGTCGGGTGCTTCTGCACCCTTGGTCTATTCCACCGCTTTGCCTCCGCTAGCTTCAGATCCACCTCCTCTAATTGGCGGCCCAGTTCTACCGAGGTCATGCTGAAGCCTGGAGCCTTTCCGCCTTTTAGCCTCAGCAATACAGCTTCCAGTTCCCTCAAACGCGCCCGCTTTGATTCCACAATTTACCCCATTTTCGGCAATGTATCCTCGCGATCCTTCCCGTTGCCTTTGCCACCCCTAGCTGACTAGGGTTGGGTTCCTTCGCTATTTCCACAGATACATGAACAGGGCAAAAGTTCAGACCGGAAAACCTCACGCCTGTAGCTCGCCGCTTGCTATCAGCTGCCGCTTTCCACCCGGCATTCTTTATCGCCACTTTTCCTGATGGGCCTGGCGTCGCGGGTACACTGCCAGGGTCCGTGCCGCCGTCTGTGCCGCCGTCTCTGCTGCTTTGACCTCCTCACCAGCTCCCACTCCTCACCGCCTGCACCTGGTCCTCCCAGGCAACTGATGCTTGTTTTCTTGCCGGAACGTCGCCCCTTCCTTACCTTCTCTTTTTCCCGTTCTGTCGTCCGACAGCCACGGGACCCTGTCGACTGCGCCAGTCCATAGGGTTCATTTCCTTGTATACCAGGGGTGCGCCGACCGGGAAGGTTTCGTGAAAGGAAGGCTAGTCGAACCTGAGGTGCTCCGTCAGTGACGGGGTAATGACGACTTGTGGCAGCGGGAGTTAACGAGAACATGTTGAACTTAATACATGTTTTTTTTACGAAAACAGCATATTTAAGCAGAGTGGCACACAAGGTGGAACTGGTTAACAAGGAAATCTTCTGTCCTCGACATAGCCGAAGATGCAGAGCTTCTAAACCTAGCACAGAACTATGGAATTGGGTTCCCGGGCTCGGTTTTAAGCCCTGGGAAGTCCCTCTCACATTCAAGAAGCATCCAATAGCAGCAAGCACACACACGATTGGTGGCTTGGTGCTTGATGCCCCCTTCAAGTCATACCATATTAGCACTCTTTCCCAAAACACAAAATCCAAAAACAGCAATCAAATAATTTACAATATGCGACACACAGAGCGATCTCCGCAAAAGCTATTGGCTCTCTGAATCGCGCGCCCGGCCCTACAACCTCGATAGTGCATGTCCAAACCCTCTTCCAAGTCAAACAAACACAGCCAAGCAAACAAACAAACAAACAAACTAGACGGACCGCTAAGTCCCTTTCCGCAGGTGTCAATCCCGCGCCTTCCTAGACAAACCGGCTATGACCCGCGAGCGGCTCCCAGGCTTGAGACATTTCAAGATTAGGAAAGGCACCGTCATGCAGTCTCCCCTTGGAAGGTTAAGGAGGGGTTTTTTTGTTGCACCCCGCTGCTGCCAGCTGTTTCATTGAAAGGAATGTAGCCGGTTGGAGGGTGGGGGGGTGCCCTTTTGGTTAACAAGCACAAAGGCAATGGCCCTGGCCTTTGACAAACGGTTGACAACCGGCCGCAGAGTGATACCTGTCACCGGACCACCTTCCAACATATGCAAATATGTCGAAGTAACACTAAATTTTTCCACCGTGCCACGCACCTAATGCTGACTCATCGACCCCTACATTGTTCCAAGGCATTTTACTCTTGTAGTAGTAAGTGGTTTTATTAAAACAATAATAAAAAGGAAGGAATAGATTTTTGCTAGCCCCGGTATCTGCCATCGATACTGAAGCACCTGAGCTCGGGCAGCGGTTGTAATGGATAGCAGGCAGAATGGAGATATGAAACGAAAGTGGTGAGGGGACAGGATGGAAGGTTAGGGGGAGCTTTCTGTTTTTTCATTCTTGTCAGTTAAGCTTTTGTGGGCGGAAATGCGTATGATTCTCTTTGAGGAAGAAACTGTGGGAATATGATGGTGTATGAGAAGCGTAGTACGATGTTCACTGCAAAAGTATCGATTGCATCTGAGATCAAGCTACCAAATAGGCCGAATCATCTTTAGAACATTCTTGTACTTGGTACAACTTTATGACTAACAAAGCAAGATTTCTTCTGAAAAGTATATTTATTTACTTATGAATACATTAAAGAGAACTGCCGTAGTTTGTGGGGAAATGCATAATTGAGATTTATGGCGAGGCTGGCAAATACGTTCATTTTGAAAGCTTATTTCGCACGTGAATTTCGACGATTCGATTTCCTCCCTTCGTGACCGTTATGACACATTTTCAAAACATTGCACTGTAACAATGTGAGGTTGCGAATACTATCGGCGTGCTGCAGCAGCAAGACGGCGCTGATGTTTTTACACTGTTGGCGCAAAAAGTGCGGTTTAAGTCGCTTGGTGGCGATAAACCCGAGACTGCATTCTGAAACGAAAGGAGTGCACCTTTCGCTTATTATCAGAACCGCCTAGGTCATGCGGCGTAGTGCAAATAGCGGCCGGATGCCACGTGTAGTCTGGACAGACGCGAAACATCAAATCTAATTGAACCGGAAAATGGTTTCGAAGTGCCTACGGGCCCGCCTAAGAAAGTTTGCAGCTATGGATGTTCAAAAGACATCTGGCTATGGGAGCGACACGGCAAATTTCAAGCCACTTTCGCTTAATCTAAATACAAGGATTGGAGAGAGCTTCGACATTTATCAGGCTCTCGAGAAGTATGCTAACGTATATTGGAAGCAAAATGTCTTGCGGAGCAAATTTTGTAAGGTAGCACTAGACTTCCCGTGGCAGTCCACATGATTCGAATTCGCGTCATGCGTTAGTCAGTATAGTCACTATAGTCGTTATTATGTCGCTAGGACCTTGACGTCACAAGGTTACGAGATCACTGCACCGTATTGATCCTTTCCCGCGTAACCAGAAAAGGGCGACACAGCCCGGTTGGAACTGTTTTTGCTGGAGTTGGCGATGGCATCTCGGCAACCGACAAGCACAAAGATACACAAGAGACATAGGGAGCGGATCTGGATGAAGATATATTCGGAGCATGATTAAGTGTGTACCGATAAAGATACGATGACAATGACCACATTGCTTACGTGGTGAAAGAACTGACACAGAAACATCGAGTAGACACGTTCGGCTTCTGTGGCTTTAGTATTCGGTTCCTCAGGTGAACTTGCGTCACCGTAATTTTTTATCCCAGGTATTTCAGGGAAGATTTTAAACAATTCCCAAGAATGGTTCTGTACGGTAGAAATGGGGCATTTTCGGCATAGTATTAAAAGTTTGTGTGTTCACCTGAAAGGCGATGGATAGCCTTAAATCGTGAACAAGTAAACTAATTTTCAATAATTAACTCTCAACTATTAGATCGAGTTAGGCGTCTTGATACAATTAGTGATTTGTAGCTGACCGTTTATTATATTCATGTCAGTTTTTTGAATCTCGAAAACGCGATTACCCTTGCCAATGTGGCTTGACAAACTTATTGTTTTTAACCCGTTATGTGCGTTGGAAATTTAGCTTTTTCTGAATGATTTTCGTCAGTGCATGTATTTTCCCGCAGTTCGTGAACTGTCATGCTTCATCATCCCAGAGCCCCTTTCAGAGCCCCCTTAACAATACAGCACGGCACACTTGCGCTGCCGTTTCTGTTACAATAGATGCATTGACGCAAGTGGAGCTGAACACAACAATGACACTTTCACACGTGTTTTGTTACTGTAAACGAGAGCGTGAGATATATCTCCCCCTTGTTTAGTCTCTTTGAAAAGTGTTTGTGTTGTAACAATAGATAGCGAGTTTTCGAAATATATTCCGGTAGTGGGGACAGCCACCCGGCGTGCAGGAGGACAGCGAAAAGGGCTTCTTAAGGAAACGTTTTATTAAGCCGACTTGCGTCTACAAAGAACTGACTGAGTCGACGGCGCCGTATACGAACAATCGTGCTTGGCTGTCGTCGAACAGAATGGCCGACGCTCTCTACCCTGCTCAATTTAATGCTGACAGCAAAATTTGCAGAGAGAGCCTGCCAAGTTCCAGCAACGGTCTGCAACAACGTAGACTGCACTCCCACTGGACGCGAACAATCGCGATAATTCTCATCGCGTCTTGCATCACAAACGAAGGAAGAAGGACGCTCGCAGGCAGATTACAATATATCCAAAGAAGAAATTTTTACCGAATAATGTCTGCCTCAGAAGTCAAGCATGTAAAATCTGGCGTAGCAGTGAAAAATTGCATCTCAAACCCAGGGTTTCTTTAAAATATTTTTTTAAAGCAGACGATAGTCAAAAGGTCACCAGAAATTACAGTTGTCATCATTAAAATGGGGGACAATCAGCTATTTGTTGTAAGCACACCTAAAGTGTCGCAATCCTTTCACAAGCAACGCATTCCTGAATAACTACAGCACTTCAAGAGAAATATATTGTCCAGCGTGAGAGTCTTAAGCTACATTTGTACAAAACGGCCAATGTTATGCTACCGGTAACTATTATTATTCACAATACTCCTAAATGTTATGTTAGGTTTGTGGGTGTTAGTTGAGAAGAACACAGACAGAGCGGTGGGTTTACATTTGCAAATGTCAATATCTAAAATCAGCAGTAGTAAGGACATCAAAAACCTAAACTTTTTTGACTGTTGCATCAATTTTAATTGAAAAGCAAGTGGAGGAAAAATATTTATTATAAATATCGTTGAAGTGAATTCTAGGACTCCTGTGGCCAAGGCTACTCGGCGAACAAAATTTTTCCTAAGAGCTATCGATGTCTCTTCAGTGTTGCGGCCTTTAAGCGTGACCAAGTGTACCTATCATCTATGTCACGCTGACGGAGACAGATCACCTCTAAATAAGGATGTGACGCGATGAACATGCCGATCGAGTGACTGGTCAAAACTATAGCAGTGCACAGTAGCGCCTACAGAATTACAGATTCCTCTAATAATAGAACGGTTCGCGCACGGAAAAATGACCGTTGAAGCTAAGTGATGAGTACATGGGGATAGATCGACCAGAAAACAAAGGAACATGATATACAAAGCTGGATTATATTTTTCACTTAAAGTTCTGTAGTTATTCAGGTCTGCATTATATGTAGAAGTCTCCAGGAAAATTGCGACACTTTAGGTGTGCTTACAAAAAATAGCTGGTTGTCCACCGATTTTAATGACAACTGTAATTTCTGGTGACCTTTCGATTATCGTCTGCTATAAAAAAAAGATATTTTAAAGAAACCCTGGGTTTGTGACGCTATTCTTTACTGCAACGACAGATTTAACATCCTTGATTTGTGAGGCAGACATTATTCGGAAAATTGGCTCCTTTGGATTAACTGAAATCTGCCGGCGAGCGCCTTTTTGGCTTCGTTTTTGATGCAAGACGCGACGAGAACTATCGCGATTTATCGCATCCAGTCGGAACCTATTCTACGTTGTTCCACACTCTTGTGGCAACTTGGGAGGCTGTATCTCCAAATTTCGCTGTCAGCATTCAATTAAGCAGGGACGATAGCACCGGGCATTCTGTTCGACAACAGCCGCGCATGATTGTTGGTACGCCGCCGCCGAGTCAGTCAGTTCTTTG
Organism: Amblyomma americanum; assembly: GCA_030143305.2. Classification (NCBI taxonomy): domain Eukaryota; kingdom Metazoa; phylum Arthropoda; class Arachnida; order Ixodida; family Ixodidae; genus Amblyomma; species Amblyomma americanum. The sequence goes on from JARKHS020002406.1 coordinate 163,539, forward strand.
TAGACGCAGTCGGCTTAAAAAAAGGTTCCGCTAACAAGCCCTTTTCGCCGTCCACCTGCACGCCGGACTTCTGTCTGCGCTACGTGAAAAAATTTTGAAACCTCGCAAGCTATTGTTACAGCGCAAACACTTTTCAAGCAGACTAAACAAAAGGGGAAGATATATCTCACGCTCTCGTTCGTGGTATCCAAACAGACGCGTGAAGGTCTCATAGTTGTTTTCACCTCCACCTGCGACAGTACATTTATTGCAACAGAAACGGCAGCGCAAGAGTGCCGTGCTGTATTGTTAAAGGGGCTCTGAAAGGGGCTCTGGGATGTTAACGCATGACACTCCACGACCATCGGGAAAATACATGCCCTAACGGAATGCATTCAGAGAAAGCAACATTTCCGGTGCCCATAAGTTAAAAACGACAAGTTTGTCGAGCCACATTGCCAAGGGCTATCGCGTTTTCGAGATTCTGAAACTGATACGACTATTACTAACGACCAGCTACAAATCTAAAATTGCGTCAAGACGCCTAACTCTACAAGTTAAAAAGTGAATTATTCAAAAATTTTTTAACTAGTTCACTGTTTATGACAATCCATCGGTTTCCCGTGAACGCGAAAACTTTTTATACTATGCTGAAAATGCTATATTTTTACCTTACAGAATCATTCTTGAGAATTAGTTAAAATCTTTCCTGAAACACCTGGGATACAAATTACGGTGACGCACATTCACCTGAAAAGCCGAACACAAAAGCCACAGAACCAACATTTCTACTAGATGCTTATAAGTCTGTTTCAGTTTCTTTCACCGCGTTAGCAATGTGGTCACTGTCATCGCATCGTTATTGGAACAAGTGAAATCATGCGCCGAATATATCTTTATCCAGATCCGTTCCATACGTCTCTTGTGTATCTTCGTCCTTGTCGGTGGCCGAGATGCCATCGCCATCTCCTGAAGAAACAGTTCAAACCGGCCTGTGTCACCCTTTTCCGGTTGCGCGGGCAAGGATCAACACAGCACAGTGATCACGTAGCCTTGTGACGTCAAGGCCTTCGTGACATAGCAACGACTATAGTCTATAGTGACGAACTCATGACACGGAATGGAATCATGTGAACTGCCACGGGAGGCAAGGGCACGTACGTTCATTTTGAAAGTTTGTTTCACACGTGAATTTCGACGTTTCGATTCACTCCCTTCGTGACTGTTATGACACATTTTCAAAACATTGCACTGGGGCAATGTGAGGTTGCGAATACTATCGGCTTCTGCAGCAGCAAGACGGCGCTGATGTTTTTCCACTGCTGACGCAAAAAGTCCGCCTTCAGTCGCTTTGTGGCGATAAACCCGAGACCGCATTCTAAACGAAAGGAGTGCACCTTTCGCTTATTATCAGAACCGCCCAGGTCATGCGGCGTAGTGCAAATAGCGGCCGGATGCCACGTGTAGTCTGGACAGACGCGAAACATCACATCTAATTGAACCGGAAAATGGTTCAGAAGTGCCTACGGGCTGCCTAAGAAAGTTTGCAGCCATGGCTGTTCAAAAGACATCTGGCTATGGGAGCGACACGGCAAATGTTAAGCCAGGTTCGCTTAATCTAAATACAAGGATTGGAGAGAGCTTCGAGATTTATCAGGCTCTCGAGATGTATGCTAACGTATATTGGAAGCAAAATGTCTTGCGGAGCAAATTTTGTAAGGTAGCACTAGACTTCCCGTGGCAGTCCACATGATTCGAATTCGCGTCATGCGTTAGTCAGTATAGTCACTATAGTCGTTATTATGTCGCGAGGACCATGACGTCACAAGGTTACGTGATCACTGCGCCGTATTGATCCTTTCCCGCGTAACCAGAAAAGGGTGACACAGCCCGGTTGGAACTGTTTTTGCTGGAGTTGGCGATGGCATCTCGGCCACCGACAAGCACAAAGATACACAAGAGACATAGGGAGCGGATCTGGATGAAGATATATTCGGAGCATGATTAAGTGTGTACCGATAAAGATACGATGACAGTGACCACATTGCTTACGTGGTGAAAGAACTGACACAGAAACATCGAGTAGACACGTTGCGTCTGTGGCTTTAGTATTCGGTTCCTCAGGTTAACTTGCGTCACCGTAATTTTTTATCCCAGGTATTTCAGGGAAGATTTTAAACAATTCTCAAGAACGGGTCTGTAAGGTATAAATGGGGCATTTTCGGCATAGTATTAAAAGTTTGTGCGTTCACCTGAAAGGCCATGGATAGTCTTAAATCGTGAACAAGTTAACTAATTTTCAATAATTAACTTTCAACTGTTAGATCGAGTTAGGCGTCTTGATACAATTAGTGATTTGTATCTCATCGTTTATTGTAGTCATATCAGTTTTTTGAATCTCGAAAACGCGATTACCCTTGCCAATGTGGCTTGACAAACTTATTGTTTTTAGCCCGTTATGTGCGTGGGAAATATAGCTTTTTCTGCATGATTTTCGTCAGCGCATGTATTTCCCCGCAGATCGTGGAGTGCCATGCTTCATCATCCCAGAGCCCCTTTCAGGGCCCCTTTAACAATACAGCACGGCACACTTGCGCTGCCGTTTCTGTTGCAATAGATGCATTGGCGGAAGTGGAGCTGAACACAACTATGACACTTTCACACGTGTTTTGTCACCGTTAACGGGAGCGCGAAATATATCTCCCCCTTGTTTAGCCCCTTTGAAAAGTGTTTGTGTTGTAACAATAGATAGGGAGGTTTCAAAATATATTCTGGTAGTGGGGACAGCAGTCCGGCGTGCAGGAGGACAGCGAAAAGGGCTTCTTAAGGAAACGTTTCATTAAGCCGACTTGCGTCAGCAAAGAACTAAATGACTCGGCGGCACCGTATACGAACAATCGTGCTTGGCTGTCGTCGAACAGAATTGCCGACGCTCTCTACCCTGCTCAATTTAATGCTGAAAGCAAAATTTGCAGAGAGAGCCTGCCAAGTTCCAGCAACAGTCTGCAACAACGTAGAATGCACTCCGACTGGACGCGACCAATCGCGATAATTCTCGTCGCGTCTTGCATCACAAACGAAGGAAAAAGGACGCTCGCAGGCAGATTTCAATATATCCAAAGAAGAAATTTTTATCGAACAATGTCTGCCTCAAAAGTCAAGCATGTAAAATCTGGCGTAGCAGTAAAGAATTGCATCTCAAACCCAGGGTTTCTTGAAAATATCATCCTTTGAAAGCAGACGATAGTCAAAAGGTCACCAGAAATTACGGTTGTCGTCATAAAAATGGGGGACAACCAGCTATTTGTTGTAAGCACACCTAAAGTGTCGCAATCCTTCCTGAGACTTAAGTCCACAAGCAACGCATACCTGAATAACTACAGCACTTCAAGTGAAAAATATTGTCCAGCGTGAGAATCTTAAGCTACCTTTGTGCAAAACGGCCAATGTTATGCTACCGGTAACTATTATTATTCACAATACTCCTAAAGGTTATGTTACGTTTCTGGGTTTTAGTTGAGAAGAATACTGACAGAGCGGTGGGTTTGCATTTGCAAATGTTAATATCTAAAATCAGCAGTAGTAAGGACATCAAAAACTTAAACCTTTTTTTACTGTTGCATCAATTTTAATTGAAAAGCAAGTGGAGGAAAAATATTTATTATCAACAAGATTATTTATCTCGTTGAAGTGGATTCTAGGACTCCTGTGGCCAAGGTTACTCGGCGAACTAAATTTTTCCTAAGAGCTATCGATGTCTCTTCAGTGTTGTGGCCTATAAGCGTAACCAAGTGTACCTATCATCTATGTCACGCTTACGGAGAAAGATCACCTCTAAATAAGGATGTGACGCGATGAACATGCCGATCCAGTGACTGGTCAAAGCTATAGCAGTGCACAGTAGCGCCTACAGAATTACAGATTCCTCTAATAATAGAACGGTTCGCGCACGGAAAAATGACCGTTGAAGCTAAGTGATGAGTACGTGGGGATAGATCAACCAGAAAACAAAGGAACATGATATACAAAGCTGTATTATATTTTTCACTTAAAGGGCTGTAGTTATTCAGGTCTGCATTGTTTGTAGAAGTCTCCGGGAAGATCTCGACACTTTAGGTGTGCTTACAAAAAATAGCTGGTTGTCCACCGATTTTAATGACAAATGTAATTTCTGGTGACCTTTCGATTATCGTCTGCTATAAAAAAATATATTTTAAAGAAACCCTGGGTTTGTGACGCTATTCTTTACTGCAACGACAGATTTAACATCCTTGATTTGTGAGGCAGACATTATTCGGAAAATTGGCTCCTTTGGATAAACTGAAATCTGCCGGCGAGCGCCTTTTTGGCTTCGTTTTTAATGCAAGACGCGACGAGAACTACTGCGATTGATCGCATCCAGTCGGAACCAAATCTACATTGTTCAAGACTCTTGTGGCAACTTGGGAGGCTGTATATCCAAATTTCGCTGTCAGCATTCAATTGAGCAGGGGCGATAGCGCCGGGCATTCTGTTCGACGACAGCCGCGCATGATTGTTGGTACGCCGCCGCCGACTCAATCAGTTCTTTCTAGACGCAATCGGCTTAAAAAAAAAAGTTCCGCTAACAATCCCTTTTCGCCGTCCACCTGCACGCCGGACTGCTGTCTGCGCTACGTGAAAAAGTTTTGAAACCTCGGAAGCTATTGTTACAGCACAAACACTTTTCAAGCAGACTAAACAAAAGGGGAAGATATATCTCACGCTCTCGTTCGTGGTAACCAAACAGAAGCGTGAAGGCCTCACAGTTGTTTTCACCTCCACCTGCGACAGTACATTTATTGCAACAGAAACGGCAGCGCATGTGTGCCGTGCTGTATTGTTAAAGGGGCTCTGAAAGGGGCTCTGGGATGTTAACGCATGACACTCCACGACCATCGGGAAAATACATGCGCTAACGGAATGCATTCAGAGAAAGCAACGTTTCCGGTGCACATAAGTTAAAAACGACAAGTTTTGGAGCCACATTGCCAAGGGCTATCGCGTTTTCGAGATTCTGAAACTGATACGACTATTACTAACGACCAGCTACAAATCTAAAATTGCGTCAAGACGCCCAACTCTACAAGTTAAAAAGTGAATTATTCAAAATTTTTTTAACTAGTTCACTATTTAAGACAATCCATCGGTTTCCGTGAAAGAGAAAACTTTTTATACTATGCTGAAAATGCTATATTTTTACCTTACAGAATCATTCTTGAGAATTAGTTAAAATATTTCCTGAAACACCTGGGATACAAATTACGGTGACGCACATTCACCTGAAAAGCCGAACACAAAAGCCACAGAACCAACGTTTCAACTAGATGCTTATAAGTCTGTTTCAGTTTCTTTCACCGCGTTAGCAATGTGGTCACTGTCATCGCATCTTTATTGGAACAAATGCAATCATGCGCCGAATATATCTTCATCCAGATCCGTTCCATACGTCTCTTGTGTATCTTCGTCTTTGTCGGTGGCCGAGATGCCATCGCCATCTCCTGCAGAAACAGTTCAAATCGGCCTGTGTCACCCTTTTCTGGTTACGCGGGAAGGGATCAACACAGCAACGTGATCACGTAACCTTGTGACGTCAAGGCCTTCGTGACATAGCAACGACTATAGTCTATAGTGACGAACTCATGACACGGAATGGAATCATGAGAACTGCCACGGGAGGCAAGGGCACGTAACTGAATTTAATTGAAATCGTTTACTTGCCTCCTGCCAATGTGGACCTGTCGCTCACAACTCCGTGGAGAGATTGCCACCTATGACGATAGGCAGATTTTAGTGACCTCGCATAGTGACGTTACCTTGTAGCGTCATCGCCGTGTCTGTCGATTAGCGGCGCCATCAGCCCGCTCGACGTAGCGGAGTGAACGCCCGGAAAGCCGCATGTCATTTGAACAGCCATACCTGCAAGGTTTCTTAGGCGGTCGCGTATGGCTCTTCGGAACGATTTTCTGGTTCAGTTAGGCGTGGTGTTCCGCATCTGACCACGCTACACGTGGCATCCGGCCGCTGTTCGAGCTACGCCGCATGACCTAGGCTTTTCTAATAAGCGAAAGGTGCACTCAAGTCGTTTAAAATGCGGTTTCGGGTTTATCACGCCAAAGCGACTGAATTTGCACTTTTTGCGCCAGCAGTGGAAAAACATCAGCGCCATCTTGCTGCTGCAGCACGCCGATAGTATTCGCAACCTCACATTGTCCCAGTGCAATATTTTTACAATGTATAATAACGGTCACGCAAGGAGGAATCTGAAAGGGTCGAAATTCACGTGCGAAATAAACAAAGCAAACAAACAAAGCAATACGTTAGCAAAGTGAACGTATTTGCCAGCCTCGCCATATATCTAAATAATGCAATTCCTCACAAACTACAGCAGTTCTCTTCAAAGTAGTCATAAGAAAATAAAAATGTTTTAAGAGCGTTAGCTCTTTCTCATCACGTTCCGAGACTTCGTAGGGTCTGCTGGCACACTTGATCACAGCGCCATCTGTGACAGCAACTACTCACCACGTTTCGAGATTTCGTAAGGTCCCCTACCACACCCTGAGATCAAAGCGCTATTTGTGGCTGCAACAAGAAAACAGCGCATCTGGCATTGAGACTTGGAGCGCCATCTACAATAGCATTGCGGAAACAACCACCTGCCAATAATGACGTCACGGTTCAATTTCAATATGGTGGCTAGATGTGGAACTATGTCAGTATGACGTCAGGGGAAGAAATGGCGGCACAGTTTCGAGTTCTCGAATCCAAGATGGCAGCGAATAAAATTGGTTGTGCCCTCTCATCCTTCCCCCCCCCTCACCAAAAAATATCCTAAACCTACAAAGTGAAGTTTATTTAACAACGAAACAATCAGAAGAGACAGGGGCGGCGACCCTTCAAGTATACATCAGGCACAAATATCAAGCGCTGTGGGGCTAGTATAACAAGGCACCTCGGCCGCACCTAAAGAAAATACAATACATGAACGCCCCACAGACAAACAATAAAGCCAGCGAAAGAAAGGGGAGGAGGGGGATACACTCCCGGGCGCCATTTCCCTCCTGACAATGATCAGTACTGCATAATATTCGCCTCAGCAGACAAAGAAAAAAAGGCACACAGGAACCGACAGAAACTCAAAGGAAGGGGGGGGGAAGGGAGTGGACCAGCTCATACCGAAGAGCTGGCACAGCTAGTCAATCCGTCCGCACAACAAAGAACCTGGTATGCCATCGCCGCAGGAACTGCGCCTCCCCGTTCAATTCAATCCGGTGAGACAAGGAAGTCCAGATGAGGCGGCGAAGACTCCGCAGCGCTGGATACATTCCGCGCACCGGCTGCCTGCGAGATACAGCGAGGCAGCGGCGACGCCACAAAAGATAAAGGGCACAGAAATACACTAGTCGCGCAAATAACCCGCGCGGTTGCCGGTTGCATGGTCCGGGCACAACTAAAGACATCCTGTACACTAGATGTCACATGGTGCGTGCAACCGGGCATTGAAAACAAAAGTGGCGAACAGTTTCTAGTGCGCCGCACTGCGGGCATTGATCATTCGTGACAACGCCCCAAGATGAGAGGCGCGCTCGAGTGGGCAAGACGTCCCAGCGCCTCCGCCGCTCAAAATCGCGAGCCTGGGCGGGCAGACAGCTTGCTGCCCACGAACGCCATCTGCCCACAGCTGCGCGACGTTTGTCCTCGGGACTGAGCCGCGCGCACGCGACGAGCTCACTTAAGCGGGTCGTCGGCACCTCGCTAACGTCAATACCGGCAAATCAGCCTCAACAACGGCCGTCTTAAAGCCGGCCGCTGCTCGGTAGAAAGCTAGCGGCCGCTCTGCTTGCGGACCTGAGTGGCGGCCCGCGGCGAAAGCGCGCCGCGCTGTGCTGAGCCAGTACAGTAACAGCGAACGGCCCGGGTACGCATCGCTGTCAAGAGTGCTGCGACCAGTTTTGCGTCCCTATACTGTCCCTATATAGGGCAGCCCAAGTCCGCCCCGTGACGCCGGAAGCCAGCACAGGTTACATGCCACCTGCGTGGTGCCGCCATCCCAAAGGAAGGCACCCACCATAGACGCGAGGCGGCCCGTTGTACGGTGCGGCATGGCTGCGACGCGAGCAACATTGAAGGCATAGGACACGCGTGGCTCTTGATAACCGCGAGCCTTGCCTCTAACGAGCGGTCGAAGCGCGCAGCTTGCGACAGCGCGTCAGTTGTGCGCCGTACAGCCTCGTCCCATGTCCGGGGCGACACTCAAGCACTATCGAATAGTACGCCCAAAACGCGGACGCCGTCCACAAATGGGATGGGAATCGAGAGCGACTCCCGGAAACCCCCGAATCGAATAGCGTGGCTCTTTACGGCGTTTAGCTGGGCGCCTGAGAGGGACGCGTATGCGTCGAAAGTGGTCGAAAAGGCCTGCAGGCTTCGCGCGTCCCGTAGAAACAAAGAAATGTCGTCGGCGTAAGCGGATACGAACACCGTTTCTTCCCCTGTCATTGGGAAGCCGCGAATGTGCTCATTAGAAGCCACACTCCGCAGCAATGGGTCTAACGACAGGGCGAAGAGCGCCGGGGACAAGGGGCACCCCTGGCGCACACCGCACGTCACCTGGAAACGCGCATGGGGGTACCGTTCAACACTAGCTCCGCGGTGACGCCAGAATACCTCTGCTGCACTCTTGCAACGAAATTGCTGGGCAGCCCAAAGCACTGCAACACGGAAAACAAGTACTGGTGCTCCACACGGTCAAATGTCTTGGCTTGATCTAGGGAGACGAACACCCCGCCAGTCCCCTCCGCGTGTTCGTAGGCAAAGGCGTCCCGCGTGAGTGTTAGGGACGCGAAGACAGAGCCGCCTAGCACAGCGCAATACTGGAAAGGGCTGGCTAGATGCGGCCAAAGAGGACGCAAGCGCCCGACCAGGAGCCACTCAACCAGCTTGTAATCCGTGTTGAGTAGGGTAATCGGTCGCCATTCCGCGTGGCTCGATGACGTCATTGTCTGTTTCGGCACTAGTACGATACGACCCTCGGTAAAAGAAACCCGTTTACTACCCTCAACAAGGAAGGCGTTGACCACCCTGGTGAGAAGGTCGACTAGCTCATCAAAGAATGTGTAATAAAAGCCGGCGACCAGGCTATCTGCTCCCGGCGCAGATGTGCGGTTCAATGCGCTTAAGGCACCAAGAACCTCCTCCTTGGTTGCTTGCTTGCAAAGCACTGCTTCTGCCTCGTCAGAGGGCTGCGGAAGGGAGCCGCAGAAGGCGGCGACTTCCTCACTAAACCCTTCCCGCTCACAGGCGTCCTGCGATGTGAAAGCGCTCGCGAAGTGCTCACTAAAAACGCTGTCGATGTAGCGAGCCTGATCAGATGCTATGCCGTCCGGCATGCTTACGTTCTCGATGCGGGAAGCCCGCTCATTACGATGCCGTCTGCTACTGGCGTGCCTCAGGTCAACGGAGTCTTCTGATGGCAACCGCAAGTGCGCTGCGATGCGTGAGGCCTGAGACCCCTCCTTGAGATTGCGCTGATAGCGAACGCGCAGGGTCTCCAAGTACTCTCGCATCGCAAAAGCAAACTCTCCCGCCTGTTTGACGATGCGCATGCGGCTCAACACATCGTTGAGCGCAGCAGAGTTCCCTCTGCGCGGACGAGAATATCCCGCCATCTCGACTTGAGGTCATCCCACACTGCCGGGCACATCCCATCGATACCCGCGATGGAGCTGGATAACTCCGCGCGGATGGCGCGGGTACAAATCTCATCGAACAGAATAGACGCGTCCATCCACCATGTTGCGGAGGTTGCTGAAGGCCTAGGGGCGCATCTCAGAGAAACCTTAACTGGGAAGTGGTCACTAAAACCTTCAGCGCCCACCGGAAAGGTGACCACCTCGCACGATACTAGGACTTGGATGAGAGTGCCCGCAAGAATGCACGATCCAACAGACTAGCGCTCCGGCCCCTCACGCGTGTGGCCACGAAGAGGTCCCCGTGGAGTGAAACCCACGCGTCGGTGAGGTGCGACTGTCGCACCAGCTTGCCAAGTTCTTTAGCATAACAGTTGAATGCTCCTCGACCGGGGCCGTCTCTCTGTCGCGCAAAGTGTCTATAGGACGCAGTTAAAGTCGCCCCACAAGATGTGTGGCACAGGCTCAAGAAATTGCGCAGGAATTTAGCGAAAGAAATCGGTGGTAAGCGAGCGCGTTACTTGCACGTACAGATTTACAAACCGGATTTTCCGCTCGTCTAGCCAAAGTTCGGACAACCAGCACAGGATCCTCTTGCCCAAAAGTGCAATTCGCTCCTACCCGGACCGCCGGGCACTGAAATAACGTCTGCAGGAGTGCGGAAATTGCACTCCTGCAGAAACAGAACATCAATATGAAACGAACGCTCAAGGTCAAGCACCTCCCGTTGCTTATCGGGAGAGCGAGAACCCTGCACATTAAAAGAAGTGAAACTAAAAACAGCCATCATGAGAGTAAAGGAGAAAACAATACAACAAAACTAAGCAACTAACTCACTGTAGATTGCGCGGGCGATCTGTGGGTGCGTTGATACACCGGCGCTGACGGGGTGGCGAAGCGCTTGGTACAAGTCCATGGTCACTGCCGACGTCCTAGCTGGCGGCCCCGCGGCAGCGGGACGACGATGCCAAGCGGTGCTAACAGTTGCGTGGTGGAAAGGTACGGCCGATGCGGGCGCCTGCGGAAGGAACACACAGTCACACACGCACCAACACACTCCACTACACAAACACCGTCCATCGTTCGCAAGACGCGCCGACGGAACCAGCGCGCAGGTAAGATAACGGCACCCGTGGAGTGCCGAAAATGCGGCGCCCGAGCCGCCACCGACCGGCGGAGGAGGAGGGCCTATAAGGCCTGAAGTGCGGGCGAGGGCGCCATAGTGTACACTATTCGCTTCCTGTGACGTCTATGAAGACGTCTTCGTCGTCCGCCCTTCTCTCCTTCTTTTTCGGCGCCAGGGTGGCGGGAGAAGAAGGCGCGCCGCCGTCGGACGACGACGTGAGCTGGCGTTTTGAGTCTTCCAGCTCCAGGACCGTTCGCACACCCGCTCGCGCTAACTTTACGGCGAACGGGGCCCGCGGGGGCAGGGCGACCGGGATGTGCAGCACCCGTGACTCGCTCGCGCTGTCGCTGCTCTTCACGGGTGTGTGCAGGGCGTCACTTGAAGGAGGTCGCCGGTGACTCACCGCCCGCCCCGACGTCCTGGCGTTGAGCCGCCGTTGGCGCGTCGAAAAAGGACGCCTCCAGGGTCGGAGGCTCATCTTGGGGTGAATCGAGCAGCAAGGCGTTCGATTCAGTCGAGCCCCATTCCTCGGCGTCGGAGGCGTCCGCGAAGCGCTCCTCCTCCTCGGACCGGGCCGGCGAGGTCTCGTTCTGCTCCGCCCCCACCTGGTCATCCGTGGGCATGACCGCGGCGTCATCCCGCTGGCCAGCACCCTCGACAGGGCTCGCCGTCGCCCCCTGCGCCGCGCCACTTGCGCCAGTCCCCTCAGGTGTCGCCACCGGCCGGGTTGCTCACCAGGCTCCTGGCGTGGTCTCTTAGCCGCAGCAGTCACGGCCGCCGCGTAGGACCGCGGCCGGACACAGTCAGGCGTCGGATGGGCCCCACAGCAGCGCTTACACACTGGCCTGCACCCCGCGCCCACGTGACCGTAAGCGCCGCACCGGCCGCAACGCACCGCCTTGCAGGCAGCACTGAAGTGGCCCCCTCCTCCGCAGCGGGAACAGACGCGCCGAAAGCCGCGGTACTCGATCATGGCTCGAGTCCCGGCCACAGCCAGGAAGTTGGGTGAACACTTCATCTCCAAATTGACGAGGCGCGTCACGTTCCCGATGCTGTTGTTGCTCAGGAAAGCCGTCTTGGTCACCGGCCGGGCCTTTCCGTACAACGTGAACGCCGCGACCAGGTCTGCGTCGCTGACGCATTGCTGAAGACTGTACACCGTCACATGAACCACTGGAACTCCCATCTGTTCCAGCGGCACTTCTATTCCGCCAATCAGCAGGCTGCCTCTCGCCGCCATCTTTGTTGCCTGCGCCAAGAAAGCCACGGCGACCAGGAAACGAATACCTCTGAGGTGTTTCAGGTAAGTCAACCCCCAACTCCAACCGCCATCCTAGAAAATGTCGACGAGGCGGTCGGTCGGAACAGGTTCCGGCACTGAAAACAGAAAGCATTGCGTCTTGGTCGGGGGGGGGGGGGGGGCGCACTGCAGGACACTGTCGCTCCATGGGATCCGCCCGGGTCACCACGACAGGAGCGCGGCGCCGGGCAGCAGGACGGCAGGCAGGAGCTCCGGAACGCAGGATCCGGGGGCCCGCCTGGTCAGGAACGCTAGAAGATCCACTGGGTCGACGGGCAAAGAGAAGTTTATTGCTCTCAAACATACAAAACAGCACTTTCAACCAGAACAAAATTACAAGAGTGCACTTGAATACAATTGTACACTGACAGCCCAGTTTGGCTCTCCATTGAAAAAGATCATGAGAAAAGGGGGGGGGGGAGGGTGGAGCCCTCGCAACTTCAAATTCAGGGACACATACAAAAAATTACATTGTAGTCACATGTCAAACAGAGACAATATGAAAACAAGGGGGGGGGGCAGGCTAGTAGAGTAAAGTCCTCATTTCTAGCCTGCCGTTGGTGATTACAAGGAATCGTGTGTGCCAAGGCCCATCCATTTGTTGCTAACTGGCCAGACAAGCATCCGCAGACGACGAGGCGCAGGTTCTGCAGCGCTGTCTACATAGCGCGAGCGGGGGTTCGACGAGCCCCGCGAGGCAACGCCGACGCCACAAAACACACATTGTGGCATCCACCACTAAACTAGCAAAGGGGCCTCGTTGACGCCTAGCCCCTCTACCGACACGCACAAGAAACATCGCTGCACGAGGCGCCATATCGACCTTGCGACAAACGCACTCATACAACACATGTTGCGGTGTTTCCTGCCCGCCGTAGTTGGCGCACTGCTCATCGGGGACGATGCCCCACCTCGCCAGGCGCCGGGGCGTTGGAAGGACGCCCCAGCGCCTGTGCCACTCAAAATCCCGCACTTCATCTGGCAGCCTAGCAGCTACCCCGGATCGCAACTTAGATACCGAGGTCTTTCTCTGATCGTCCTGAGCGAGGCGGTTGCAACAGACCACCTCGCTCACACGAGAGGCCGGCGCTTCAAAGATGTTGATATCGGGCGCGTTGGTCTCCAAGGCCGACTGTAAGCCCGCCACTGACTTGTAATAGGGAGACGGCCTCTCAGCTTGCGGACCCGAGTACAGGAGGGGCGAAAAGACGCGGCGCACGGAACCCATCCAATAAAGCATGAGCCCGCGGCCTGGGTACCACCCCGATTCCAAAAGTCTAGACAGAAATCTAGCTCCCAGGACCCGGGCAACTGTGGCGACGGATGGGAGTCCGAGGCCTCCCCTGCTGGCAGGCAGTTCGAGGAAGTGGCGAGCAACAAGTGCGGGGCCATCGTCCCACACAAAAGTGCCAATAAGGGACGCGAGCCCTCCCGCTGTACGGCGTGGCATGGTTGCGACGCGCGCGACGTAAAAGGCGAATGCGAAAACTCGCATCTTGACAGTTATCACCTTCCAGTGCAACGAAAGGTGTTGGGGCGCGGCTTCCGCGAGAACTCGCGTCGAACGCGACAGTACCTCCTCCCAGGCGCGGGGCGAGACTCGACCCGGCTCGAACAGGACCCCCAGAATTCGCACGGCGTCCACAAAGGGCACCGCCGCGGGCAGGGGACACCGAAAGGAACCAAAGGCGAGAGCGCTGCTCCGGGTCGGGTTAAGCTCGTCACCTGAGAGAGAAGCGTATTCCTCAAAAATCAGCAGGAAAGCCAGAAAGCTGTCCGAGTTCCTGGCAAAGACTGAAATGTCGTCCGCGTAGGCGGAGACAACGACAGACTCCTGAGCAGCCATGGGGAAGCCGCGAATGCGCCTGTCTAACACTGCCTTACGTAAGAGGGGGTCGGGTGACATCACAAAGAAGGCCGGCGAAAGCGGGCACCGCTGCCGCACTCCCCGCGTCACAGCGAACTCGCCGGCAACAGTGCCGTTCATGAACAGCTGGCTTGTCAGGCTGCAGTATAATAGCTGCACGACCTGGACGAAATCTGCCGGCAGGCCGAAGCAGCGCAGCACCGCGAAAATGTAGGCGTGCTCCGCGCTGTCAAACGCTTCGGCCTGATCGAGCGACACGAAGACTCCGCTGACCCGTTTCGCGCAGGCGTAAGCAAATACGTCCCGCGTTTACGTGAGCGAGGCGAAGTCAGATCGCCCCGGAACGGCGCACGATTGAAAGGGGCTCACCAGACTGCCTAAAAAAGTCCGCAACCACCTGACCAGCAGCGTGGCAACCAGCTTGAAATCGCTGTTGAGGAGAGTAATGGGTCTCCAGGACCCGGGCTGTGATGGTGGCATGCCTTCCTTCAACAGCAACACAATCCGGCCAACACTGAAAGAGGCTGGCTTCTGCCGCGACACCAAAGGACCGTTAACCAGCCGGAGCAGCAGGATCCCGACGGTGTAGAAAAAGGCAGAGTAGAAGCCTGCCAGTAAGCCGCCGGTCCGGGAGCGGTAGACTGGTTCATCGCCCGCAAGGCTTCCAAAATTTTCTCTTTCGTACCAGGGGAGCAAAGCGCGCCGCACGCCTCGGCTGAAAGCTGGGGAAGCGAACCGCAGAAAGCCGTGACCCCTCCTTCAAAATTCTTCCGAGCTGACAAGCCTCGCGTCGAAAAGAGCGTCGCAAAGTGCGACGCGAAAACACGCTGGATCTCTGAAGGCGCCGTCGAAGTCGCGCCTCTCCGAGAGACACCTCTTTGCTACACGGCGGGCTCGCGTTCCTTTGACAAAGGGAGCGTGCGTAACCGAGGTCGGCGACGTCATCCAGCGGCAGTCGACAGCCTCCCGCCAAACCAGGCAAGAAGAAGCCTTGTGGCTTGTGTAGAGTCTCATTTCAACACGGCAGAATGTTGAGCAAGTTTGTTCACGTTCGCTAGTACACAGCGCTTGAATTCCCACTATAAATGTGTAGAGGCAATGTACAAGTTCGCGTATGATCCATGGCAGTGATGTAGGTAGGAGAGGGCACTGGTATGTATTATGTTATTGTATTTTGCGCAGCAGGCGGAGTGAAGTTGGTATAGCTGGCTTTGGTGACGGCAGTGCTTAAACTGTTTTGAATACTTTACATAGATTCGAACAACCTGCACATCCTTTCAGCAGGGAAGAACCCTTAGGTTTTTTTTTTAATTATGGTCCATCTTATCTGAGGCACCCTGCATACAGGCCGCTCCAGTAGGAAAAGGAATAACCAGTTGAAAAAGACTAGGATATTAAATACCCACAATAAAAGCAGCTTGAAAACAGTCACAGTTGTTATACATATTATGCGATAGCATAAGGAGCTTGTCGGACCATTTCGCATTGTCGCCGTCTCGTGTCATCATGGACAAGAGTTCATAGCCTTGTGTTATCGCAAACCAAGCTAGGCGTCAGTTATGGGGCAAAAATCGGGTGCTCAAAATTTCCCATAATGGAGCTGTCTGTATATTCTTAGAGGTGTAGAGCATTCTCAGTAACGGTGCTGCATGTTTTGTTATTGTAAAAAAACCTCTACTCACACACCGTTTCCTTGTTGATGTGTTTGAGAAGTTTACACATCTTCCTCTAACAGTCAGGATGTTCTAGTGATTCACCAGTCATTGCAGCCACTGCACCTTACAACATTTATTATGCATTGTTGAACAGCGGTCTCCTTACAGTAGGTACAGCCTTTAACACGGAGTGAAACCCCTAGTCACATGCCATCAAGCCATAAACTTAGATTTGGTATTCAGATATCTTATATGGGCCAAAATGTTTTCTAGTCCTGAAAATGCATTATGCACACCGTACCATGCACTCTTTATAGTACACGTAGCCTCTGTATGAAAGGAAACAGGCACTCTGAGCTCAATTTTTCAAAATATTTATTTCTTACCTGAACTTGGAAATCTCATATGGTAATTTTACATCAAGGTAAAGTACGCTTGAATGTACCGTGCCTTTTCTGCAATAGAAACACTCGTGTCAAATGCTGTGCCTAAAAAAATGAACTTACTGTATGTATGATTCACAAAAAGACAACTTTGATGTTGCTTTTTGATTCCAAGAAGCATCACAAATATTTCGTGCCTTATTCCAACACTACCCTTTTAGCTCATGCATGTTCGTCACACGAGTAATGACCACAGGCACTCCACAAGGTTTGAAGGAGATAGCAGTGAAGGGGCAGGCGGGTTGACATAAGCATTGGCAAAAGAGATTGCAAAATGATGCTTTTCACATATTGGGCGCGCTGTTTCAACACCTTTTCCGCCTCCAGGAAGAGAGAGTGCAACAGGCTGCTGAGTGGCTGGGAGATATACTGGCAAACGCACTGTTCAAGCCCGTTATACCTAGTTACACGGGCTGGGGCATTTCATTTTTCAATCTTTTTTCTTGCCCCACCATAATTTTTGTCAATGAAGTGGCAGCCAGTGAGGCTGCCACTTGTTTGTCACAGCAGGCTTATGGTTGCAAACCGGTTGGCCAAGGGCACAAATACATCACACAGTTGCTCACAGACCTACATTTGTGGGTTGTGCACTGACACAGGCAATGACAGTGACAACAGGAACAGTGGCTGATATGACTCTCGACGCCAGCATAGAGTCGTCCCTAGACGCTAGAATTTCCACCGCAACTGTCGCTGCAGCATCCGTAGGTACGCCTCCCTCAGGAGACAAGGTCGTCCTATTGAGGGAGATAATACAGTAGCGCGTTGCTCTCCCCTCGAGGTAGGTGAGGAGGAATCCTGTCTCTACAAGGTAGCCAACATGTAGAGGTGGACCATGGTTATCTGGGTCAGTGGCAGTGTCGCCTGCACCCTCTTTCAACTTCCACTGGCACTGGTGCATCCGCTTCCTTTGAAAGCACCGGAAACAGCTCTTCAGCACACCGATACAGCGCTCAACTACAAATTGTGCGAAAGCATGAGGCATGTTGTACAGTCCTTCTGCTGAGTCGGGTCCGGGATGCCACACAAATGGTGCAAGCAGCCATGGCTCCAATGCGTAGACATAGTCTGCTGCATAACGAAAATGACGAGCGAAAATGACAGCCTTACAGGACGTTCTGCTATACAATAGAAGACTCATGAGAAGTAGCCCACATCCAGGCTTTGCTGAATATGACATTCAAGAGCATACAGACACGCAGGATTCAAATTTATAAGTGAGCACTGCTGTACGTTCAGTCTTTTACCGCCATATTCATATAAATGATGCGCTATGATTGCCTACACAACAAAAGCGCTGTCAGGTGCATTTTGCCTTGGGGTCTTCGACATCAAATACTATGTATTTCAGCAATGTAATATGGGTCCTGTGTTTCTGCTGCAATTATAATTAACAAAAGGGTGGCAGTACACTGTATCATACTGTAACATGTCTGCATACGTGTAGCTAGCCAGACTCATTCTTGTGGCTTTAGCAGATTCGGGCAAACGGGTTTTGTTAGAGCTCAATATATCTGACTGAGGTCACTCAACGATTGACACGGCTCTTTTACTGCTTACCCAGAAAAAAATCACCGTCGTCCAGCAGGCCTTCCTCCGCCTTGGAGTGCCGCCAGACGAACGCGTCGTGGAAGAATCCGGGACAGCGCGTGTCCACGGCCAAAATGCGCATGTTCGCGCCACAGATCACAGGAAAAGCACAAACAGCACTAACTTACTCTCGCTGCCGAGGCTCGCACTTGTAGCTGAACTCATGCTGCCCAAAACGGTGGCAGAGGTATACTGACTATCATATTCGCAGCGTAGAACCCCTTGCGACTTGCTCGCAGCATTGACCCCAGGCTTCTTGTTGGCGATGAGTGCGCAATCGACACACCCGACGACGCCGGGGATGCTGCCCCGGTGAAAATTTAGCGGTGAAAGTTTAGTCCTCCCACAGCCGCCTTCTCCTCGGGTCTCCTCGGAAAGCGAACACACCCCTTCTGCGACCGAACATTGACATTGGTTTCCGCCACCTGCCGCAAACACTTGTTCACAGTCGGTAGGGCTGCGCCGACGTTTTCTTCATTTCCAACGGCCCCTTGAAACCCACCGGTGGCGAAGAAGCGCAGCGCGCACAGCACCTGTCGCTCCACTAACAGTGCACTCGCCCGCACACCTCCCAGTTCAAAGGCAAGTTCGTCGCACAGCGCCACTGCGCAGTCTCCTTCCTAGGTGGAAGCATCGAAATAACTCGTCCTGCGCGTCAAAGTCGTCTTCATGAACCCTCCTACACCGTTACTCGCGTGGTCACCCGCTTATACGACGATATAAACAGCCACCATTTTCTGTCTCAAACGCTTTGAGACTACTTTTTACGTTCTCGAAAAATCGTGCCAAACTGCTCGCAAGATTAGGTGAGCAACGTCAACACTTCTGGGACGTATACGACGTCGGCTAGTGACGGAAATATCAAAACAGCCGCCACTCACACTCGAACAATAGGAGAAGTGCAATTGAGACTGTTTTTGAGACTGTTTCGATTGAGAGCGATGCGTAATTCCTCCCCTTGTTGCGCTTAAAAGCCACAACTTTGAAGAGAGCTTGATCGATAGATTTTAGGAAAAATTTCGTTCGCTGAGTAGCCTTGGCCATAGGAGTGCCTGAATCCACTAAAACGAGATAAATAATCTCCTTGTTGCTAATAAATATTTCTCCCCCGCTTTGTACGTATTAAAAATTGAAGCAACAGCAAAAACAAGTTTATTAAGTTTTTGATGTCCTTACTACTGCTGAGTTTAGGTAGTGCCACTTGAAAAAGTAAACACAACGCTCTGTAAGCGTTCTTCTCAGCTAAAACCCAGAAATCTAACATCCCCTTCAGCACTATTGTGAATAAAAATGGTTACCAGTAGCATAATATTTGCCGTTTTGCGCAAAGTAGCTTAAGCTTCTCACGCTTCACGACTCCCCTTTACGGGGAAATAAGTCTTTAGAAGCAGCCGAACTCTTAGAAGCTAATAATGTAATAGAAACCGCATTCCGTGTTGATATAGAAAATTTGTTTACCTCTGTACAACATGCTGATCTCTTTGTGTCTCTAGCAACCCGCGTTGAAGAGAGAGATGTGAAAGATCACAAAGTTGACGAGAAAATTAAGTTTCATACAAGATATTTACAAAAACAGGATAGTTAAACGGAGTGGCAAACAATATGGAACTCGCTAACATAGAAATCTTCCCTCCGCGGCATAGCCGAAGATACAGAGCATATAACGTTAGCCCAGAACTAGGGATTGGGCGCCTGGACTCGGTTTTAAACCCTCGGGAGTCCCTCTTGCCTTTCAGAGGCATACAATAGCAACAAGCATCAACACTTTTCGTTGCTTGCTGCATGCGCCCCCTTGAACTTTGACCATATTAACACTCTTCCCCAAAACCCAAAACACTCTTCCCAAAACCAAAAAAGCAATCGAATTATTTACAAAATACGACGCACAGAGTGATCTCTGCAAAAGTGATTGGCGCTCCGAATCGCACGTCCGGCCCTACAACTTCGGCAGTGCATGCCCAGCCCTCTCCCAAGTCAAAGTCATGCAAACACAGCCAAGCAAACAAACAAACAAACTAGACGGAGCGCTTAGTCCCTTTCCGCAGCAGCCCATCCTGCGCCTTCCTAGACCAACCAAATATGATCCGCGTGCGGTTCCCAGGCTTGAGACATTCCAAAGATTCGGAAACGCCCCGTCATGCAGTCTCCTCTTGAAGGGTCAGGGAGGGAATTTTTATGTTACGCCCCGCCCCGCTGCTGCCAGCGGTTTCATTGAAAGGAATGGGACCAGTCGAGGGGTGCTGTTCAGTACACAGGCACGAAGGCAACGGCCCTAGCCATTGACGAACGGTTGACAACCGGCACCCATTCCTACATAGGCAAACGTGTCGAAGGAACGCTGTATTTTTTTCCGCCGTCCCACGCACCTGATGGTGACTCATCGACACCTAGACGTCCCTCCAAAATTATGCAAAGGCCCCAATGGCACCTTGAAGAATGAGTTCGTTGCGTGGGTCGAGAGGGCAAACCGCAGAGCATCGGGATGCAATGCCTCATCGCTGGGAGGGGGTCAAAGCAAACAGAATGCACAGGCATTGCAACTCACAAGAGCACTGGAAGTGCACAACAAAACTGCAAATCGGCAGTTTTCGAACCGTCACGGTCAGTCTTCAAAGCGGCTTGACTCGCGTCGCACTTTTCACTGTGACAAACACCTGGAGTCCCCCAGTCCGACCCTCTGCCCATGTGCGTGCCTGTATTTACGCCGCAGCCTGGCGCACTACACACTGGCGTAACTGACATGGCGCCCCTCGAAGGCGTCTTCAGGTCGGGTGGCAGTGGCAAATGTGACGTCATTAGCGCCCTCAAGGGCCAAACACGAACCTGACCGTGATCACACACGATACCCCTTGAAAGAATATTCCTTGAGATGTGCTCCCAATTTCTAATGCTCCCCATGAGCCTTTCTGAAACCTGGGGCCGTATCCCATTCACCTCTACCAGCCGGGCTGGTTCTACCTCTCATGGTTAGATGGAGTGAAAGGAGTGCTGCACTTTTACACGCCCTGCCACGGTTGAGTCTCGTGCATGCTGCCGCCTCAATTCGGTCGAAGCAATTTTCACCGTCTTAACTCGCGACCATGGAAACCGCGTGCCTAGCGTTGCTAACGCTCGCCCGCCGCATAGTTTCATCAAACTCCGATGCTGAACCAGCCGTCTTTCAGTTACCTGACTCTGGTGCCTCTGATGACACGACCGAACCCTCTCCAAGTCGGTCCGATGGATTTGTCTTGTCCCTTTCTGAGATCACCGCAGTGGGCGCACTCTCGACATTTGCTTCTGGTGCAGAGTTAACATTTTGCGCCTTATTTGGCGCTTCGCGCGCTCTGCATACTAATCTTTGCTTTGCGACTTGCAGCTCCTCACCTTTACTCTCTTTGCAATCGCCTGACACCGCTTCTCGCGTCTCGCAAGACATATTTTGCCTTCGTGACCTCTGCAACGTTTCACCTCTGGCCACTTTCTGAAACTCAGATGCCTGGCTGGATCGGTCGGTCACCGCCTCTAAGCCCTGGAGATCGTCGTGCTATTCAGTGACCAACAACGAAGCAGGCGGCGACTTGGCGCACGCAGTCGCTGCGTTCTCTGCGCACTCGCAGCCTTCCTTGGGGATGCAATTTTCACTGCCCATATTAATAGGGTTCTCATCTCCCAGGTAGTTCTCTTCCCTTGCGCTTGGATCACACGCCACATCAACATCTAGATCAGGCGGCATAACCGCTGTCTTTATGTCCGGTGCTTCTGCACCCCCTGGCCTATTGCACCGCTTTGCCTCCGCTAGCTTCAGACCCACCTCATCTAATTGGCAGTCCAATTCTAGCGAGGTCATGCTGATGCCTGGAGTCTTTCCGCCTTTTAGCCTCAGCAATACAGCTTCCAGCTCCCTCAAAACGCGCCCGCTTTGTTTCCACAATTGACCCCATTTTCGGCAATGTATCCTCGCGATCCTTCCCATTGTCTTTGCCACCCCTAGATGACTAGGGTTGGGTTCCTTCGCTGCCTATTTCCACAGATACATGAACAGGGCAAAAGTTCAGACCGGAAAACCTCACGCCTGTAGCTCGCCGCTTGCTATCAGCTGTCGCTTGCCGCCTGGCATCCTTTATCGCCTCTTTTCTTGATGGGCCTGGCGTCGCGGGTACACTGCCGTGGTCCGTGCCGCCGTCGGTGCCGCCGTCTCTGCTGCTTTGGCCTCCTCGCCAGCTCCCACTCCTCACCGCCTGCACCTGGTCTTCCCAGGCCACTGGTGCTTGGCTTCTTGCCGGAAGGTCGCCCCTTCTTTTCCTTCTCTTTTTCCCGTTCTGTCGTCCGACAGCCACGGTTCACTGTCGACTGCGCCAGTCCATTGGGTTCAGTTTCTTGTACCAGGGGTGCGACGACCGAGAAGGTTTCGTGAAAGGAAGGCTAGTCGAACCTGAGGTGCTCCGTCAATGACGGGGTAATGACGACTTATGGCAGCGAGAGTTAACGAGAAAATGTTGAATTTAATACGTTTTTTTACGAAAACCGCATATTCAAGCAGAGTGGCACACAAGATGGCACTGGCTAACAGGGAAATCTTCTCTCCTCGGCATAGCCGAACATGCAGAGCTTCTAAACCTAGCACAGAACGATGTGCTCGGTTTTAAGCCCTCGGGAGTGCCTCTCACATTCAAAAAGCATCCAGTAGAAGCAAGCACACACAAGATTGGTGGCTTGCTGCTTACTGCCCCCTTCCAGTCTGACCATATTAGCACCCTTTCCCAAAGGACAAAATCCAAAAATGCAATCAAATAATTTACAAACTGCGACACACAGAGCGATCTCCGCAAAAGCTATTGGCTCTCTGAATCAATCGCGCGTCCGGTCCTACAACCTCCATAGTGCATGCCCAATCCCTCTCCCAAGTAAAACAAACACATCCAAGCAAACAAACAAACAAACAAACTAGACGGACCGCTGAGTCCCTTTCCGCAGGTGTCAATTCCGCGCTTTCCTATACCAACCGGATATGACCCGCGTGCGGTTCCCAGGCCCCCTATGCGGTGAACACGCAACGCTTTACCACGTTACATGGGCCTGTCAGAAAATGCAGGCAGCGCCGATAAACAAAACACCTACACCGGAGCAGTGGGAGGCTGCGCTGTCCAGCTCGAAGCCTGAAGAGCAGCTCAAGCTGATCGACAGGGCTCGCAAGACTGCAAAGGCCGCTGGGGCCCTGGACTGAGGGCTCCACCTACGCTGCGAGAAATAACCCTTATACAATAAAGTTTTTCATTCATTCATTCATTCCCAGGCTTGAGACATTCCAAGATTTTAGGAAAGGCACCGTCATGTAGTCTCCCCTTGGAAGGTTAAGGAGGGGTTTTTTTGTTGCACCCTGCTGCTGCCAGCGGTTTCATTGAAATTAATGTGGCCGGTTGGAGGGGGGGGGGGGGGGGAGGTGCCCTTTTGGTTAACAGGCACAAAGGCAATGGCCCTGGTCTTTGACAAACGGTTGACAACCGGCTGCAGAGTGATACCTGTCACCGGACCCCCTTCCTACATAGGCAAATATGTCGAAGGAACACTAATTTTTTCCACCGTCCCATGCACCTGATGCTGACTCATCGACCCCAATATTGTTCCAAGGCATTTTACTCTTGTAGTAGTTAGTGGTTTTATTAGAACAATAATAAAAAGGAAGGAAAAGATTTTTGCTAGCCCGGGTATGTCATCGATAATGAAGCACCTGAGCTCGGGCAGCGGCTGTGATGAATAGCAGGCAGAATGGAGATATGAAATGAAAGTGGTGAGAGGACAGGATGAAAGGATAGGGGGAGCTTTCTGTTTTTTCACTCTTGTCTGTTAAGCTTTTGTGGGCGGAAATGCGTACGATTCTCTGTGAGCAAGAAACTGTGAGAATATAACGGTGTACGAGAAGTGCAGTACGATGTTCACTAAAGTATCGATTATATCTGAGATAAAGTTACAAAATAGGCCGAATCATCTTTAGATGGTTCTTGTACTTGGTAAAACTTAATGACTAACAAAGCAAGAGTTCTTCTGAAAAATATATTTATTTGCTTATGAATACAATGAAGAGAACTGCTGTAGTTTGTGAGGAATTGCATAATTGAGATTTATTTCGAGGCTGGCAAATACGTTCATTTTGAAAGCTTGTTTCGCACGTGAATTTCGACGTTTCGATTTACTCCCTTCGTGACCGTTATGGCACATTTTCAAAACATTGCACTGGGACAATGTGAGGTTGCGAATACTATCGGCGTGCTGCAGCAGCAAGACGGCGCTGATGTTTTTCCACTGCTGGCGCAAAAAGTGCGCTTTCAGTCGCTTGGTGGCGAAAAAACCGAGACCGTATTTTAAACGACTGAAGTGCACCTTTCGCTTATTATCAGAACCGCCCAGGTGATGCGGCGTAGTGCAAATAGCGCCCGGATGCCACGTGTAGTCTGGACAGACGCGAAACATCACATCTAATTGAACCGGAAAATTTTTCCAAAGTGCCTACGGGCCCGCCTAAGAAAGCTTGCATCTATGGCTGTTCAAAAGACATCTGGCTATGGGAGCGAC
Source organism: Amblyomma americanum (assembly GCA_030143305.2). NCBI lineage: Eukaryota > Metazoa > Arthropoda > Arachnida > Ixodida > Ixodidae > Amblyomma > Amblyomma americanum. The sequence continues at coordinate 187,758 of JARKHS020002406.1, forward strand.
ACGGCAAATTTCAAGCCAGGTTCGCTTAATCTAAATACAAGGATTGCAGACAGCTTCAAGATTTATCAGGCTCTCGAGAAGTATGCTAACGTATATTGGAAGCAAAATGTCTTGCGGAGCAAATTTTGTAAGGTAGCACTAGACTTAATATCATGTGATTCCGCATCTCTTCATCACAGATCGCTTAATGGCTTAGAGGGTGTTGACTCCTAAACGTCGCTTGGGCTGGTGGCGCGGCTAATCCGTATACACGGCGATGACGCCGCAAGGTAACGTCACCATGTGAGGTCATTAAAATCTGCCATTCGTCATAAGTGACAATCTCTCCTCGGAGGTGCGACCGACCTGTCCACATTCGCAGGAGGCAAGTAAACTATTTCAAGTAAAATCAGTTAGGTGCCCCTGCCTCCCGTGGCAGTCCACATGATTCGAATTCGCGTCATGCGTTAGTCAGTATAGTTACTATAGTAGTTATTATGTCGCGAGGCCCTTGACGTCACAAGGTTACGTGATCACAGCGCTGTATTGATCATTTCCCGCGTAACCAGAAAAGGGCGACACAGGCCGGTTGTTACCTTTTTGCAGGAGGTGGCGACGGCATCTCGGCCACCGACAAGCACAGATACACAAGAGAAGTAAGAAGCGGATCTGGATGAAGATATATTTGGAGCATGATTAAGTGTGTACCGATAAAGATACGATGACAGTGACCACATTGCTTACGTGGTGAATGAACTGACAGACACAGAAACATCGAGTAGAAACGTTGCTTCTGTGGCTTTAGTACTCGGCTCTTCAGGTGAACTTGCGTCACCGTAATTTTTTATCCCAGGTATTTCAGGAAAGATTTTAAACAATTCTCACGAATGGTTCTGTAAGGTATAAATGGGGCATTTTCGGCATAGTATTAAACGTTTGTGCGCTCACCTGAAAGGAGATGGATAGTCTTAAATCGTGAACAAGTTAACTAATTTTCAATAATTAACTCTCAACTATTAGATCGAGTTAGGTGTCTTGATACAATTAGTCATTTGTAGCTCATCGTTTATTGTAGTCATATCAGTTTTTTGAATCTCGAAAGCGCGATTACCCTTGGCAACGCGGCTTGACAAACTTATTGTTTTTAGCGCGTTATGTGCGTGAGAAATATAGCTTTCTCTGCATGATTTTCGTCAGCGCATGTATTTTCCCGCAGTTGGTGGACTGTCATGCTTCATCATCCCAGAGCCCCTTTCAGAGCCCCTTTAATAATACAGCACTGCACACTTGCGCTGCCGTTTCTGTTGCAATAGATGCATTGATGATAGTGGAGCTGAACACAACTATGACACTTTCACACGTGTTTTGTTACTGTAAACGAGAGCGTGAGATATATATCCCCATTGTTTAGTCTCTTTGAAAAGTGTTTGTGTTGTAACAATAGATAGCGAGGTTTCAAAATATATTCCGGTAGTGGGGACAGCAGTCCGGCGTGCAGGAGGACAGCGAAAAGGGCTTCTTAAGGAAACGTTTTATTAAGCCGACTTGCGTCAGCGAAGAACTAAATGACTCGGCGGCGCCATAGCAACAATCGTGGCCGGCTGTCGTCGAACAGAATTGCCGACGCTCTCTTCCCTGCTCAATTTAATGCTGAGAGCAATATTTGCAGAGAGAGCTTGCCAAGTTCCAGCAACAGTCTGCAACAATGTAGAATGCACTCCGACTGGACGCGACCAATCGCGATAATACTCGTCGCGTCTTGCATCACAAACGAAGGAAAAAGGACGCTCGCAGAGAGAGATAGAGAGAAAAACTTTATTGTCCAGAGGAAATCGGGGCATGCCCCTGGGTCCCCGCACGACCCCACTTCACTCAAGTGTTTATGTCCCTAAGGTCCATAACACTGGCAGCCCGGCCTGTGGCGATGGTCTGCACGGCCGTGTCCTCTGAGTGCAGCAGGGTCTCCCAGTCCTCCCAGGTCTTGAGGTCCTCTAGGCCGCGCGGGGGAGGGTCCGCCGGGCAGAGGGAGAGGATGTGGAGGGAGGAGGCGAAGGGTTCTGGGCACAAGGTGCAGGCAGGAGTGGGGAAGGAGGGATGATAGTGGGCTAGGGTCAGGGGGGAGGAGAGTGTGTGTGTCTGTAGTTTGCGCCAGAGTGTTGCGTGTTTGTTATCTAGGGAGGGGTGGGGCGAGGGGTAGAGCTGGCGCGAGGCTCTATAGGTCTGCGTCATCTCGCTGAACGAGCGCATTCGCTCCCTCGCGAATCCCCGATTCGAGGCCACCTGAGCCCAGTTTAAAGAACCGCGGGCTAAAAGGTTCGCGGCCTCGTTTCTGGGATTCCCGGAGTGCGCAGGCACAAATATAAGCAGGCAGATTACACTATATCCAAAGAAGAAAATTTTACCGAATAATGTCTGCCTCAGATGTCAAGCATGTAAAATCTGGCGTAGCAGTAAAGAATTGCATCTCAAATCCAGGGTTTCTTTTAAATATCATCTTTTTAAAGCAGACGATAGTCAAAAGGTCATCAGAAATTACAGTTGCCATCATTAAAATGGGGGACAACCAGGTATTTGTTGTAAGCACACCTAAAGTGTCGCAATCCTTCCGGAGACGTAAGTCCACAAGCAACGCATACCTGAATAACTACAGCTCTTCAAGTGAAAAATATTGTCCAGCGTGAGAATCTTAAGCTACCTTTGTACAAAACGGCCAATGTTATGCTACTGGTAACTATTATGATTCACAATACTCCTAAAGGTTATGTTAGGTTTGTGGGTTTTAGCTGAGAACACTGACAGAGCGGTGGGTTTACATTTGCAAATGTCAATATCTAAAATCAGCAGTAGTAACGACATCAAAAACTTAAACTTTTTTTACTGTTGGATCAATTTTAATTGAAAAGCAAGTGGAGGAAAAATATTTATTATCAACGACATTATTTATCTCGTTGAAGTGGATTCCAGGACTCCTGTGGCCAAGGCTACTCGGCGAACTAACTGTTTCCTAAGAGCTATCGATGTCTCTTCAGTGTTGTGGCCATTAAGCGTAACCAAGTGTACCTACCATCTATGTCACGCTGACGGAGACAGATCACCTCTAAATAAAGATTTGACGCGATGAACATGCCGATCCAGTGACTGGTCAAAACTATAGCAATGTAGAGTAGCGCCTACAGAATTACAGGTCCCTCTAATAATAGAACGGTTCGCGCACGGAAAAATGACCGTTGAAGCTAAGTGATGAGTGTGTGGGGATAGATCGACCAGAAAATAAAGGAACATGATATGCAAAGCTGGATTATATTTTTCACTTAAAGGGCTGTAGTTATTCAGGTCTGCTTTGTTTGTAGAAGTCCCCGGAAAGATCGCGACACTATAGGTGTGCTTACAAAAAATAGCTGGTTGTGCTCCCATTTTAATGACAACTGTAATTTCTGGTGACCTTTCGATTATCGTCTGCTATAAAAAAAGATACTTTAAAGAAACCTTGGGTTTGTGACGCTATTCTTTACTGCTACACCAGATTTAACATGCTTGATGTGTGAGGCAGACATTATTCGGAAAATTGGCTCCTTTGGATAAACTGAAATCTGCCGGCGAGCGCCTTTTTGGCTTCGTTTTTGATGCAAGACGTGACGAGAACTATCGCGATTGATCGCATCCAGTCGGAACCCAGTCTACGTTGTTCCAGACTCTTGTGGCAACTTGGGAGGCTATATCTCCAAATTTCGCTGGCAGCATTGAATTGAGCAGGGACGATAGCGCCGGGCATTCTGTTCGACGACACCCGCGCATGATTGTTGGTACGCCGCCGCAGAGTCAATCAGTTCTTTGTAGACGCAATCGGCTTAAAAAAAAAGTTCCGCAAACAAGCCCTTTTCGCCGTCCACCTGCACGCCGGACTGCTGTCTCCGCTACGTGAAGAAGTTTTGAAACATCGCAAGCTATTGTTACAGCACAAACACTTTTCACGCAGACTAAACAAAAGGGGGAGATATATCTCACGCTCTCGTTCGTGGTAACCAAACAGAAGCGTGAAGGCCTCACAGTTGTTTTCACCTCCAGCTGCGACAGTACATTTATTGCAACAGAAACGGCAGCGCAAGTGTGCCGTGCTGTATTGTTAAAGGGGCTCGGAAAGGGGCTCTGGAATGTTAACGCATGACACTCCACGACCATCGGGAAAATACATGCGCTAACGGAATGCATTCAGAGAAAGCAACGTTTCCGGTGCACATAAGTTAAAAACGACAAGTTTGTCGAGCCACATTGCCAAGGGCTATCGCGTTTTCGAGATTCTGAAATTGATACGACTATTACTAACGACCAGCTACAAATCTAAAATTGCGCCAGGACGCCTAACTCTACAAGTTAAAAAGTGAATTATTCAAAATTTTTTTAACTAGTTCACTATTTAAGACAATTCATCGGTTTCCGTGAAAGAGAAAACTTTTTATACTATGCTGAAAATGCTATATTTTTACCTTACAGAATCATTCTGGAGAATTAGTTAAAATCTTTCCTGAAACACCTGGGATACAAGTTACGGTGACGCACATTCACCTGAAAAGCCGAACACAAAAGCCACAGAACCAACGTTTCTACTAGATGCTTATAAGTCTGTTTCAGTTTCTTTCACCGCGTTGGCAATGTGGTCACTGTCATCGCATCTTTATTGAAACAAATGCAACCATGCGCCGAATATATCTTCATCCAGATCCGTTCCATACGTATCTTGGGTATCTTCGTCCTTGTCGGTGGCCGAGATGCCGTCGCCATCTCCTGCAGAAACAGTTCAAACCGGCCTGTGTCACCCTTTTCTGGTTACGCGGGCAAGGATCAACACAGCACCGTGATCACGTAGCCTTGTGACGTCAAGGCCTTCGTGACATAGCAACGACTATAGTCTATAGTGACGAACTCATGACACGGAATGGAATCATGAGAACTGCCATGGGAGGCAAGGGCACGTAACTGAATTTAATTGAAATCGTTTACTTGCCTCCTGCCAATGTGGACAGGTCGCTCACAACTCCGTGGAGAGATTGCCACCTATGACGATAGGAAGATTTTAATGACCTCACAAGGTGACGTTACCTTGTTGCGTTATCGCCGTGTCTATCGATTAGCTACACCATCAGCCCGCTCGACGTAGCGGAGTCAACGCCCTCTAAACCATTAGGCGACTGCTGTGATTAACGGATGCGGAATCACACGATACGAAGTCTACTGCTACCTTCCTAAATTTGCACCGCGAGACATTTTGCTTCCAATATACGCTAGCAAACTCCTCGAGAGCCTGATAAATCTCGAAGCTGTCTCCAATTCCTGTATTTTGTTTTAGCCAACCTGGCTTGAAGTCTTTCCGTGTCGCTCGAAGAGCCACATGTCATTTGAACAGCCATACCTGCAAGCTTTCTTAGGCGGTTGCGTATGGCTCTTCGCAACGATTTTCTGGTTCAGTTAGGCGTGGTGTTCCGCGTCTGTCCAGACTACACGTGGCATCCGGCCGCTGTTCGAGCTACGCCGCATGACCTAGGCTTTTCTAATAAGCGAAAGGTGCACTCCAGTCGTTTAAAATGCGGTCTCGGGTTTATCATGCCAAAGCGACTCAATTTGCACTTTTTGCGCCAGCAGTGGAAAAACATCAGCGCCATCTTGCTGCTGCAGCACGCCGATAGTATCCGCAACCTCGCATTGTCCCAGTGCAATGTTTTGACAATGTATAATAACGGTCACGCAACGAGGAAACTGAAAGGTCGAAATTCACGTGCGAAATAAACAGCCAGATTGAACGTATTTGCCAGCCTCGCCATATATCTAAATTATGCAATTCCTCACAAACTACCGCAGTTCTCTTCAAAGTAGTCATAAGTAAATAAAAATGTTTTAGGAGCGTTAGCTCTTTCTCATCACGTTCCGAGACTTCGTAGGGTCTGCTGCCACACTTGATCACAGCGCCATCTGTGACAGCAACTACTCACCACGTTTCGAGATTTCGTGAGGTCCCCTACTACCCTGAGATCAAAACGCTATTTGTGGCTGCAACAAGAAAACAGCGCATCTGGCATTGAGACTTGTAGCGCCATCTACAATAGCATTGTAGAAACAACCTCCTGCCAATAATGACGTCACGGTTCAAGTTCAATGTGGTGGATACAGGTGGAACTATGTCAATGTGACGTCAGGGGACGAAATGGCGGCACAGTTTCGAGTTCTCGAATCCAAGATGGCACCCATTAAAATTGGTTGTGCCCTCTCATCCTTCCCCCCCCCCCCCTCACCAAAAAATATCCTAAACCTACAAAGAGAAGTTTATTTGACAACGAAACAATCTGAAGAGACAGGGGCGGTGACCCTTCAAGTATACATCAGGCACAAATATCAAGCGCTGTGGTGCTAGTATAACAAGGCACCTCGGCCGCACCTAAAGCAAATACAATACATGACCGCCCCACAGACAAACAATAAAGCCAGCGAAAGAAAGGGGAGGAGGGGGGATCCACTCCCGGGCGCCATTTCCCTCCTGACAATGAACAGTACTGCATGATATTCGCCTCAGCAGACAAAGAAAAAAGGCACACAGGAACCGACAGAAACTCAAAGGAAGGGGGGGGGGGGGGAGGGAGTGGACCAGCTAATACCGAAGAGCTGGCACAGCTAGTCCATCCCTCCGCACAACAAAGAACCTGGTATGCCATCGCCGCAGGAACTGCGCCTCCCCGTTCAATTCAATCCGGTGAGACAAGGAAGTCCAGATGAGGCGGCGGAGACTCCGCAGCGCTGGATACATTGCACGCGCCGGCTGCCTGCGAGATTCAGCGAGGCAGCGCCGACGCCACAAAACATAAATTGCACAGAAATACACTAGTCGCGCAAATAACCCGCGTGGTTGCCGGTTGCATGGTCCGGACGGAACTAAAATCATCCTGTACACTAGATGCCACATGGTGCGCGCAACCGGGCATTGAAAGCAAAAGTGGCGCACAGTTTCTGGTGCGCACGCACTGCGGGCATTGATCATTCGGGACAACGCCCCAAGATGAGAGGCGCGCTCGAGTGGGCAAGACGCCCCAGCGCCTCCGCCGCTCAAAATCGCGAGCCGGGGCGGGCAGACAGCTTGCTGCCCACGAACGCCATCTGCCCACAGCTGCGCGACGTTTGTCCTCGGCACTGAGCAGCGCGCACGCGACGAGCTCACGGCACAGCAGGCTGTCCGCGGGAGAAAAACCGGCTTGTGCGGGAAGCGGCACGCGGAAAACGTCCTGCGTTGCGCGTTTTCCCGCTAATGTGAGCGCGCCTTTAAGCGGGTCGCCGACACCTCGCTTACGTCAATACCGGCAAGTCAGCCTCAACAACGGCCATCTTAAAGCCGGCCGCTGCTCGGTAGAAAGCTAGCGGCCGCTCTGCTTGCGGGCCTGAGTGGCGGCCCGGGGCGAAAGAGCGCCGCGCTGTGCTGAGCCAGTACGGCAACAGCGAACGCCCCGGGTACGCCTCGCTGTCGACGAGCGCTGCGACCAGTTTTGCGTTCAGCGTTCGGGCTACTGTCCCTATAAAGGGTAGCCCAAGTCCGCCCCTTGGCGCCGGAAGCCAGCACAGGTTGCGTGCCACCTGTGTGGTGCCGCCATCCCAAAGGAAGGCGCCCACCAGGGACGCGAGGCGGCCCGTTGTACGGTGCGGCATGGCTGCGACGCGAGCAACATAGAAGGCATAGGACACGCCTTGCTCTTGATAACCGCGAGCCTTGCCTCTAACGAGCGGTCGAAGCGCGCAGCTTGCGATAGCGCGTCGGTTGCGCGCCGTACAGCCTCGTCCCATGTCTGGGGCGCCACTCAAGCACTATCGAATAGTACGCCCAAAACGCGGACGCCGTCCACAAATGGGATGGGAATCGAGAGCGACTCCTGGAAACCCTCGAATCGAATACCGTGGCTCTTTACGGCGTTTAGCTGGGCGCCTGAGAGGGACGCGTTTGAGAGGGACGCGTATGCGTCGAAAGTGGTCGAAAAGGCCTGCAGGCTCCGCGCGTCCCGTAGAAACAAAGAAATGTCGTCGGCGTAAGCGGATACGAGCACCGTTTCTTCCCCTGTCATTGGGAAGCCGCGAATGCGCTCATTAGAAGCCACACTCCGCAGCAATGGGTCCAACGACAGGGCGATTAGCGCCGGGGACAAGGGTCACCCCTGGCGCACACCAGACGTCACCTGAAAAGGTTCGCAGGGGGAACCGTTCAACACTAGCTCCGCGGTGACGCCAGAATACCTCTGCTGCACCCTTGCAACGAAATTGCTGGGCAGCCCAAAGCACTGCAACACGGAAAACAAGTACTGGTGCTCCACACGGTCAAATGTCTTGGCTTGATCTAGGGAGACGAACACCCCGCCAGTCCAATTCGCGTGTGCGTAGGCAAAGGCGTCCCGCGTGAGTGTTAGGGACGTGAAGACAGTGCCGCCTGGCACAGCGCAATACTGGAAAGGGCTGACTAGATGCGGCAAAAGAGGACGCAAGCGCCCGACCAGGAGCGACTCAACTAGCCTGTAATCCGTGTTGAGTAGGGTAATCGGTTGCCATTCCGCGGGGCTCGATGACGTCATTGCCTGTTTCGGCACTAGTACGATACGACCCTCGGTAAAAGAAGCCGGTTTACTACCCTCAAGAAGGAAGGCGTTGACCACCCTGGTGAGAAGGTCGCCTAGCACATCAAAGAAAGTGTAATAAAAGCCGGCGACCATGCCATCTGGTCCCGGCGCAGATGTGCGGTTCATAGAGCTTAAGGCACCAAGAACCTCATCCTTGGTTGCTTGCTTGCAAAGCACTGCTTCTGCCTCGTCAGAGGGCTGCGGAATGGAGCCGCAGAAGGCGGCGACGTCCTCACTAAAGCCTTCCCGCTCACAGAAGCCCTGCCACGTGAAAGCGCTCGCGAAGTGCTCACTAATAACGCTGTCGATGCAGCGAGCCTGATCAGATGCTATGCCGTCCGGCATGCTTACGTTCTCGATGCGGGAAGCCCGCTCATTACGATGCCGTCTGCTACTGGCGTGCCTCAGGTCAGCGGAGTCTTCTGATGGCAAACCGCAAGTGCGCTGCGATGCGTGAGGCCTGAGACCCCTCCTCGAGGTTGCGCTGATAGCGAACGCGCAGGGTCTCCAAGTACTCTCGCATCGCAAAAGCCAACTCTCCCGCCTGTTTGACGATGCGCATGGGGCGCAACACATCGTTGAGCGCAAGAGAGTTCCGTCTGCGCGGACGAGAATGTCCCGCCATCGCGCACTGAGGTCATCCCACATTGCCGGGCACATCCCATCGATACCCGCTATGAAGCTGGTCAACTCCGGGCGAAAGTCGCGGGTACAAATCTCATCGAGCAGTATCGACGCGTCCATCCGCCATGTTGCGGAGGTTGCTGAAGGCCTAGGGGCGCACCTCAGAGAAACCTTAACTGGGAAGTGGTCACTGAGACCTTCAGCGCCCACCGGAAAGGTGACCACCTCGCACGATACTAGGACTTGGATGAGAGTGCCCGCAAGAATGCACGATCCAACCGACTAGCGCTCCGGCCCCTCACGCGTGTGGCCACGAAGAGGTCCCCGTGGAGCGAAACCCACGCGTCGGTGGGGTGCGACTGTCGCACCAGCTTGCCAAGTTCTTTAGCATAATAGTTGAATGCTCCTCGACCGGGGCCCTCTCTCTGTCGCGCAGTGTCTATAGGACGCAGTTAAAGTCGCCCCACAAGATGTGTGGCACAGGCTCGAGAAAGTGCTCAGGAGTTTAGCGAAAGAAATCGATGGTAAGCGAGCGCGTTACTTGCACGTACAGATTTACAAACCGAATTTTCCGCTCGTCTAGCCAAAGGTCGAACAACCAGCACACGACCGTCTTGCCCAAAAGTGCAATGCGCTCCTACCCGGAACGCCGGGTTTAAAAACACAACACCCATGCCACAACACCGCGAATCCGCCAAGGAAACGAAAGCATCAACGTGTACGAACTGAAATAACGTCTGCAGGAGTGCGGAAAGTGCACTCCTGCAGAAACAGAACATCAATATAAAACGAACGCTCAAGGTCAAGCACCTCCCGTTGCTTATCGGGAGAGCGATAACCCTCACATTAAAAGAAGCGAAACTAAAAACAGCCATCATGAGAGTAAAGGAGAAAACAATACAACAAAACTAAGCAACGAAACAGGTGAACAAATCAAAACAGTGACGAACTCACTGTAGATTCCGCGGGCAATCTGTGGGTGCGTTGATACACCGGCGCTGACGTGGTGGCGAAGCGCTTGGTACGCGTCCCTGGTCACTGCCGACGTCCTAGCTGGCGGCCCCGCGGCAGCGGGACGACGATGCCAAGCGGTGCGAACAGTTGCGTGGTGGAAAGGTACGGCCGATGCGGGCGCCTGCGGAAGGAACGCACAGTCACACACGCACCAACACACTCCGCTACACAAACACCGTCCATCGTTCGCAAGACGCGCCGACGGAACCAGCGCGCAGGTAAGCATAACGGCACCCGTGGAGTGCCGAAATTGCAGCGCCCGAGCCGCCGCCGACGAGCGGAGGAGGAGGGCCTTTAAGGCCTGAAGTGCTGGGCGAGGGCGCCACAGTGGACACTATTCGCTTCCTGTGACGTCCATGAAGACGTCGTCGTCGTCCGCCCTTCTCTCCTTCTTTTCGGCGCCGGGGTGGCGGAGAGAAGGCGCGCCGCCGTCAGACGACGACGTGAGCTGGCGTTTTGAGTCTTCCAGCTCCAGGACACTTCGCACACCCGCTCGCGCTAACTTTGCGGCGAACGGGGCCCGCGGGGCCAGGGCGACCGGGATGTGCGGCACCCGTGACTCGCTCGCGCTGTCGCTGCTCTTCACGGGTGTGTGCAGGGCGTCACTTGGAGGAGGTCGCCGGCGACTCACCGCCCGCCCCGACGTCCTGGCGTTGAGCCGCCGTTGGCGCGTCGAGAAAGGACGCCTCCAGGGTCGGAGGCTCATCTTGGGGTGAATCGAGCAGCAAGGCGTTCGAGTCGGTCGAGCCCGATTCCTCGGCGTCGGAGGCGTCCGCGAAGCGCTCCTCCTCCTCGGACCGGGCCGGCGAGGTCTCGTTCTGCTCCGCCCCCACCTGGTCATCCGTGGGCATCGCCGCGGCGTCATCCCGCTGGCCAGCACCCTCGACAGGGCTCGCCGTCGCCCCCTGCGCCGCGCCACTGGCGCCAGCCCCCTCAGGAGTCGCCACCGGCCGGGTTGCTCACCAGGCTCCTGGGGTGGTCTCTTTGCCGCAGCAGTCACGGCCGCCGCGTAGGACCGCGGCCGGACACAGTCAGGCGTCGGATGGGCCCCACAGCAGCGCTTACACACTGGCCTGCACTCCGCGCCCACGTGACCGTAAGCGCCGCACCGGCCGCAACGCACCGCCTTGCAGGCAGCACCGAAGTGGCCCTCTCCTCCGCAGCGGGAACAGACGCGCCGAATGCCGCGGTACTCGATCATGGCTCGAGTCCCGGCCACAGCCAGGAAGTTGGGTGAACACTTCATCTCCAAATTGACGAGGCGCGTCACGTTCCCGATGCTGTTGTTGCTCAGGAAAGCCGTCTTGGTCTCCGGCCAGGCCTTTCCGTACGGCGTGAACGCCGCGACCAGGTCTGCGTCGCTGACGCATGGCTGAAGACTGTACACCGTCACATGAACCACTGGAACTCCCATCTGTTCCAGCGGCACTTCTATTCCGCCAATCAGCAGGCTGCCTCTCGCCGCCATCTTTGTTGCCTGCGCCATGGAAGCCACGGTGACCAGGAAACGAATACCTCCGAGGTGTTGCAGGTAAGTCAACCCCCGACTCCAACCGCCATCCTCGAGAATGTCGACGAGGCGGTCGGCCGGAACAGGTTCCGGCACTGAAAACAGAAGCATTGCGTCTTGGTGGGGCGCACTGCAGCACAGGGTCGTTCCATGGCTCCGCCCGGGTCACCACGACAGGACCGCGGCGCCGGGCAGCAGGGCGGAAGGCAGGACCTCCGGGACGCAGGATCCGGGGGCCCGCCTGGTCAGGAACGCTGCAAGGTCCGCTGGTCGACGGGCAGTGTCACAGCCTCTGTCCCGCTACTGGTCCGCTATACGTGAATGCATTCGTTCCGCTTTATATATTCTGACAACAACGGGCACCCATCCGGGGAAATTTGTATACCGAATATGTTACGCAAACAAACCCTGTGGGTCGTGGTATAGAAACAAAACCACGATTAAATAATGGGTAAACATTGTATACATGCAATTACTAATTGAAGCGTTATCATATCGCACCGCAAGCCGAATTCTAGGCCCACATTGACCCCCCAAACGAAGCAAATTCCGTTTGGGATGTACCTTGAAGGGGTGCAACTCGACAATGGGTAGACGTGACATCGTAATTTCTCGAATAGATGGCGCTGGGTGGCGATCATTCCGCTACGCGGCGTGCGTCCACGCGTAGCCGAGGATGGTGGCAGTCCATCCCGTTTCAAAGGGTATTGCATTCCGTTTCCCGAGACGAGCGGCGGGTTCTTCGCTTTCTTCATCTAGTAAACCAAACAGCTAACGCTCGCTACTTCAACGTCTTCCAGACGGTGGCGGTCTTTTTTTGCGATACAACCCTTGCTTTGTTTAGCCATTTAGTTGTACTTGAGGCAAAAACGTTCGAAAACGATTCACCCTATTTTGTAACCTTATCTGAGATGCAATGGATACTTTGGCATTGAACATCGTACTACGGTGCTCGTACACCGTTATATTCCTATAGTTTCTTAGTCACAGAGAATAACACACGCATTTCCGCCCAAAAAACCTTAACTGACAAGAGTAAAATGCCTTGGAACATTTTATGGCTGTAGGTTCGAGAAAATTTTCACTTTATGCTTTCAGCATTTTAATGACACTTTCATTCTCAAGCCCAGTTTACTTGCATGTCACTAGTCAGTCTTCTTCCATCGCATTGTATATAGGATAGCGATCCTCATCATTCCGCTTTCATATGCGCCAGAAATGCGGAAAAGTGTAACGTTACGAAACAATGTATGGCCGAATGTTAGCTACCTCAGAAAAACTGTTTCGATCGACCTTCATCGCAACGTTATGTAAGGCCGAAAAAGCCGCCAAAAGGTGCTCAGCAGAGCCAACCACAATCATAAGCAGGGCACTTTTCGGGTCATGCCCTCCAAACAACTGGACTAAGCGGCAATGAATACTGCTTCGCACTCTGATGTATTGACGCCCCATCGTGCACCTGTACAAAAGCAGGACAAAACTGCGTACGTAATGCCGGCATCGCTGTGAACTAGTGTATTTCCACTTTTGCCTCTAGCTTTTCTATAACTAAAGTCACTATTCTTACAAGGGAGAGGAAGTCTACATGGTGGTCCAAGGAGAAAGCAATTTTTTGAACTCACAGTAGACGAACCGCTCTGATAATAAGGTTTTGCACAAGTGGTGTCAGAAAAAAAAATGTCTTGGAATGAAGTCGTTCTAGAGCCGCTTTTGTTTTAGCTTACAAAAGCAAAACAGCAATATGAAATTTCTACCAGTGTTCTGAAAACTACTCAAAAATATCATCTTGGAAGACAGTAGCTGCGCATTTGCGACTCTTTTCTGGCCGCTTCTGCTTGGGTGTCATATTTATTTTATTTTTGCTGCGCAACCCGTGAACCTGAATAATTGCTAGTGTGCAGGACGTAGATCTTTAGATAATTTCATTTCTATTTGTTTTAATTATGAAAAGATTCTGTGAACCCGGTTTTTGCTTTTAATGGCTTTTCGGTACCAGCATTCCGCATGCAGAACAAGGTCTGGCTGATGCCTTTAGTTTCGCTTCCACTGCCATTCAAGAAAGCAGTATTTTGTAGCGATAGCTACAATACGCCAGCCACTGCGCGAGGTCAGTGTGGCTGCGCGCTGAACCGTGGCACCTCCGCTCCGCCAGCTCTGCGCATGCGCGGAGTGACGTCATAGCCAGCAGCTGGTGTGGGCGCCGCGCCGTCCGCGGAGCACACGCCGCGCGCCTCGTCAGTTGTGCGCATGCGCGGAGTTACCAGAGGAAGCAGCTGGAGTGCGCACCGCGCGCCTACATTACGCTAGCATTTCGAGCCTTCAGCGTGGCGGCGCCGTGGCCACCGTGGCAGCTGCCGGGGACGCGGCGCGCCGAGAAACCGAGTGGGGGAGGAATGGAGAGGAACGACATGCGAAACGCAGCGGCTAAAGACTAACTTTTAAATTCGACTGAGCAAGTTTCTCTCGGCCAACTGGAGCTATCGCGTCACTCCAGGTTTAACCAGAGCTATACTACAGGCATTTTTTATTTACATTTCCTTAGAAACAGTATAGCGGAAATAGCGGATATGTTAAAAATTAAGCGTGAAATATACATCGTACATTCATATAAGTTTGGAGACCTGAAGGCCATCAAAGAGAGACTTGCAACAATTGTAGTCTTTAAGAGGTATAAGGCAAGAAAAAGTAAATAGAGCTGACAGAAACATTCACCTGCTCTCTGGTAGAAGTTCACTGGCTTGTAACCTATAGACAGGCGCTTGGCTTGCTCGACAGAAAAATCTGAACTACTAATGGTCTGGCGAGGTAAACTCAACCGATCCGCACCGGAAACAAAAGAACTAAATCTAAATGTTTAAGTGAGAGCGAAGATAATCAAACTCAAAATAAATCGGCTCCAGGCCCGGATGGAATAACCAACAAAATGTTAAGAAACCTGGATGATGAGTCGATCACTAAATACATGCAGCAGGCGTAGGAAAAGGGGAAGCTACCAAAACAATGGAAAGAAGCAAGCATCATTCTTATTCCCAAACCTGGAAAGCCCTTAAAATTGAAGAACCACAGACCAATCTCCCTCATCTCATGTGTAGGGAAGTTGATGGAGCACGTAATCCAAAGGAGGCTAACCAGATACACGGAGGACAAGAAATTATGGCCAAACGAGATGGTCGGATTTAGGCCAGGCCTAAGTACTCAAGACGTTATGTTGAAATTACAGCATGACATCATAGACTCTCGGACTAAGGACACAAAGGCAATCTTGGGATTAGATCTTAAGAAAGCTTTCGACAATGTAAAACATGAGGCGGTCCTATCGGAACTTCAGGAGATCGGTGTAGGCAGCAAGATATAAAACTACAATAAAGACTTCCTGTCTAATAGGACAGCCAAAATAAGATACCAGGACCTGGAGTCAGAAGAAATAGTGCTAGGCAACAGAGGTACACCACTGGGATCGGTCCTATCCCCGCTCCTCTTCAACCTAGCCATGAGAGGCCTCCCAGCGAAACTGGGAGGAATCGAGAACTTACACTTTAGCATGTATGCGGACGACACAAATGTCTGGATAAACAAAGGCAGCGGTGCAGAGATAGAAAACATTACGCTAGCATTTCGAGCCTTCAGCGTGGCGGCGCCGTGGCCACCGTGGCAGCTGCTGGAGACGCGGCGCGCAGTAGTAGTAGTAGAAAACATTTATTCAAAAAAGGTAGAATAGAGAGGCGAAAATACAGATTTTGGGTGGAGTCCTTATTTCAGGACCCCAATGTCCACCGCAGTTGCTCTTGCTTGGGATATCAGCTTTCGCTGCGTCGCCAAGTCAGAGCTGAGCAGGGCAGACTCCCACTCTTCCTCGGAGTGATGTTTGTCTAGTTCGGGGGGCTTGGGACCGGAGCAGCCCCATGTTACATGATATGTTGTTGGAATTCCGCCACACCAGGGGCAGTTGCTGTCATATCTGTCGGGGAAGATGATGTGGTACTTGTGTAGGTTAGGAAAGGTGTTCGTCTGTAGTTGTCGCCATTCCCTCGCCTCTGCCGCCGTTAGCTTACGGTGCGGTGGGGGATAGACTTGTCTTTGTGTTCTGAGAAGGAGGAGGCGCTCGCCGTACGTAGAGGGGAGAGGGGTGAGGTCGAGGAGGTTAGTCGCTCGGTTAGTATATCCTCGAGCTAGACTGTCCGCGGCCTCGTTTCCCTCGAGCCCCTCGTGCCCAGGAGTCCAAGTGATTTGGTGCTTGCATTTGGAATTTTGAACTTGTGGGGTAGTCAGAATGGGAGCGACGGAGTGTGGAAGTCTGCCAGAGAGGAAGAGGCGACACGCGGACTGGGAGTCGGTAATAATTTTTAACTCATTTCCCGTAGCATCGCCGTGCAGGATTGCGAGGGCAATTGCAGCAGTTTCAGCTACTGTGGGAGAGCAGTTTCGTAGGGAGGCGCTGGCGATTTCCTTGAAATTGGTGTCCAAGACGACCGCCACCGCGTTTGTTGAATCGGGGTACGTGGCTGCGTCCACGTATACAGCATTTTGTGCCTGTCGATGTGTGCGGCGCAGATAGTCCACTCGCGCCTTTCGTCGTCCCTTTTGTGAGTCCGAGTGCATGTTCTTCGGGAGTGGAGCTACATACACGCGAGTTCGCAGAGTTGAGGGTAAGTCCCGGTTGTCCTGGACGGCGCGTATGTCAGCCGGGGAACCCACTCTTTGCAAGATTGCGCGTCCAGCTTTGGTGGTGAGGAGGCGTTCCTTTTGCGATGCTAGGACGGCTTCTCGAATTTCTTCTATTGTGTTGGTCAGTCCCAGGTCCTCGAGGTGGCAGTTGGCCGTGTACATCGGGAGGCCTAACGCATGTTTGTAGGTAGTACGGATGATGGCATCTGCTTTGTCTGGCTCATTCCCCAGAAGTGGTAGGAATGGGAGACCATATGACAGGCGGCTGATAACAAGAGCCTGTATCAGTCGAATTGTATCCTCCTCTCTCATGCCTTTTCGGTTGCGAGTGATGCGCCAAATCATGCGGGAGATCTGGAGGGCAGTTGTCCGGAGACGCTGTAACGTGTGGTTGGCTTTCCTGTCGCTCTGAAGACAAAGGCCCAGGATGCGGATAAGAGGGACTTCCTTTATTCTCGTGCCTTCGAGGTAAACCTCGATGTCGCCGGGAGATGTGTAGGCATAGCCCTGAATGCGGATAATTTCGGATTTGTCGGGTGCGCAGCGGAGGGCGAAATTTGCTGCTTGTCTTTCTACTCAATTGACTGCCTCTTGTAGGGTGTTTTCTTTGCCGGCAAGGGAACCCCAGGTGGACCAGATGGTAATATCATCAGCGTAGATAGTATAGCCGATGCCTTCAATAGCCTCGAGTGCTTTTGCCATGCCGATCATAGCTATATTGAAGAGTAGAGGAGAGATAATAGAGCCTTGGGGAGTGCCTTTGTTGGGTGTCTGCTCTGTGCCGGAGCGGACATCTCCCATGCCAATCATGGCCGTGCGGTTGCTGAGAAAGTTTTTGATGTAGTTGAAGGTCTTGGGTCCGCAATTGAGGGCGTTGAGCTCTTTCAAGATGGCGTCGAGAGAAACGTTGTCAAAAGCGCCTTTCAGATCAAGTGCCATAATTAGGTGCTCGCCGCCTCTCGGGATGTTACTGAGTACTTCTTCCTTGAGAAGGAGGAAAGCGTCTTGCGTAGAAAGACCTTTTTTGAAGCCGATCATAGTGGGTGGAAAGAGGTTGTTGTCCTCTATGTAGTTTTGGAGGCGGGTCTGGATAACGCGCTCGTATAGTTTGCCCAGGCAAGAGGTGAGGGAGATGGGTCGTAATGCTTCCAGGCTTGGTGGTTTGCCTGGTTTTGGGATAGTCACGATTTCGGAGTGTTTCCACTCTGCAGGGAGTTCTCCCGCCTCCCATAGGGTGTCATTTATGTAGATAGTGAGGACCTCGATCTGCGATTTGCCCAGGTTTCGGATCATCCCATTTGTGATCTTGTCCGCGCCAGCTGCCGTGTTGCGTGTGGCAGATCGAGCCGCGGCGTAAACCTCGGCAGTGGTGATGGGGGCATCCAGCCTCTCATTTGGGCCTCCCGTGTACGAGATTGTGCTGGGAGGATGGGGGGCGCCGATGTATTCGGTTTTGAGAGCGGTGAGGAGGGCCACGTCGTCTCCGAAGTACAAATGGGCGATTTTCTTGAGTGTACGGTTAGTGGCAGACCGCGATGTTTGCGGATCGACGAGGCTGCGGAGGATCGCCCAGGTGCGGGAGGTCCCCAGCGTTCCGCGTAGTGACTCGCAAAATTCCTGCCAATTCTGTTGAGAGAGGTGTTGTGCATACTCTTGTGCTTCTGCCGTGATCTGTGATATGCGGAGTCGCAAGGGACGATTGGGGCGTTGGCGTTTCCATCTGCGAACCAGAGTCCGTCGGGTCTGCCACAACTTCAGAAGGTTACGATCTACCGCCGGATTATCGGGTGTGCATTGTACTTCGGTGGTGGCCTCCTTGTGGGCTTTCCGAATCTGTTCACTCGATTCACTGATTGATTGAATGGGGTCTTCCGGAACGGGCTGTGCACGGTATTTAGTCCAGTCCGTGATTTTGGCTGTTCCCAGGGTGAGACGAATGTTTGCGGAGGTGATAGACGTGCTTACGATGTAGTGGTCGCTACCTAAGCTCTCTCCGAGATTTGTCCACGTAGAGTTAAGGATGTTCTTGACGATTGTAAGGTGAAGGCATGAATCGCGCGTGACGCTGTTTCCTTCGCGAGTTGGGTATAAAGGATCAGTAAGTATTTCCAGGCCAAGGGCATCCCGAGCTCGTGCCACGCTCAGACCACGAAGCGAGTTCGTTTTGTAGCCCCATTCACTGTGGGGGGCGTTAAAGTCACGGAGTGCGATAAGCTGATGCGAAACAGCTAGCTGATCTGCCTCTTGAAGTATGTCAGAGAAATCGGCCTTGGTTGCTCGTGGGTGGTGATACACGTTCAGAACGAAGGTGCTCTTGCGGCCCCTCTTGTTGGGAATGACCTCGATCATGTTGTAGTTGATCTCCTGTTCTTTCAAGGAGTGTTCGACCACCGTGATGTCCTTAGAAACAAGGGTGGAAACTTTTGGCGAGCTCGCGTTGTGGACTGTGTAATATCCTGGGAGAGTCGGCGCCGGGTCGGCTCCTACCTCTTGCAGGCAGATTATATCGGGTCGAATGGGGGTGACATTGATGTATTGTTTCAAGAGGCTTTGCTTTCTCCTGAAACTTCGGCAATTCCACTGCCAGATCTCTAGGCGGTCAGGAGTGCCTGATTTAGAGAGCGGAGCCATCCTGGTGGCTGGTAAAGCTCCTGACAGATTCGTTGTCGCTACCTACTCATAGCGACCGCCGCGGTCGCGGACCGGTAGGTTTTTGCTCGAGGGTTGTCAGAGCTGGTAACACGTTTTCTGCTAGGGGCTTTGGTGTTTCTCAGTGCTTGTAGGGTAAAAAATTGGGCGTCATGTGCGTCCAGGCGCGCGCCTATTTGTGCGATTTGGGCTGAGTGCTGGGAGGTGAATGTTGTGAGAAGGGGGTTTATGTTGTTCATTATGTTATTCAAGAGACGTCCCTCTATTTCTTCATATGTGTTGGGGAGGGGGTGGTTGTCGGTTGGCGAGGTGTTGGAGTTGGTGTCGCCACTGGTGGTAGCAGTGGTTTGGGGGAAGTCTCAACGTCCCGCGGCGCAGGCGGTGGGGTAGGTTGAACGTGGGGGGTGGAGAGAGGAGTGCACTTGCGGGCTAGCTCCGCTACCTGGGATCGTAGCTTGTCGATAGTGTGTGCCATTTTCGCGCAGTCTGAGCATTTGGGTGGAGTGGGTGTGTTTGAAGGAACAGTGGGAGAGTTCTTAACGAGCTCTGCCCAGCTCACCTTTTTGTACGTGGCCTTGGCTTGCCCCTGGTGTGGCCGGCTAATTTCCTTTTTTTGCTTGGGTGCAGGGGGAGGAGGGGTTGACCGGTTGGTGGAGACGGATCTCGATCTGCTTCTACTGCTGCAGCTTTGGCTGGATGACTCGTTGTCCGTGCTGAACCAGCGCGGCATCCGAGTTCGGGCCTGGTTGTCTTTCCTGGACCGGTGTTGTTCCTTGATGGGTGGGGAGGAGGATCGGATGGATGGTGGCTTTTGCTTGAGTGGTTTGAACCGATTGGGGCACTCCTTGCTGCCGGTTTCGTGTGTTCCTCCGCGCAGAGCACACTTCGGCAGGCACTGATGTCCGTCAGGAGGATTTTGGGCCCCGCATTTCCTGCAGGCCGCCAGGCCTGGTGTGGGGCACACATCAAAGCGATGACCCGGCTGCATGCACACATAGCAGAATTGTCGTGCTAGGCGGTACAGATGGCAACGAAACTCCGCGCTCTTGAAGTACACAACTTTGGGGGTGGTCGGGCCGTTGAAAGTGATCAGCATCGACGATGTTTTGCCCATGCGTCGTACGTCGAGTACGGTGGTCCCGCGTGAGCGGATGTATAGGCCCGTCTGAAGAGCTTCCGGTGTCACGTGGTTCGGAATTCCATGGATTACGCCCCGTCTGTCGTGCTCTGTGAAAGGTATGTAGGCGTTCACGTCATGAGTGAGGTCTCCAAGGGACAGTGTCTTGATTTGTCGAAGTTCGTTGGCAACTTCTGCGTGCGGAGTGCTCGCTACGAGGATATTTGATCCGTAGTGGGGGCGGAGGAGGTACCTTCCTTCCACCTGCTGCGGTTCTGGACAGGCGTTGCTTATTGCTTGGGCAAGATCTAGATTTGAGAAGTTCTTTAAAGCGAGTCCTCGGCGAGGTCGAATCACGATTTTGATGTCCGTTTCCGGTAGAGGCGGGAGGCGGACTCGAAGGCCGCGTTTCTTTGGCGTAGGATGTTTGTGATTTGGTGGGGGGTTCTGGGAGTCGGTGCTGCCCTGCACTTGGCTGTTGGTTTCAGTCCGGGCTGCTTTGCGAAGCTTCCTTTCTTGATGTCTGCTCAAGGCTATCTTCGAGCCGTTGGGCAGATGGGTAGTAGGCGGTGGTGAGGCCGGGGACGAACTGGTCGTCGGACCGTTTTCCGTTCGGTCTTGAGAGTCGGTTAAGTCCATGTCGGAATCCAAGCCTTCATTTGTTGTGGGTAGCAGGGACGCCTCCGAGCTCATTTTCAGCGCCGCGAAGCGTGGCGCGGGGCGATGCATGGGCTCGAGGACCGCCTTTGTTGTGCTCTAGACCGGAGCGGAGTGAGCGGCTATGAGTTACTGGAAGAATTTTCCGCTGACTCTGCGACTCTGTGGTTAGAGCGCCGTCTCCGCGGCGCGCAGAGAAACCAAGTGGGGGAGGAATGGAGAGGAACGACATGCGGAACGCAGCAGCTAAAGACTAACTTTTAAATTCGACTGAGCAAGTTTCTCTCGGCCAACTGGAGCTATTGCGTCACTCCAGGTTTAACCAGAGCTATACTACAGGCATTTTTTATTTACATTTCCTTAGAAACAGTATAGCGGAAATAGCGGATATGTTAAAAATTAAGCGTGAAATATACATCGTACATTAATAAAAGTTTGGAGACCTGAAGGCCATCAAAGAGAGACTTGCAACAATTGTAGTCTTTAAGAGGTATAAGGCAAGAAAAAGTAAATAGAGCTGACAGAAACATTCACCGGCTCTCTGGCAGAAGTTCACTGGCTTGTAACCTATAGACAGGGGCTTGGCTTGCTCGACGGAAAAATCTGAACTACTAATGGTCTGGCGAGGTAAACTCAACCCATCCGCGCCGGAAACAAAAGAACTAAATCTAAATGTTTATCTAGAAGGGCAACTCATACCGGAAAGAACAACCATCAGAATATTAGAGATGTGCATTCAATCCAACCAAGGGTGCACGCAGGCGCTAAGACTAATGCAGAACTCGGCGACACAGGTCGCCCGCATGATAACCAGGGTCTCTAGGAAAACACACGGCATGCGGGAGAGCGGCACGCTTAAGCTTGTAAAGAGCCTAGTGGTTAGCCGAATTACATACAGCATACCGTACTACAACTGCAACAAAACAGAAATAAAGCTAGCGGACACGATACTTAGGACAGCATACAAAACAGCGCTACACCTACCGCAATCAGCCTCGACGGAGAAACCAATGGCTCTAGGTCTGCATAACACCTTTGAGGAGCCAAGGGAGGCACAACTCGTAGCTCAGCTCCAGAGGCTAAAAAAGACCAAAATAGGGACAGAGCTGCTCAATAGATGCGGCTACGAGGGTGTACTGTTAGAGATAAAAAGATCAAAACGAATGCCCGATGAACTGCGGCAAACAATTAGGGTAGCACGAATTCCCAAAAATATAGATCCGAACCTGCACAAAGAGCGACGGGAGGCTAGGGGACAGTATGTGCAACAGAACCTAGCCAACAAAGAAAACATTACGTACACGAATGCGGCTGCATACGGAAGAACTAGACAACATAACAGAAATAGAGCGGTTGAGACGGCAATTAATCATGAGCTCAAAAAAATAGACAGCGCAACTATCAGGGATGGCGCGATTGAGGAGGCCGAAGAGGCTGCCATTGCCCTAGCGGCGGCAGAGGGCTACCGTGCTCAAATGTCCCTAATAATTCTAACAGACTCGCAAACAGCGTGCAGAGACTACATGAATGAAAAAATAGGGGAGGCAGCGCTCCACATCCTAAAGACAGCCAAATTACCGCCGAATGAAAAACAATTGCAACACATAATTATATGGGTACCGGGACACACAGGCACCGCGGGGAATGCCGAGGCGGATAGGAGAGGTCGAGAGCTTACAAACCGAGGCTCCAACCAAAGCAGCCTCGAGCAGCCTGACGCGGAACCAGTGCCCTTAGGATACTCATAAATTCTGACTTACTATAAGGGGGTCAGGATTAGATATCCCCCACCTAACAAAAATCTCCACCAGCAGGAAGCGGTCTATTGGAGACAGCTACAAGCGGGAAGTTTCCCGAATCTAAGCATGCTAAGCAAGATCCACCCAGGGCTATATAGCAGCAAATGCCTGTGGTGCGAGGACACAGCCACGTTAATTCATACAACGTGGTGTGAAAAGACTACAAATGCGGCTGCAATAAACAGAATCCCGAGTGCGGAGCAGTGGGAGAGGATGCTTTCCAGCGAGGATCCGGCGGTCCAGACAGGACTGGTTTGGAAAGCCTACCTGGCAGCAAGACACAGTGGGGCCCTGGACTAGGGCCTCCAACCCTGCCACAAGAGCCACAGACCACATCAAAAGATGTGAAGAGTGGCTCTACACTCAGACCCACCCATATATTTCTATGAATAAATTTATTACTACTATATTTCTTCTCGTGTTTGTTTCTTTGGTAAAAAATATTGGCGCAATACACTCCCCCAGAGCAAATTTTTTTTATGAAACGAAAAGCAGTCGCACTGCTGTTACGTCAAAGTAGGTGATAAGGTTAAGGCCTCGTGCTTTATTTTCAGCCAGGTCCTTTTGGGCCGCTTATTTGAGGTCCACGTTTGCACAGCTTGTTGGAGGCTGGGGACACCAACCGTACCTTGTCTGCAACGTCACGTTTTGTTTTTAGGCTGTGCTTGGACCGGCAGCTTGTACGACGCAGCCAGCGACGCCGCCAGCGACGCCAGCCTCAGTACGTCGAATGCCATCTCGACGCGGGCTACTGGGCCGATACAACGCCGCATCCGCACCGAACCAACCGTGAGCACGAACGCCGACCGCTACCAGTAGAACGCTAGTAGTAGACGCTAGTAGCAGTGTTACCGGGTCGTGTGTATGGATAGTCTGTGTTTTGTGTTTGTTTTTGTGGTTAGTTTTGTGTGCTAGTGTGTGTGTCACGTAGGGTGTATTAAATGTGCGTCTGTGTGGTTAGACCTGTCGCCTAGTCCATTTTTTTCGGTCCGAGTGTTATCCGGGGAGATCCGTGACAGGCTGCAAGTCAGCCAACCTTATTGTCGAAACAAACTTGCACCTGGTGCCAGAAGTACTTAATAGCGAGTGTCGTCTTGATTATTTTTGAGCGTTATGAATTGATGAGTTACAATTTCTTGCTCGTACGAGAAAAGTAACCCCAGCAGACATGGCTGTCTCCAAATGGCCGCCTTAGGTATAAAATTGTAGCTCTTTCTTACTTGGCGGTTCGACAGTACTTACAAGGACATGACCTTTGAGGTCAGGAGGATTTGAAATCGTGGTAAGGTTTGCTTCAAACTAGTTTTCAGATCCTGAAAATAAAAGGGTCAAACATTGGAACATATAATTTTTAACACATCTGGGGGTTCCTCAAAAAACACAATATCATAAACAAATACCAGCGTGGTTTCCTTCAAGGATTGATAACTGCTATATAACTAATCGAATTTACGCACAGCTCTTGTCAGTGAATAGGCCTAGGTGCAGAGGTTGACGGCATTTTTGTTGACTTCTCCAATGATTTCGACGCCGACCAACACCCAAAATTCCTCCATAAACTTGAGTGGTTAAAAATAACCATTACTTCTATGGTTGATTGGATATCTAGCTTGCCAACCCAGCGTTCTGAGTCGGTACACTTCAATTCATCAATTCCGTCCGACCGGTTAGTGTTTCATCCGGCGTTCCACAAGGTTGTGTCTTAGGCTCCCTTATTTTCTTGTTATATATTGATGATCTGTCGTGTTGCTTGTCCGTTAAAATTTGTCTTCACACTGATGATTGCGTCCTGTATCACAGCTTTAGCACGCAAATTGACCATGCACTGATTAACGACTCATTTGCTAAATTTTGTAGACGGTGTAAAAAATGGCAAATGAACATTAATTTCTCTAAACCAGTTTCCATGTACATTTCCAGAAGCCCATCTCCTTCACTTTTCACGTACACTTTTTACGGTCAGAGTTTAGAAAGAGCAACTGAGTTTAAATACCTCAGTCTTCATTTTTCTCAAGACATGTCATGGTGGACAAACATTAATATGTATGTAACAAAGCTCTTAAACGTCTCGGGTACCTTCATTGTACATTGCATAAGGCACCAAAGTATACTAAACTGCTGGCGTACAAAAAAAAATCAGTAGGCTTAATATTTCCCAACCACGGCCGAGATTTCTTCCTTCTTCCCATTATACAGCATCAGGTCTCACAGCACTATCATCTCGTTGCCGCCTAGAAGCTTGAAGTTTAACACACACTGGTTCATTCCCAGTGCATTCCTTCACTAAGCATCTACTTGAACTTCAACAAACTTTCCACTACTAGAAGTTCCCGTAGCCTGAACCTTGCCCCTTTCTTTTGCCGCACTGAGGCGTTCAAACACAGTTTCCTTCCCCTGGCCATTGAACTGTGGAGTTTGCTGCCTGGACACGTCCGCTCGCTACCCATTGAAGGGTATTGTGTGGCCATCACTTGTTATTGACATTTTTTATTTTCTTTGTTTTTTTAGAGGTTAGTATTTTTCTAGATGGCGTCTTTCTCCTTGCCCACTCCTGCTATAGCTTTTTCAAGGCTGCGACATGCAAAAATAAAAAGCTAAATAAATTTCCTGACCATCACTTCTGTTTCTCAAGCACGCAAGCTTGTACAGACACCAAAAGCCCAGCATGCGACACAGAATAAAACAAATTTTCCATATCAACAGAAAATGCGGATTCTATTCCATGAATAGATTATAAGAATACAGGAACTTTTATAGATGTCTTTGCCCGAAAAGGACCGTCCATCATAAGAATGTCAAGGTAACGGCCAACATGATGCTGCCACGAACCATTTCCGTTCAGAGCAGTGCTGAAGAGCACGTCAGGTTTGTGGGTTTTTTCTGAGAACGCTGACAGAGGGCTCTGTTTACTTTTGGAAATATCGATATCCAGCGTCGGCAGTTGTAAGTCTAAAGAACTTAAAAACCGTTTTTACTCTCACCTATATTTTTTAATTGAAACGATGAGGAGGAGGAAAAATATTTAAGAGGAGCAAAGAGATTATTGATCTCGTTCGAATGGTACAATGGGTGGCTTCCTCATTCCAGGACACGAATCGACGAACGAAATTCTTTCTAAGAGCTTGTAAGGCTTCTTCATTGCAAAAGCCTTTCTGCGTGACCACCTATCGACAATCTTTGTCACACTGGAGGAGACACATATCATCTCTAAATAAGGATGTGACACGACAAACATCCTGATCCAGGTGACTGGTCACAACAGCAGAAGTGTATATTTGCAAGCCGTCGAGTGCCGACAGCGCTGTATACAGGATTACAAGATCCTGTAATCTTAAAACGGTAAGTGCCTGGTCAATGGCCATTCAGACTAAGTACATGTGAATGGATCAACTTGAAAAAAAGCAACATATAAAGGTAGATAATACTTTTTTCACCTAAACTGCAGCTTTTATTCAGGTCTGTATTTTTGTATAAATCTCCTGAAAGATCGCGAAAGCATAGATGAGTTCTCTACACCATGTGTGTGCGTGCGTGCGTGCGTGTGCGTGCGTGCGTGTGTGTGCGTGTGTGCGCGTGTGTGCGTGTGCGTGTGCGTGCGTGTGCGTGTGCGTGTGTGCGTGTGCGTGTGTGTGTGCGTGCGTGTGTGTGTGTGTGTGTGTGTGTGTGTGTGTGTGTGTGTGTGTGTGTGTGTGTGTGCGCGCGCGTGCGTGTGCGTGTGTGTGTGTGTGTGTGTGTGTGTGTGTGTGTGGAGAACTCATCTATGCTTTCGCGATGTTTCCGGAGATTTATACATAGGGTGGCCGCAGCTGGCAAAAGACAGGGTTAATTGGAGAGACATGGGAGAGGCCTTTGTTCTGCAGTGGGTGTAGTCAGGCTGATTATATATATATATATATATATATATATATATATATATATATATATATATATATATAGCCCCTTGGTTTCCGTGACTGTTGGCTTCCTAAATATGTTTGTCAAACGAGCCCCTCATTTCCTTAACCTTGTCTGCTAATAGCTTAACGGGGGTCTCGGTTCTGGCAGTCTTGTTGCCATAGGTAGTATAAGAGGGCTCTCGCACAGTTTCCGCCCTCGGCGTTAGATGACGTTCTACGTCACACTCGCGGTATTAACAGGACGTGCTACGTCCACCTCTACGGTCGAGGGTGGCGCTGGTGAACACTCTCAAGGTTCGCTTACACGCAGTAAACATAAATACCCACGAAAGCAGCAGATTGGACAGCCGTCGCCGTAGCTCAGTTGGTAAGAGCACCGGACGCGATATTCGGAGGTCGTGGGTTCGGATCCCACCGGCTGCATGGTTGTTTTTTCTGCTGCTTTATAAGTAATTTTCTTTAAACCGATTGATTGGCACTACAAATAAAAAAAGATTAAAAACATTCCCCTATGCCCCTTAGTTTCCGCGACTGTTGGCTTCCTTAATATATATATATATATATATATATATATATATATATATATATATATATATATATATATATATATATTATATATATTATATATATATATATATATGCAGTATAGAAAGATAAACGTATTTGGTTGCTAGAGGCAAAAATTCAAAGTTGAAAACGCTTCTTTTAGCCATAAATTTATTTTGAATCGACGTTTCGGGCAGAGCATGTCCTTTCTCAAGACTGAGGTTACAGGGGTCTTCTTCCTCTGCTTAAGGAGTTGGCACTGGCACAAATGTACGACACTTGAACAAAAGAAACAAAGGGAGGCAAAGAATACTAGAAAAGATACAGATAGAAAGGAAAAAAGGGGAACAAATAAAAAAAAAACGTGTTTTCCCCCGCCGCCCACCCCAAAGCCGCAGGGAGCCGACCCCGGACGAGGAAAAAAAAAAGAAAAGAAAAGGAAAACAGGGAGCGGGAGGGGATAATGGCTACCCATCAAGGCAACAGAGCGGCGGCGTGTATGGTGCACAGGAGCAGGCGGTGGCGGGATCGCCCTACACACAAAAGTTAAAGACGCGTTCACTCGCGTGCCCCGACTATAAAGGGTAAACAAATAAACAGAATAAAATGCAGGCAGGGCCGGAGCTTCCGTCATCTGGAACCACTTCGGCAGCCAGAGCCAAGGCCGAATCAGCGGCGCCGTGAGCTTAGCTAGACAGACGTGCACTGTGCATGAAAACACCCAGACACACAACAGTAAAACATCCGAGCTCATGCCAGTGTCGTGTGGCGGCTAAATGATAATGGCGGGAGCATTTAAGCGAGTAAGGTATACAGAAACAGACGGTGGCGGAATTGTCCAACATATATAAACTGGAGATGCGTGCACTCGCGTGACCTGGCCAGAAAAAGTAAAAAAATAAACAGAATAAAATGCAGACAGGACCGGAGGCTTCCGTCATCTGGAATCATTTAGGCAGCCCGAGTCAAGGTAGAATCAGCGGCGCCGTGAGCTTAACTACACACACGTGCACTGTGCCTGAAAACACCCACAAAAGAAAAAAAAGCGGAAAAACATCCGAGTGCGGGCAAGTGTGGTGTGGGAGGTAAATGTAAATGGCGTGAGCACTTAGGCAAGGGTTCTTCAATTGCATCCCGTCGGCAAGGTAATCGAACTGGGAAGATAGCGGCGGGATGGGGTAGGGAATGAAGAAATTTGTGTGAGCTTGAAAATGACGTCGCTGGCAAGAAACGACCGAGGTATGTCAAGCTGGCTCTCGTAATGTCAGCAACGGCCCTGCAAGGGGCGGATGGAGGACAATACACCTGGACTTTCATTAATGCCTTGAGGAAGTGTTTCAAATTTGTAAATGAAGTACGACTCGCGTTATTCTCTTTCCCGGGTGTTGTGGAACCCACCCTGTAGGACTGTGAACTTAATTGGATCGAATGGGTGGTTTCGCTCAATAATGTGTTTTGACAATGGAAGGTTGGGTAGGGATAAGATATGCGCGCGGTGGTTATTAAAGCGAATTCGCAGAGAGATGACGGTCTGTCCAATGTACTGCATACTGCACACACTGCATTCTAGGAGGTATATTATGTTGCAGGAATCACAATCACAGTTGCCATTAATTTCCCATTTCAAGCCTGAAGTTGAGCTTACTGCACAGCTTGATGTTTGGATGTGTTTGCAGACCTGGCATCTACTTTTTCCACAGGGCCGGCACGCCAAAACCGGCTGGTTATTTGTTTTTGAGTGTACTAGAATATTTTTAATGTTTTTTGGTCGTCTGTAGACCACTTGAGGGGGAGCAGTGAAAATTTTGGTGAGGCGCTCGCTTTGTTCGAGGATGTTGAAATGTTTTCACAGGACTTTGTTTACGTTAGGCAGGTTACTGGTGAAGGTAAGTACGAGATTTGCCCGGTGGTCTGTTTCCTCGTTGTAGCAACATCCTTCCAGTATTTGCTCTCGGTTGAGTTTAGATGCCTTTTCAATGGCATCGTCGACAATGGCGGGGGGGGGGGGGGGGTATCGTTGCTTAATGAGGACTTCTTGCATGCGTTTGGAATTTTTTACGAAGTCCGCGTCTTGGGAACATATTCTTTTAAATCGATGTGCCTGAGAGTATGGGATGCTTGTTATAGAGTGACGAGGATGGCAGCTTTGGAAGTGTAGGTATTGTTGGCGGTCCGTCGGTTTTCTATATACACCTGTGGTAAGTGAGCCTTTGTTTACCGAAATCTCAACATCTAGAAAGTTAATTGTGGTGTTGGAGTACGTGTAAGTGAAAGATATGTTAGGGTGGACGAGGTTGAAGTTTTCAATAAAACGTATGAGTTCTTGCTCTGTGTCAGTCCATATTAAAAAGATGTCATCCAAGTAGCGTTTGTATAGGGTGGGCTTAATTTGGCAATCTTTCAGAAATCTGGATTCAATACTATGCATGAAGATATTGGCGTAGATGGGTGCCATCCTTGTACCCATGGCTGTGCCATTAGTTTGCAAATAGTGTTCATTGTTAAATTCGAAGTTGTTATATTGGAGTACGATTTTTGCCAGTATTTCTAAAACACGTGGGGTAGGGGTTTCCTCCTTTCTGTTTTGTTCATACGCTTCGATCAGAGATTTAACGCCATCGGAATGAGGAATGTTTGTGTAGAGAGAGACTACATCTAGTGTTGCCAGGAAGGCTCCTTCCGGGAGTTTGAGACCTGCTATTGCGCGAAAGAAATGGTTTGTGTCGCGTATGTATGATGCGTGTGTTGTTGGAATATGTCTAATTAGTGTGTTAATGTAACTAAAAATTGGTTCTGTAATCGTGCCGATGCCGGATACTATAGGGCGGCCAGGATTATTCTTTTTGTGGATTTTCGGTAACATGTAGAATCGGCCCGGCGACGGGTGTGGTGCGGTGAGGGCTTTAGATAACCGTAGGGATATGTCCCCATTCTTCGCAAGTTGACCCAGGGTCTCCGCTACAAAATTTTGGTATTGCGCAGTTGGGTCTGCTTCAAGACGTTGATAGAAACAAATGTTAGAGAGTTGTCTCAAGCCTTCTTCAATGTATTTTTCGCTGTCCATTACAACTATACCACCTCCCTTATCCGCTGGCTTTATGATTATATCTGTCCTTCTGCTCAGAGCCTTCAATGCATCCCGTTCGTTTTTAGACAAGTTCTGCCTCCCTGGAGTGTGGTTCTTGTAGGCGTAAATAATGTCTTTCTGGACGGCGTTAATGTACATGTCCAAGTGTTTGTCCCTTCCTATATTAGGAGTCCAGTGGTGATTAGTAACGACGAGTTCTCTGCTATCCGCGGTAACCCGCGCCCGATCGAAGAAGTATTCCCGGAGTCGCAACATTCGTGCAAAGTTGTCCAAATCTTTTAACACCGAGAATTCGCTGTATTTACCGATGGTAGGGCACAATGTAAGGCCTCGAGAAATGATGGATCTTTCCTCTGTCGTTAAGGCCCTGGTTGATAGATTAATAATATGGAGCTGGAAAGCAAAGTCGGCGCTTGGAACCGCAGGATTATTATTAGTAGATGCTGTCATTTCAGATCGTTCTACGCGTGTTTCTTGAACTGTTGATGTTTGTGTCGTTCTACTGGGTTTGTTGTTGGAGTTTATAATAATAGTGGGGTTAATATTTGTAGCTGCCTCCGTTCTTGATTCTTTTTCGCTTTTTCGCTTTTTCGCTTTTTATTGAATTTGACCACGCGTGTTGTGGAACCCCGTCTCGAATGAATTTTTTTGCGTTTCGTCTCGCGTACCTCAGACGCTCTCTTTTCCTCAAAGAACATAAGCTCTGTGGCCTCCGGCGCGGTAAGGGTAATTTGTTGATGACCACGACTCTGTTCCTTCCTCAGAGCCACCAACGCCTTCTCAAAGTGGTCAATGGTAACTAAAAGCAAATTTAAAGGGGCAGATTGTAGTATACGATTCCAATTAGCCTTCTCCTCTTCACACAGGTCCCCCATTGATGGTATTAGCGACACTTGTAAACCTTTTGGTACGACTTTGATTCAAGATAGGCCTTTAGGCTATGAATATGTAGTTCATGCCTAACTCGTTTATCCACAATTTTGCTTAATTTTAAAAATTTAGAGTTGTTTGAGGAAGGCTGTCGGTAGGATGAGCGAAAGAGAGTCGGCGTACTCACGCGGCCTGAATGTCACTGTTGACGAACCCGCTGTGCCGAACCGCAGCGCTTTCGAAAATCGTGGCGTGATAGAGGGGTGCTGGGAAGTTCTTCTTTCCGGCTCGATATCGTATCAACCTGGCCCTCCACCGTGGAAGTCAGTTGACGCTGCGCTGCACTAGAATGGCCTGATGCTCCGCCTGGGCTTTCTGGAGTACTGGCGCCGTTCGCTCCGGATTTCGGTGTTGTTCTGGGAGTGGTGGGGGTATACACATGGTTGGCCTTAGATGGGGGTTGTTGTCGGTGGGTTCCAGCGGATAAGCTTGTTGCTGAGGTGGACCTCTCGGCGGTGCTGTCTCGTGTGGTGTCCCTGGGCGACTTCGGGATTGCAGGAACAACGTTATATATATATATATATATATATATATATAAATATATATATATATATATATATATATATATATATATATATATATATATATATATATATATATATATATATATATATATATATATTAGGAGACAAGGTAAAGTAAATGAGGAGCCCGTTTGACAAACTGATGAAGGCAGCCAACAGTCATCGAAACCAAGGTGCATATATATATATATATATATAATATATATATATATATATATACCTTCGTGCAGTTCTGCTTCATGGGGCTCTTGTGTGTCTTCGTGCTTGTCGGTGGCCGAGATGCCATCGCCAACTCCTGCAAAAACCGTTCCAAACGCCCTGTGTAGCCCTTTTTCGGTTAGGCGGGTAAGCAAGAAAACAGCGCCGTGATCACGAAACCTTGTGACGTCAAGGCACTCGCGACACAACAACGACTATAGTGACTATAGGGACTATCACATGATGCGAAATCGGATCATATGAACTGCCACGGGCAGCAGGGGCACTTAACTGAATTTAATTGAAATCGTTTAATTGCCTCCTGCCAATGTGTACAGGTCACTCACAACTCCGTGGAGAGATTGTCACCTGAGAAGATAGGCAGATTTCGATGACCTCACATGGTGACGTTACCTTGTGGCGTCATCGCTGTGTCTATCGATTAGCTGCGCCACCAGGCCATGCAACATTGCGAAGTCAACGCCCTCTAATCCATTAAGCGGCTTCTGTGATTAACGAATGCGGAATCGCCTGTTATGAAGTATAGTGCTACCTTCCTAAATTTGCACCGCAAGACATTTTGCTTCCAATATACGCTAGCAAACTTCTGGAGAGCCTGATAAATCTGGAAGCTCTCTCCAATCCTTGCAATTAGTTTTAGCCAACCTGGCTTGAAGTTTGCCGTGTCGCTCCCAGAGGCAGATGTCATTTGAACAGCCATAGCTGCAAGCTTTGTTAGGCGCGCCCGTTGAGCTCTTCGGAGCCGTTTCCCGGTTCACTGAGGTGTGATTTTCCGCGTCTGTGAAGGCTACACGTGGCATTCGGCCACTGTTCGCGCTACGCCGCATCACCTAGGTTATTCAGATAATAAGCGAAAGGTGCACTCCAGTTGTTTAGAATGCGGTCGCGGGATGACCAAAAAAAAAGCGACTGAAATCGCACTTTTAACGCCAGAAGTGGAAAAACGTCAGCGCCGCCTTTCTACTGCAGGTCACCGATAGTATTCGCAATCTCACATTGTTGAAGTGCAATGTTTTGCAACGTGTGATAACGGTCACGAAAGGAGGGAATCGGAACATCGACAGCCACGTGCGAAATAAACAGCCAGACTGAACGTATTTGCCAGCCTTTCCATAAATCTCACTTATCCAATTGATCATAAACTACAGCAGTTCTCTTCAAAGTAGCCATAAGAAAATAAAAATGTTTTTTCTGAAGAACCCTTGCGTTGTTAGCCATTTAGTTGTACCTGTCGATCAAATGTTTCAGTGGGATCCCCCAAATTTGAGTAAATTTGTAACAAGGGCGTAATTAATCATTGGCATCCACCGGAACGCAGCCAAACGGCTACGAAGAAAATCTATACAGCTTCCTCCGGAACATTGAGTTTTAAGAAAACTTCGCCCTAGTCCGGGCTTTGAACCCAGGACCACCACTTCACCGGAGAAGTCATTCTACCAATCGAAGGCGGTCCCGGAAGCGTTCGGAAAGCGAAAAAATCCGAGTTTGCTTCCTTTTACATATTATTGGGTACTGCAGCCGTATGCAACACATGTCGTAGGCATTGCCAAATGCGTCGCACTGAACGCCCGACGGCTGCAGCAACGCACCCCGCGTAGGAAGCCGGTTTGTTTACACTTCCACGGCTGGTATCGAGTGGCGCGCGCGACACTTCCAATATCTTTCGCGACACCGCCGCCAGGGGATGGGCGCATGCGCAGTCGCGTCGTGAAAAAGGCGAATTGAGCTAACCAGGACGGCAAGCATATATGGTAGGGCGAGAGCGAATTGATTAATAACTCGAAGTAGGAACAGTGTCGATCAAATGTTTTAGGGGAATTCCCCAAGCTGGAGTAAATTTGTAAAAAGGAGTAATTACTCACTGGGATGAGTTTTTTTTTTAACTACGATGTTTCTGAGAAAGCTGCATGGCTTTCCTTTGTAGTCGTAATGGTTGCATTCGGGTGCATGTGAGTAATTACTTCCTTCTTAGTAGTACCTGATAGCAAAAACGTTCTGAAGAGGATTCTGACTACTTTATTGCTTGAACTAAGATGCAAAGTATATTTTTGCAGTTAACATCGTGGTACGCTACTCGTACACCGTTATATTCGCATAGTTTCTTGTGCACAGCGAATAACATGCCCCTTTCCGCCCAGAACAGCTTATCAGACAAGGGTAAAATATCTTGTAACAGTTTTTACCTTTAGGTGCGTGAAAATTTCCACTTTACGCTTTTAGGATTTTACTGACACTTTCGCTAGTCAATCTTTTTCCATCGCATTGTATACATGATAGCGATCCTTATCATTTCGCTTTCATATAAACTAGAAATGGGAAAAGTGTAACGTTTCGAAACAGTGCATGACCAAATGTTTGCAACCTCAGACTAACAGTAATTTAGATCAACCTTAATCGAAACGTTATGTAAGGCCGAAAAAGCCGCCAAAACGTGCTCAGCAGAGCCAGCCAACAATCATTAGCAGGGCACTTTTCGGGTCATGCTCTCCAAACCACAGAACTCAGCGCCAATGAATAAAGATTCGCATTCTAATGTATTTGACGCCCCTAAGTGCAGCTGTACAAAAGCAGGACATAATTGCGTAAGTAATGCTGGCATCACTTTCACCGACTTGTGTATTTCCCCTTTTTCCGCTATATACTTTTCTATAACTAACGTTACTATATTCTTACAAGCGACAGTAAGTCTGCATAGAAGTCGTAGGAGAAAGAAATTTTTTAACTCGCAGTAGAAAACTCCTCTGATAATAAATTTTGCGCAAGTGGTGTCAGAAAAAAAAATATGTCTTAAAACGAAGCCGTTCTAGATCCACTTTTGTTTTAGCATACAAAAGCAAAACAGCAATATGAAATTTCTACCAGTGTTTTGCAAACTACTGAAAGATATCATTTTGGTAGGCATCAGCGGCGCATTAGCGACATGTTTCTTGCCGCTTATGCTTGGCGTCCTTTTTTTTTCTTTGCAGTGGGTGAACTTGAATAATTCCTAGTGTGCAGGACGAAATCTTTAGATCATGTTATGCATTTGTTTCTAATTATTAAAAGATTATGTGAACCCAGTTCATTTGCATTTGGTTTTAATTATGAAAAGATCCCGTGAGCCTGGTTTTTGCTTTTAATGGCTTTTCAGCACCAGCATTCCGCTTGCAGAACGAGAGCTGATTGGTACCTGAAATTTCGCTTCCACTGCCATATAAGAAAGGAGTATTTTCATTTACATTTCCTTAGAAATGGTATAGCGGAAATAGTGGATAGGCTCAGAAATTAAGCGTGAAATACACATCGTACATTGTAATGAGTTTGGAGACCCGAAGACCTTGGAACAGAGACCTGCAACAAGGTAGTCTTTAAGAGGTATGAGGCAAGAAACAGAAAAATTCGACATGATGGAAACATTCACCAGCTCTCAGGCACAAGTTCACTGGGTTGTAACCTATACCACTTCTTGTGTTTGTTTCCTTGGGAACGCATTTTACTTGGCGCAATACAGTACCCAGAGCAGTGTTTTTTTTTGTGATATGTAAACCAGCCGCACTACTCTATCGAAAAAGCCGGTGATGAGGTTGCAGCCTCATGCTTTGTTTTCAGCCAGGTAATCCTGGGCCACTTATTTGAGGTACGCGTTTATACAGCTTATTGGTGGCTGGGAAAACCAACGGCCCCTTGTGTTGGATGTTGTGCAACACCTTGAGGAGACTTTTGCACAAATTCTGGTTTGACTGTGATACCGCCATCCTTGGGACGTTTTTGATAGAGTACCGCATTTTGTTTTTTGGAGGAGACTTTCAGCGACTGTAGTTAGCTCAACAGAAGGGAAGCATGCGGCCACAAGACGGCCAACCTTACTGTTGAAACTAACTTGCATCTGATGCCGGGAGCACTTAAAAGCGAGTGTCGGCTTGACTAATTTTGAGCGTTCTGAATTAAAGGCTTACAACTTCTTCCTGGTACGCGGAAAGAAACCCCAGCAGGAAAGGCTGTCTCCAAATGGCCGCCTTAGGTCTAAAATTGTAGGTCTTTCTTACTTGGAGGCTCGACAGTACTTACAGGGCCATGACCTTTGAGGTTAAGAGGATCTGAAATCTTTGTAAGATTAGCTTGAAACAAATTGTCACACCCTGAAATTAAAAGCGTCAGGCATCGGAACATATAATTTTAAAACACATCTTGGGATTCTTCGAAAAACACACTATCCTAAACAATTACCAGCATGATCTCTTCGAAGGATTGATGGCTACCATATAACTAATCGCATTTACGCACGACATTTGTCAGTAATTAGACCTAGGTGAACAGGTTTACGGCATGTTTGTTGACTTGTCCAATGGTTTCGACACCGAACCACACCCGAAACTCCTCCATAACTTTACTGATATTAATAACCGTTACTTCCCTGGTTTATTGGATATCCCGGTTCCAAACCCAGCATTCCGAGTCGGTAAACTTAAGTTCATCTATTCACTCCCATGCCCCACCGGTTAGTGTTGCATCCGGCGTTTCACAAGGTTATGTCTTAGGCCCGCTTATATTCTCGTGATACATTGAAGACCTGTCACGTTGCGCGTCCGTTAGAATTTGTCTTCCCGCTGATGACGGCGTCCTGTATCACAGCATTTACGCACCACTCGACCAAGCATTGCTTAACGAGTCATTTGTTAAATTTTGTAGGTGGTTTAAGTAATGCCGAATGAACATTAATTTCTTAAAAACAGTTCACATGTCCTTTTCTAGACGCCCATCTCCTTTACTTTTCACGTATACTTTTCACGGTCAGAATTTAAAAAGAGCAGTTGAGTCTAAATATCTCAGTCTTCAATTTTCTCAAGACATGCCATGGTCGCAAAACATTATAACCGTATGTAACAAAGCTCCTAAACGTCTCGGGTACCTTCACTGTACATTGCTTAAGGCCCCAAAGGATACCTAACTGCTGGCGCACAAAAGAAATCTGTACGCTTAATCTTTCATAACTACGGCCGAGATTTTTTTCTTTGTTACAATTACACAGCCTCAAGTCTCAGAGCACTATTATCTCGTTGCCGCCGAAATTCTTGAAGGTTTACACAAACACATTGGCTAGTTCGCAGCGGCTTCCTTCACTAAGCAACTATTTGAGCTTTAACAAACTTTCCACCACTAGAAGTTCCCATATCCTGAACCTTACCCCATTCCTTTGCCGCACTGAGCCGTTCAAACACAGCTTCTTTCCCCTAGCCATTGAACTCTGGAGTTTGCTGCCTGGACACGTCCGCTCGCTACTCATTTAGGAGTTTTGGGTGGCCATCACTTGTTAGTGACTTTTTAATTTTTTTTTTAAGAGGTTGGCATTTTTTGGTGGCTTTTTTCTCTCTCCTTGCCCACTCCTGATATAGCTTTATCAAGGCTGCGGCACGAAAAAATAAATAACGAAGCAAGTTCCAGATGAGCACTTCTGTTTCTTCCAGGCAGGCTTGTACAGACACCAAAGCGCACCATGCGAAACATAATGAAACAGTTTCCATAATAACAGAAAATGGTGATTATATTCCATAATCAGATTATAAGAATTTGGCAGCTTTTAAAGATTTCTTTGCCCGGAAAGGGTCGTCCAGCATAAAAATGTTAAGGCAACGGCCAAAATTATGATAGCACGAACCATTTCCATTCACAGCAGTTCTGAAGGCATTGTCACGTTTGTGGGTCAGAAGCTCCTGCCTGGCGCCAAACAATGTGCTCAGTTTTTGAGACGACAAAAGATGAGAACGCTCCCAGTTCCACACTCCTGTGCTTTTCTCTACACAAGCATAATCGTGCCGCCAGATGCAAAAAAAAAATTGTGCCTTTCATAAGTGGAGTCACTTTTGACAGGATGCATCGGTTTTGCATCAGGAGGCCCGATTATGCCTCGTGTAGAGAAAATCACAGGAGTTTGGAACCGGGAGCGTTCTTATACTGTAAGGTTCGAAATCCACTAGGGGCCTCTCCTCGAGCACCTCTCTGGAAATATAGCCAAATAAATGCTTTTCACCGCCACCACCTCTCAAAAGTCGCTGTCACCGAGTGCATCTGCAAATTCGTTTTTTTAGGACATCTCAAGGCGCTGTGGCTGTCTCAAACTTGGGTGGACACATAAACCTCGTAATGAGGGAAGGAATGTGAGAGTGAAAAAAAGATAGAAATTCCCCGAAATCCATAGAAACTATGGATTTCGGGGAAACAAAATGGCACAGTATCAATCTCACATCTCCGCGGACACCTGAACTGCGCCGTAAGTAAAGGGATATAGGAGGGAGTGTAACAACAAAGGGAGAAAGAGGTGCCGTTGTGGAGGGCTCCGGAATAATTTCGACCACAAGGGGATCTTTAACGTGCATTGACACCGCGAAGCTCACGGGCGCCTTTGCGTTTCACCTCTATAGAAACGCTGCCGCCACGGCCGGGCTCGAACCCGGGTGCTCCAGATCAGTATCCGAGCACTCTAACCACTGGGCCACTGCGGCGGGTGGAAAAAAAGAGAGAAATATAAATGCGGTAGTGGAGAGCTACTGAATCATTAGCATCAAGAGGGACACCGCACAGAACGTTGGTGCGTTTAGCGTTTTCCTTTCATCAAAAAATTAAATCCACTGCAGGAAAGGCGTAGTCCATTCTTGAATTGCTCTCTCCTGAAGACGCTTATGGCAGCGCGCACTTGGGAACCTCGAAATTTTAACTGCAGCACTTTGCCGAAAGCCCAACACATATACACTCTTGTGTTTTTAGGAGAATCTTTCAAGGCGAAGTAGGCAAGTAATAAGGGAGCAATGGCTCGTTACCGTCCACCCAAGTGTGATTCGCAATGCTCTGTTCTGACATGATAGCGTCCTCGAAAGAGCCATGACCGCGTGATGTGTTATCATGCCACCAGGGCCTATATATTCCGATGCGCTTTTCAATACACGTTCTTGGTTCGTGGTCCATGTCACCCTTCAGTTATATCACCAAGTATCATCATACGGCTAAAAAGGAAAACTGTGCAGCTCTCAGCGGAACTTTACATTTAAGTAAATTATATCCTGTTTGGGATCTTACTTCAAATGCAAAGTTTCTGCGAGAGGTGCATAGCTTTACTCGCTAACCGGATGGCTACGATATGATGGACGCTAACGAGTAATTGCTTCGTTATTACAAATCTTGTCCGCCTCGGGGGGACTAACCTCAGGGTACGGGATGAACACTCTTTCCCTTTCGTATAAATCAATTCGCCCTCACTCTACAATACATACCCGTCCGGTCAGCTTATTTGGTAGAGCAACTGCTCCGAACAGGAGGAGGTTCGAACTCTGAATAGCAACCTTTTTTTTCTTAACTGCGAACTTTCCATGAGAGCTGCTTCTTCCCTTCGCCCTCGTACTTCGTGCTACCTTTACGCAGAATTTCATGTTGCGCAGCAGCGCCGCAGACGAAATTCTGATGGGGAATCAGATCCGTACGCGCGCGTATTCGGTCACAAATGTTCTCGGCGCTTTTCTCTTGTACTCTTTTGACCAACAACTAGAAGCGGGCCTAATATCTGGGCAACGTCTTATGGACAACTGCAACGGCTTCCATCCAGCAACACTACGCTTTCTACACGTGTGAGACAATCGCCTTCGGGCTGGGCGCCTCGCGCTCGGTGGAGCTCCTCAAAAGGTGCGTGCGATTCGGATTGCACTGGCAGCATGTGGAAAATTGTTTTTCTTCTGCTTTCACATCAATCATCTTAAAAATAATTACCCTATTAGTCGGCACTGATGCGCACCACTATAAAGAAAAACATTCCCTATACTCTTTGCGTTCGGTGACCGTTGGCTTGCGTAATAAACGTCAGAAGGAGAGCGGAAATTGCACTCCGAAGTCACACTCCAGCCATCTGCGTCACTACACAGCGAACGCGACGGCATGCTTTTATACGTTGGTTGTGGAAATATTCGTGCCATGTTCGCTTCATATTCATGAAATGTTTGTGTCACAACTTTTCTCGCGTGAGCTTCGTCATCTAGTTTTGGTCAACTATGATACGTGGAATAGCCTGCGTGCTTAAGTTTCGCACAGAGCTCTTTAAAGGGGAACCAAGTCGAGATGTTACCTGCAGGGCAAGTGTCTTCAAAAACACTGCCTTTTGCTTGGCGCCCTGCATCATGCGTGCGAGTCGCGACCGGCGTGACGATAATAGAAGGACCACTGTAGCTGGTCGAAAAATACCCTGGCCGAGTAGTTTCGGGTTTCAAGTTCTTCCGCCAGGTTTGGAAAAAGGTGGCACTCAGCGTCGCCATCGGCAGCAGTCTGAACCCAGCGGAACGCCACTTTCGGACGCCAACTGGCGCGTGGCTACTGATTTATTTTGAGGACAAAGCTGTGATAACTTTGGAAAAGCCATTTAGCAGGCACTACGGCAGCTATAACGCTTACCGCGTTTCATTTTTATTAGTAAACAAAAGGCGCATTATCACCTCCCTTTGTACGTGCATACCACTGCCTCCTCAAAGCGCTACATAGATTTCCAGTGAGCGAGGGAGCCAGTTATGCTCCTTTCTTTTGAAATGAAACGAAATTGGTTGTTGGGGAAAGGAAATGGCGGAGTATCTTTCTCACATATCGGCTGACACGAGAACCGCGTCTTAAAGGAAGGGATAAAGGAGGGAGTGAAAGAAGAAAGGAAGAAACAGGTGCCGTGTTGGAGGGCATAGCTTGGTCGTCAAGTTCATGGATTACAGCATTTCTTCATCCTTAATAGCCAGAACGCACGACAGGTTCCTTTGATTGCGTGGAGCGCCATAGCTATGAGGGTAGCGCTCCTGGTTTTGTCTCGGGTGTGTCAGCCGGCCTTGGGTCATTTATTACCGGGGAACCTGGTGTAGGAGGCCTCGACACGTCGAAGGCTGCGGGGGTCTCAGCTGTGCTTCGTTTACGAACTTGATCCAAGTGGCGGCGTACAAGCCCGTCCGCAGCCTTAACATCCAGGAGGCGAGCGCCGGAAGTATAGCTTCCACGGTGTCCGGGAACCCCTTATCGCCGGCGCCGTAATTACGCAAGTACACATATTTTCACGGTGCAAAATTCCAGCCCGAGTAATTCGCAGCTTTGGCAGGGTAGGCTCTGGAAGGAAAAGACATGTGCAATCTTGTGCGCAAACGGTACCCTAGTAGCATCTCTGAAGGAGAAGGGCGCCCTTGTTGCGGTGCGTTTCGATAATTGCACAACAGCCGGTCAAACGATGTTATAAGGCAAACGCCTCCCAACATCTTCAAGCCTGGTTTGACTGTGCGCACGGCTCGCTCGGCTAGGCCATCACTTTGGGAGGGGGGGGGGGGGGGGTTATAGGGTGGTGTTCGAATATGTGCGATTCCATTGCGCTGCATAAACTGCAGCGCTACAACTGGGGCTAGTTGGAAATGCATCCTTGAAGGTATTGGTGAGCCCGCCGCGGTGGCTCAGTGGTTAGGGTGCTCGACTACTGATCCGGAGTTCCTGGGTTCGAACCCGACCGCGGCGGCCGCGTTTTTATGGAGGAAAAACGCTAAGGCGCCCGTGTGCTCTGCGATGTCAGTGCACGTTAAGGATCCCCATGTGGTCGAAATTATTCCGGAGCCCTCCACTACGGCACCTCTTTTCTTGCTTTCTTCTTTCACTCCATCTTTTATCCCTTGCCTTACGTCGTGGTTCAGGTGTCCAACGATATATGAGACAGATACTGCGCCATTTCCTTTCCCCAAAAAACCAATTAAAAAAAAGGTATTGGTGAGCGCTACCGAAATACGGAAAGGGACGCAAGCGGGGAAAGGGAGCGCTTGTCCTGTGTGTTCGTCCCTTTCCGTATCTCGGTAGCGCTCACCAATACCTTCAAGGATGCTCGAACTCCCATGCTGTGAATGGCGTCCAGTTGTCAGACACCACCGTGTGCGGTATGCCGAAACGGTTAAATATTGTCTTGAGAGCATTTATTGTGCTGTGAGAGTTCGCCTGCGACAGAGGGACCGCCTCAATCTACTTTGTGTGTGAATCGACAACTACCAGTATCATTTTCCCTTTGATTGGTCCCGCATAGTCGATATGCAAACACGACCACCTTTCGCGTGTATCGGGCCAGTTTACTGGTTCTTTCGCCTGAGGCATCGGTAATGACTGCACGCAGTTGTGGCATGTCGCAGCAATGCGCTCAATGTCCTGCTCTAAGCCGGGCCACCAAAATAAAAGACCTGGCTTTTGCCTTCATAGCGGACACGCCTTGGTGATCTACATGTTGTAGCCTCAGAAACTTCCCTCGCGCATCTGTTGGCACTACAAAGCGATGACCCCAGCAGAGCATTTCCTCGCTTACAGACAGCTCGTGCCGCTTTTTGTAGAAATCTGCCATTTCTTTCGTTTCCATGTCAAAACTGTGCGGCCAGCCTACCCGTGTGTACTTGCGTATCTGTGCGAGTACCTCATCAGTGACCGCGAGTGCCTGAAGTTCCTTTAATGCCACGGCTGGCTGATCCCACTGGTCCAGGGTCAGTACAATTTGGGCCTCATCTTCCTGGCCCGCCTCCTCCAACAATGGTTGAGGTAGACGGCTCAGAGCATCGGCATTTCACTTGAATTTTCCAGGCTTATGCTGGAACCGATATCGGCATAGGCTCCGAGTATAATGGTCCATCGCTGAATGCGAGCAGCGGCCATAAGCGGCGTTTGCCGATCCGCACTTAGGAGATCCAACAATGGCTGACGGTAAGTTACAAGTGTGAATAGCCTGCCCAGCAAATAATCTCGGGATCTCGTGACACCTTAGACAAGAGCCAATGCCTTCCGTTCGATCTGCGAATGATTCTTTTCTGCGGCAGTAAGCGTCCCAGATCGGAATCCTACGGGCTGATACTGTCCTCTAATTCGGTGGAGTAGGGCCGCTCCCACACCGTAGGGTGACGCATCACACTCCAAGAATAGCTCTCTTCCAGGGTCGGAGTGAGTCAGTACCGGAGCGGAACACAAAGCGGTTTAGTTTTCCGGAATGCCTCACCTCTCGGCCCATCCTTAGACCACTGGGATATCTTTTTCAGAAGTCGGTATAAGGGGCTGAGAAGCGTGGACAGATTAGGCAAGAATTTGTTACAAAACGTAAGCATGCCCAGAAAGGACCGCAGCTCCGTAACATTCCGACGAGGAGTCGGAGGCAGCTGAATTGCCTCGACGTTCTTCTCCGACGGCTGCAAACCTGTCGCGTCAATTCTATGTCCTAGATACGTAACGGACGCCTTGCCTAGACGGAACTTGTCTGCCCGGAGCTTGATGCCGTATTCTCTGAAACGCTGCAGAACTGCTTGTCGGTTCGTATTCGGCTTATCATTCGCATCTGCTGTTAGGACGTCATATAAGTACGCTAGAACCCCTGGAAGGCCTTGCAGAGCATACTTAATTGTTCTTTGAAAAATCGCAGGTGCGGATGCAATTCCAAATGGCAGTCGATTAAACAGAAGAGGCCCTTGTGAGTGTTTATAAAAGCTAATTTAAGCGAATCTTCGTCTAGAAGAATTTGGTTGTAGGCATCGCGTAAATCCAAGATGCTAAACTGCTGTCCGCCGCGAAGCGTAGCGAAAATGTCGTCTGCTACGGTTAGGGGATACTTTTCCATTTCACAGACTGGTTTCAGGGTTACTTTAAAATCACCTAAGTTTTCAATACAGGAGCTACCGTGGTTGCCCATTCTGCAAAGGAAGCAGGCAAAATAATGCCCCAAGCAACGAGTCGGACTAACTCGGCGGAGACCTTATCTAGCAGAGCGAATAAAACGTTTCTTGACATGCAGAACCTTGGTGTTGCTCCGTCCTTTACATGTAGCCGTGCGGGTGGCCCCTTGATAAGTCCCACGCCCTCCGTGAAAAGGTCAGCGTACTGGTCCATCACGAATGCAGCTCCTTGACTCTCCAGCTTCAATTCGGCTGACTGCGACATGGTGTGAAGAAGTGGCGCCCCTTGTATATCGAGTTTCTGCAATAAGTCAAGGCCGCAAAGGCTAGGCCCTTCGCAGTTTAACACTACGAGGTTGCAGTCAACTGTCACTGACTTATAGGAAGCTTCCATGTGCAGAACGCCAAGCACTGGTAGCTTTCCAAGATAGCATGAAAGGGTTAACGCAGCCTCACAAAGCGGTGACCATTTATGACGATGGGCTTCGTATATTGCTTTGGGCACCACGCAGACCGGCGAGCCTGTGTCGATTATCAACTTCAGTGAAATTCCACTCCACGTGACAAGCTTCCGTTCGGGCGGAACCATACTTTTATTGCTTTTTACTGACCATATTTTCAATGCATTGCTGCCGCTATCTTCACTTTCCGCCGAAAATTCGGTTATCGCCAAGGATCGATGGGCGGAAATTGTTCGAGAGCATACTCGCGCCAAGTGCCCTTGCCGCCCGCATTTGTAACACCAGCGCCTTTGCAGCGACCACGCAATGGCCGGGTGCCCCTGTCTGCCACAGCAGCTACATTGTTGCGATAACATGCTCGGCTCATTCCT
The DNA here is from genome assembly GCA_030143305.2 of Amblyomma americanum. Classification (NCBI taxonomy): domain Eukaryota; kingdom Metazoa; phylum Arthropoda; class Arachnida; order Ixodida; family Ixodidae; genus Amblyomma; species Amblyomma americanum. The sequence goes on from JARKHS020002406.1 coordinate 232,109, forward strand.
TATTATTGCGGGATTCCCTTTCCGCTGAAAGTTGAGCCCACCGACGGCGTCACCTTGCCTGTCCATCTGTTGCGAACAAAGCTCTGCGCTTTCAGCTGCTAGAGCAAGTGCTTCGGCTTCCGAAAGAGTCCGGTCCTTCCTCGCTAGCAGCTTTTTCTGCAAGTTTTCGACCGCACCCCGCAAACGATGCGATCCCTCAGCATTCGCTGCAACATCGAATAGAAGTTGCAGTTTTGGGCTAGCCTACGAATCTCGACGATAAACGCCTGTATAGACTCCCCTTCTTGTTGGCTTCGATGCAAGAACCTGAAACTTTCCGATATCTCGTTAGGTGACGGATCATAGTGCTCATTCAACTTTGAAACGACTTCTTCATAGCTCAGCGAGCTCGGTTTTCTCTGTGCTACTCTACCGCAATGAATCTCAATGGTCCTTGATTTTAATGCTGCAACCAACAAGGCCCTCTTCTTGGCGTCGTCTGTAACCTCGTTTGCTTCAAAGTAACCGTCGACTTATACGGGATACGCGTGCCACTTATCTGTGCCCTCTCCGAAATCAGGAAGCTTGAGGGCCATGACTGCGGATGGGCCGATGTGTGTCTTCGTTTCGTTTCTGGTACTCGGCGGCTGATGCGTATCGGTGGGCATCCTCGTCGCCAGTGTTAAGAAGTTTTCGGGCGGCGGCAACGCCGCTCCAGTAGTGGACGAGACGCTCGTACCATGCAGAAGACACCTGGTTTATTCACACTTGTGAATATAAAGGAAAGTAAAGGGGAAAGGGAAAGCGTGATAGAGATCAAGGAAAGTATGCGGAAAAGTTTCCATTCAAGCAGCTGTTTCCACAGCAGACTAAGGTGCAGCACGTCGGCACCAGCACTGTGGCGCCATCTGCTGCACTTGCCTGCTATTAATTGTTGAAGTGAGTACTTCATAAAAAAAAGGGGGTATGCTCTTTGCAGATGAAGTGTTCCTGTATATGCTCCCGAAAAGAGCAGAGTTGCGCGAATGTCCGCCATCATGTTCCAAGCTGTGCAGGAAAGCCACTGCTCGTACGTACAGGGGCTGCGTTCATGGGCGCTTGGGCTTGCTTTTTTTTATTTATGTGCGTACAAATTGCACTTAATAGCAAGTTTTAAACGTAACGCCGAAAACTAATCTGTGATTTCCTGAGGGTGCGCATAAAGCATGAAAAAAAATCGCCAAATCTTAACAGCAAATCGTAGTCATGACAAACTGACGAAAAAATACTAGTTACGGCCTGCAATTTTTTTTTCTGGAACACGTAATTTCAGAAGAAAAGGCACTCCCGTTCGGGATTGTGCAGCGCCTGTCTTGCCCTGTCTTCTTGCGTGCTCGCCTTAAGAAAAAAAAAGAGTAAAGCGAAAATAATAATTGGTTTTTTTGGGGAAAGGAAATGGCGCAGTATCTGTCTCATATATCGTTGGACACCTGAACCGCGCCGTAAGGGAAGGGATAAAGGAGGGAGTGAAAGAAGAAAGGAAGAAGAGGTGCCGTAGTGGAGGGCTCCGGAATAATTTCGACCACCTGGGGATCTTTAACGTGCACTGATATCGCACAGCACACGGGCGCCTTAGCGTTTTTCCTCCACAAAAACGCAGCCGCCGCGGTCGGGTTTGAACCCGGGAACCCCGGATGAGTAGTCGAGCGCCCTAACCACTGAGCCACCGCGGCGGGGCAGTAAACCGATGAATTACTCATTTCACAACTAGCACCGCCACGTGTTCAGTGCGGGTTGTGCGCGGAAAATACGGATACGCATCTCCCTAGAACCACATTAAAATGATTCTGCAGCTTGTTGCACGCAAGCAGACTATAGCAACACCAATGCAATGAACAGGCGAGTCTGACCTAGCAAAAAATTTGAAACTCAATTGCTTGAGTAAAACATTTCACGAAATGTACCCTGTTGCTAAATGCAGTAAGATGACGAATCTTTAAAGGACCCTGAAAGTATATGTCTCGTTGATATTACTAGCTTTCCTAATTTGTATTAAAAAACATTATCTTTTCATCTCAGTTATTAAATTATAATATTTGGGCGCGCTTATCGCGGCCTATTCCCAAAAGGCACTTAAGTCACGGACGCACTTCAGCCGCTGGCATTTCAAATGGCAGTTCCTAAAACGCTTTGCCGTTTCCAGTGCCGTTGCTGCAGTTTGGCGCACTGCATCCAGTCATAACTGACGACTGCGTATCTCACTGCCACAGCATAACACCAAACCTGAAGCCGCAGGTGTGGACGGAAAATGTATTAAATGTAGCCGACAGCGTGGGCTCTCATGAGGCGTCGAGCGGACGACGGGTCGCTCGGCACTGTGCCTGCGAAGCCAGCTTTCCTGCGGAAAGATGCACACTGGACGTCACAAAAATCATGTGGTCGCCTCTCGGCGAATGGTGTTCGGAGCAGCAAAGAAAAACAGACCCGCAACTGTGCTCCCTACGGGAGCATATACAAAAAAACTATGCAGAGGTAAAGCCCCTCAATAAACTAAAGGTAACGACATCTCCTCTTTCCTCCTGCGCAGGCGCTCATCCTCTCGGCTACTCCCGGGTAATCCCGGGCACAAGACGGTTCCGGCATCTAGGCGAGGGGAAACTAGCAGGCGGGGGGAAACTAGCATGTGTTTTCTGCCTTGGCTTCGGTCGAAATGAGATCATGGCATGGGAGATTAGAAATCACTAACTCAAATAACTGCCCTGAGCAACGTTGCACTGCATTGTTGGAAATTTTATTACAGCGATCACTGTGATTACGGTGAACTCGTTGGAGGTGGCGTGTGCGACCGAGCTCGCAGCCCTATGGTGAATATCCTGTACTGAATATCCCTTTAGTTGAACGGCATACAAGTAGCGTGTGGCGTAGGCTTTATACGAACGGATGGCGATGCAATGCTGTCATAATGTATTCGTTTCTCAAGGGCGCGCTATCTCGAGCAAACGGCAATGCTATTGAGTATGTAGGTGCCTACTCATCTCAGTTTCAATTTATTTTTAGTGCAGGAAAGCTTAGCGAATATATCGAAGTTGCTATACCTCGAACCCCTCGCAGGGTAACGTTAAAAGTATCCCATTGGCGGTAGTCCCTTAATATCAGTATAACGATGCACTAGTTACGCACTGTAACACGGTTGTAGATTTTGCGTGGAACTCAATCTCTACTCGAGTTTGAACACGGCAGGTACTGTCACTCCTGAATATTATTTACGCTGCCCGTCCAGGTGCATCGGTTTGGTTAAACTGAGCGCCATCCACCACCGGACGAAGCATTTGAAATGGAGGCGCAACCACCACATAAACCGGCATCGAGGATCAGGCTTCTCTGCAGCGCAAAGCGACGGGCAGAGGCCCAATTAATGACGTCACATACGACGGCGCTACGCTTCCAGCGAAGAGACATGTTTCAAGGGGGAAAACCAATGCCATCGAAGGAGAGGCTCACGAAGCATTGTTTGGAGGCATTGCACGATGGAGAGCAACATGCGAAATGGTGGAACCAGCTAAACAGACGCAGGACAAGAACAAGGAGTCACAAACACAACACCGCTGGACTTAGAACTGATTTATTGCGAGTAATTCAGCCACATTTATACATACTCTTCAGCCACATTGATACATTTGCATCATTAACCACCAGACGAAGTTCACCCCGTGCGCAGTGGGGGTGGTTTATTTAATTCCATTGTCCTGCGAGAAAATATATATTGGCCAAACTGGAGCTTCCCACTGTTCCCTTCGGTTTCACCTGGTCAGTATAATCGGTCAGGGGAAATCAAGGCGTGAGCGCAGGCAACGGACATCTGAAATTTCGGCGATAATGACGTCACCACAAGTTTCCCCGCATTCTTTAACGCAGTGAGGAGAAGCCTCAGCACCCTCGATGTTTTTACCTGGCGATTACGTCACCATTTTAAAGGCCAGTGACAAAACAGTTTACATGCTTCACATTGAAGCTTCATAGATTGGAATTCTTGAATAACCGCGAATTCTGGAAAAAATATAACCAATTGAGCTTCCCCTTAAGCAGGTAATATGCGAGTGCAGCTCCTGAACGGCCTGCGCATGTTTTGCTTGTTCTTACGCTTACGTAATGGTCAAGCGTATTAAGGACCCTTTCCTTCTGCTTGTGGTGTTCATGAGTTTTGTTAGCGTTAGAGTTGCTGTGAAAGTTGTCGCAGTGAACATTGCGGACTCACTTATTGTTGTGTGTGCGGTAATGGTGCTTCTTTGAAGTGATGACTTTTGTGCCGTGGTTTTGCGAAGGATCAAGTCTGCTGGTTCTATGCAGTATCAATTGCCTCTTTCGAAAACCCCCGGATGGCACGCTATCTCAGGGGAATTTTAAACGACACTTAAATCCTTTCCTGCGCTCCGAATATCAATTTTTTTAATGCGAAAGCATTATACAGTTCAAGAGGCGGAAAATAAGGTGGTGTCGTCCACGCCAGGCGCTTCGAGAACCCACGTCACCTCATGACGTCATCAGAAGTGCTTACATAACCAGAAAAGAAAGAAAATAAAATTTCTGACAGAAACTTCCGCCCCAAGTCGCTTTCTAAGAGAGGACGGTCCGAACATACCACCTTCGCTGGCCACTTCTATAGAGCACAGCGCCATCATCGCAGCATAGTAACTTGCAGGCTACACTGCCATTGGTTGGGTATTGTCGTCTTCATCAACCTCCATTCGGGTGGCGAGAACTGATACTGCATTAGAATAGTACGCCATCGCCGCAACGACAATCCACGTGCATGCTTTCGCATTCACAGCATGTAACTAGTATTAAGTGCCCTCAATGATTTTTTTTGAGGCCAGTATTGAAGTTTGATTTTTGCCCCAGTCATTTGCCAAAAATAATTTTTTTAATATCAACAACTGATGATCAGGAAAAACTACGCTTTGTAGACCGCTACAAACCGATCGCGTTTTCTAATGTTCGTTATACAGCCTATGCTGAATTCCTCTCAATTCGACTACAGCTTGTAATGTATAGGCTTGATGGGACAGTCATTACTGTCTAATCTGCATTAGGCGCTCATGGTGTTGCAGTATTGCAGTAACGGCCATGAGCAATTACAGCGGCTTCAAAGGGACCTCGCAAAATCGTTCAGTCGATTGTCTCCTTCACTCCTTTTTTCTCTTTTAAATCCTGATAATCTTTTTTCCAATCTTTCTACTAGGATACGCCTTTGTCATGAAAACTGTTCCGCGTGCTTGATTGTAAATGGCTGTCTCTCACAAGCAGTCCGCATTGAGACCTCTCTGAAACAGAGTGCCCGCTGTCCGCGCTCCGGTTCCCACTATACTTGGAGCCACTTTCATAAGTGTTACAAACAGTGCAGCCGTCTGCGGTTTTCGTTATATATGTCACGACCAGAAGGTATTACGAAGGAATCTTTTTTCCCAGTGCTGATAAGACAACGCTTGCATTGTAGGATTATGCGGCATTAACGTCCCGAAGTACTCAGGTTCTGAAGGACGCCGTAGTCAAGGGCTCCGGAAATTTCGACCACCTTGTGTTCTTTACCGTGCACATCACACAGTGCACGGGCATCTAGAATGTTGCTTCAGTCGAAATCCTACCGCTGCGGCCGGGATCGAACCCGCGTCTTTCGTGTCAGCAGCCGAGCGCCATAACCTCACAGCCGCCGCGGCGGCCCAGGCATCTATGAGGTTATTCGTGTAACGGAAGATTTCGGTTCATTGTCCGGAGCTCGGATTAATCGCTCTGTGTTGTGGTCTCAGGCTTTGTATGAGCGAGACGACACCTGCTGAATATGCTGGAATGGACACGTATTCGCCACACAAGTACCTTGGGCTCGCTTTCAGTGCCAACTCTTCCGCGCTATGCTCAAACTTCTGTTCCTCATGGTCTCTCCATTTTTGGCAGGGCGATTGCATGTGATCTCTTTCTCGCCAATAAAATTTATTTTGCACACTATATTGCGGATTGTACAAAACTATACATCCAGCACTTCCCTGCTTCGACAGTGTTTTTGCTACTTTTCTGTAGGATTCTTCTTTGAAATCAGTGAGGCGTAATAAGCTTTTCCGGCTAGTAAGCACTGGCAGCCGTGGTTTAGTCGACCTGTATGTCCGACAGATAGATTCATGTTTCATGTTCTTCCGGTACACTACCCACTCAATAGTCCGTGTTTTCTTGCAAGTCAATTGAGTTCATGTGTTACCGAGCCTCCATGTGTCTTCTAGTGTTTCTGATCATCCGTGTTGGTGGATATTAATTCAAGGGCTATATTTGGCTGTGCGTTTTCTATTTATTCATTTTTCTCCTCAGTTCCTCGTTTCAGTGTCGAGGAAAGGGGAAAACAATTATTTAACTTGTATGCGGTCCCTCTCGTCCTTGTGGCTCTCCGGGTGTTTTGGTTTACCAGGAAATTACGTACTGAAGAGAGTGTGTGAAATGCCCTTCTCGCCACGTACAAAAACATTTTTCTATTAGCTACACATCGAGGCCTTTCTCGTTAAAACTTGGTTACAAAAAGGGCACTTTTGTGTATAAGGTATTTTGTCGCCTTTGTGATGCTCCCGAAATGATTCAGCATTGTTTAAATAATCTCAAAGATGCAATTTTCTTTAGGCATATCATGTGATGTACTTTAAAAAAAACCGAATGATTTGGGCACCGCACTTGTACGATATGTGACTGCACTGCCGTTTGTTGAAGAATTCTTCCACGAGTTTTTTTTTTATCTCAGGCTCTGTAGAACACGCATGATCCACCGACATTGTGAATCAGTTCTTTTTGCGAGAGGCTTCATTAGAATGCAGGTACCCCTAAACGAAAAATGCCCAGATCCAGTTCGAACCGGAATGGCACTCACTCTTAGTGCTGTGGTCTGCATTTCCTTTTTTTTCTAGTACTTTGTTGTTTTGCTTACGTGTGCCGTATTATGATGTATGAGTTAGAAACCATGTACTCCTCATTGCCTGTTTAATCATTCATGCTTGCTTAGGTGTGTTGTGTAACGCATCATGTTGATATGCCGCTTTTTATTTTTCGCATGGTTCATTTATATAATACATAGCATCACAATTAAAATAAATAGCACGTTGAAAAAAAAAACCGAAAATATAGCGTAGTTCTCGTGCAGTGACCAGTTGCCAGTGCACCTGGGGCCGAATCCAGGAAAGAGTTCGCTTTGGAACGCGTTTGCTTTGCCGTGACGTCAATTTGCGTAGGCATCGGAGGGAGAAGGATGGGACGAACACTGCGCGAGGAAGAGGGGGCAGGCAACAGACAATCGGCTTTGTTGGGCGGTGCAATCTCAGCTGCTTGTATGTTTAAGAGGATATATGCTAACTTCGGCGCGTTTTTAACCTCTCGTGCCGACAGGCACGATTGCCTGAGCGACGGCGAAAATCGTCGGGCTCACAGACGACTGCGGGAGTCGTATAGTTCCCTAGCTGCAGACTGCCGCCTGGAAGGCCCCTGTAACGAAGAATAGTAGCGCGCAGAGTATTTTTCGCTCTGTTGTGAGCGCACTTTTCCTCGTTGGACCAAGGTGGGGATTTTAGCTCTTCGCATATCCGGCGTACAAGTCCCTTCGACAGCCTGAAATGCCTTCGCAAGGCATCGTCAAGAATGTCGAAAGGATTGTCACACACGCGCGACCGCCGATGCCGCCGAGCACCGCTAACAACAGCGGGGCGACGGGAGGTACCGGCATGTTTCTTCTCGCGCCGAAGCGAACGCCACTTTCAGGGTCCCACACACAGGGACCGAACGCGTTCGCTTTCACTTGATTGACATGTCTCGTGACGTAAACAAAATCCGTGGTCCCGCCTCCGTGAAGTGATGTCACCGCCAGCGGTGACGACACATGGCCATTGGGGCGAGGTGGCGAGCGAGAAAGCGAACGCGTTCCAAAGCGAACTGTTTCGTGGATTCTGCCCCTGACCTGTTCACACCGGCACGCGTTTGAAACCCAGTCGCCGCAGTATTTATTTCTGCACGAATTTTATAGGCTTGAGACGCACCTCGGCTTTTTCGAGATTTCTAGTGAAACGGTGCTATTGCACTAACTATTTATAACTAGCTTTTGGAGAACACGTAGTATTTTACTACAAGTATTGTCAATGAAGTCTTTCAAAACGTCGGATATTATAAAATACCGGGTGCAAGAGTTTGACCTGCAAGGAAAGCAGATTGCGGAGCCCCGGTGAACAGTAAAGCAGTTTATTGGTATAGAAGAGTTCCTTAGCTTGTAGCGCGAAAGCAAGAACCCCATCCATGACGATATCCCTCGTGCGCAGCGTCAGGGATGCATGTGCAACCCGGCGGGCAGGGATATCCAAAGTCGCTTCCATCAGTTCCCCGGTAACACTGTTAACGAAATAAAATAACAGGGTTAGACATTTTCTTTTCCTCACAACACATATTCTCGGTGTTGTTTCCTGTTATGGGCTGCATCAACCTGACACACACTGTAGAATGCAGCGCCTTGTTAATATCTTCTAAGCTGCAGGCTAGTGGCCACCGCCATAGAGAGATTGCTATCCTTAAGGATAAGTTTTATGAAAACGAACACCATAAAGTAGCAGCGAAAACTTCATTCTCCTTCCCTTTAAAATGCAGAGTATGCATAACTACAAACACTGACTGAGAGAAGATACCAACAGGATCTGGCACCACAATTTTCTGAAATTTTGCCGATTTCTCATCAACAGGGCCGGTTTTTGTGCGGCTCAGAATGCCCACGAATACCTAGAGAACTTTCTCAGCATGTAATTTTTACGAATTGTCGCAGGCTTATTCTTTCTTACTAGCACGTAAACTGGCCCTTCGTGTAGCAACACAAACCAAATCAGAAATGAATGATTTCAATTTGTAGAGAACAGGAGCCATGGATGCCGCAATACCATTTAAGTTTTAATCATTCCCATTTCTTCAGCAGTTGCAACATTACAGAACGCTCATTACGAAAAGCAGGCTAACCAACAAAACTGCGATAATCAAATGTGCGACGTTTGAGCAATTCGTTTGATAGGTGCGATATTCAGAGTGAATGTTCGCATTCGCCAGAATTACTGGTTAGCATATTGCGACCAACAACGATACTCGTCATTTGGCAAAGTTGTAGTTTAACATTGTATTTGCAACTCAAAAGATATCTGATGTCTCTTTTTTATGGGGTGTACCAATGTAATATTTCTGTTTCCTTGGATTCTCGCCTCTCATTTTTTTTCGTACCTCTGCTTGCAAGGCACATAGGGCGAAGATATTGATTATTAATGGTACAGAAGACTGAATCTTTTATTACGGGGCTTCTAATAAAATTTCGGGGAATCTACATCGCCCGACGACCTGTACGAAAGGAAAAGATGCGTACATAATATTGTCACCGCCTTTAAACCGCATAGTGCGATAAGCTTAAACCGCCGAATATCAGGAGAGGTAAAATAGGAGGGAAAAACCGTTCCTGATGCTGCCGCTGTTCATAACACGCGGTCTTTTCTATGCAGCTCCCCTCCACTTGCAACGAACTAGGACGATAATAAAGGACTCTGATTTGATTTGATTTGATTTAATTTTGTTTCAGTTCTGCAACTTTCATTTGCACTAACGACCCCAAGCGAGCCATGATGTCATAAAATAAATCTGATAGCGCCGATGGGACCCTCCGCTGTGGCTAAGTGCTTAGCGTGCTCGGCTACGGATCCGGAGTTCCCGGGTTCGATTCCGACAGCGGCGGCTGCCTTTCATTGGAGGCGAAACGCTAAGGCTCCTGTGTGCTGTGCGGTGTCAGCGCATGTGAAAGATCCCCAGATGGTCGAAATTCTTCCGGAGCCCTCCACTACGACACCTCTTTCTTGCTTTCTTCTTACACTCCCTCCTTTATCCCTTCCCTTACGGCGCGGTTCAGGCGTCCGCCGATACGTGAGACAGATACTGCGCCATTTCCTTTCCCCCAAAAACCAAAACCGAACGAAAACGATCTTCATAGCGCCGAGGGGAAGGGGAATGCAAGGTATGGTGGTGCGAGTGTATTGGATGGACACCGCTACTTCAAGAAAACAAACAATGATCGCTTTTAAATTAGCATATCCTGGTATACTGTTACTTTGAGAGCCACTTGGTTGCTACAAAGCTGCTGCTGTCTCCAGTCACGCTAAGTGCACATGACCTTCTCAACACTGCTGCGGAAAGAAAACCGAAAAACTCACTCTTTTATTGCACGGCAGAATAATATCTGGCCCATACGGATGGCCGCCGTAGTAGATAGAGGAAAGCACCGTCCTGCAGAAACATGAAATTGCGACTAACAACACCAAAGTAACAATGTTTTCCTGTGCCGTAATGGAAGAGTACTATGGCACATTGCGTTCGTTCAGAATCTACATCTCAAGACAGGACGCTTAGTTTCGATATAAATTCTCGCATAATACTTACGTGGCCAAGAGGCAGGTTGCAAGAAGTGCGAACAGAAGTTGCTTTGTCGAATTCATTTTCCAATTCTTTCACCGAGGCCCTGACGAATAATCTGCTGTTCGCGAGAACTTCTCACCGGTATTTATACAGCAGCAGACACGTGATCCCAGAAAGTTGGCTGTTCTTGTTTCAAATATAATCGCACGTTTGCCGCAGGATTCGAGCCAAAAAAAAGTCAATTGTTTGTTTTCCTGAGCAGGTGTTCATAACCTTTTTTTCTGGCTTGAGTGAAGACGACGGTGTGGTGCAACCATATAGCGTGCAGATAAGATGGACAAAGACGCTCTTGCATGGCGCAGAACAATAAGCTGACTTTTTGAGAATAGAATGTCAAGAACGCTCTCAGTTTCCCACTCCTGTGCTTTTCTCTGCAAGCAGCATAATCATACTGACAGGTAAAAAAAAAAGATGCATCCTTTTAAAAGTGACTCCACTTTTGACAGGATGCATCTGTTTTGTATATGGCGGCCCGATTATGCCGGCTGTAGACAAAAGCACAGGAGTGGTGAACTGGGAGCGTTCTTGTGCTGAAAGGGGCGAAACCCACTAGGGGCCTCCCCTCGAGCACCTCACGGTAAATATAGCCAACAAATGCTGTTCACCGCCACCATCTGACAGAAGTGTTCGTGGCCTAGTGCATCTGCAAATTCATTTTTCTAGGACATGACATGGCGCTGTGTCTGTCTCAAACCTCGGTGGACACCTAAACCGCGCCATGAGGGAAAGAATGTGAGAGTGAAAAAAGACAGAAATTGAATATTGGTTTTGGGGAAAAAGAAATGGCGCAGTATCTATCTCACAACTAAGCGGAGGGTTCAACCGCGCCGTAAGGAAATAGATAAAGGACGGAGCGAAACAAGAAAGGAACAAAGAGGTGCCGTAGTGGAGAGCTTAGGAATAATTTGGACCACCTGGGGATCTTTAACGTGTACTGACGCCGCACAGCACACGTGCGCCTTTGTGTTTCTCCTCCATCGAAACGCAGCCGCCGCGTTCGGTTTCGAACCCAGATACTCCGGATCAGTAGCCGAGCGCCCTAACTAACCACTGAGCCACCACTGCGGGTGAAAAAAAAATTGAGAAATAGAAACGCCGTTGGGGAGAGCACCGGAATTATTTCCATCAACTGGGGATCCATAACATGCAGTGACATCACACACACAAAACATAGGGGCTTTAGCGCTCTCCTTTCATCAAATAATTAAATGCACTGCAGGAAAGGCGGAGTCCATTCTTTAATGACTGCCTTCCGAGAGCTGCAGCTCTTGGCCGAAAGCCCAACCCATATAAAAATCTAGTCTTTTTAGGGGAATCTTCCAAGGCGAAGTAGGTAAGTATTAAGGGAGTAATGGCTCGTTACCATCCACCCAAATGTGATTCGTGATGCTCGGTTCTGACATCATCGCGGCCTGGAAAGAGCCATGACCGCGTGGTGTGTTATCATGCCACACGGGCCTATATATTCCGGTGCGCTTTTGAATACACATTCTTTGTTCATGGTCCATGTTTTCCTTTATTCATATCACCAAGTATCACCGTTCGGCTAAAATGGAAAGCTGTGCAGCTCTCACCGGAATTTTGCAGTTAAACAAAGTATATCCCGTTTCCGATTTTTCTTTAAATGCAATGTTTCTGCGAGACCTGCAAAGATTTCCTCTCTAAACTTATGGCTACGATAGGATGGACGCTAACGAGTAATTACTCCTTTATTACGAATCCTGTCCGCCTTGGGGGACTAACCTAAGTGCAGTGGATTAATACCATTTTCCTTTCGAATCAATCAGGTTACCCTCGCTCTCAAATTGTAAGCCATTCCGTCCCGGTTAGCTTACATGAGGTTGCAGATTCCTTAGCAAGAGCCTCTCTCTGCGGCCAAATGATTGCTGTCCTGCCAACGTGTGCATATACAGCTGCGGTGAGGTTTCATGGCTACACAATATTTCAGGAATTTGCTTCCTCGGCTCTTGCATAACCTCCCGACTATCAGCGTGTTCTGCATCCTTGGAGTAGAAAAAACTGGCGCTCTCGCAGTCTAGAGGTCTCTTTTACGCGTTTGCGTTGCCGGGTTCCCCTTCTAAATTTCCACCTCCACAGATCTGGCCTGGTGGTTTCTTCATTGTGCCCTTTGTGTGCCGAACCTGAGACAATAGATCACTTCCTGCTGTTCTGCCACCGATTCTCTCATTTGAGGAGGCGTCTTTCGCAAATTCCGTTTCACCAGCTGGGTTTGTCTGTGTCCTCTGCGGTTGTTCTTTCCATTGGCGCTTCCTTGCATGGACGAAGCGACAGGAGTGTGTGCTCTGCTGTGCTAAGTTTCCTTCATCCTCTATACTATTACTACTCCTTTTCCCGTCAAAACGATTCTGTTGCCAGCAGTTAACCGCCAGTGTCTTGGCCTCTCCCCCGTAGTGGGTATGTGCCAACATTATTTATGACCAACCAACCAACCAAACAACCGACCGACCGACAGCGAGCAAACAGCAGGGCTGTTATGTTGACGCAGCGCAATACCTGGAAGCAGCGCTATTATACTACTTATTATATTTCTACATAAATCCTGAATGCGGCGCCTTTCCCCATGTCGTACTTGAATTTATGCACGACGCGGATGCTATCCCTGCCCCATATAGAAGCTGAGAAATTGGGCAAATCATCTGTATTATCGAACCGAGAAAATTTATTCTTACGTTTATGAAGTGCTACTTGTCTTGCTGAAGATACTAGCGTAGACAAGTAACTGATTAGGTTAGGTAAGTTTATTTGGCTTAATAAAACTTCTTGTGGGCTAGTTGGTGACACGTGCACATACTATTCACTTAACATTATATATTGGCTGATTCAAAAAAGAAACCAAATATCATGAAGACAAACTTGAAGGAAAACTCGCAAAAAAAGTTATTGCAAGAACTTTGCTGCGTTCGACTAGAGCATTCGTTCTCGTGCTCGTTAGCTACAAATGTGAGTGACATAAATTCATTATTATTAAATTAAAAACCACCGTTTACAGGTCTGTGATGTATTTTGGTTACCTTCTTAGAGGTTTCACACAAGAGCTATAGAACTTAATTCTATCACCTCAATTCCTTGCGTAATGCTCTATAGTATGATAGAAACTTGGTCGAGTTAGTACAGGTGTATATTGGGTCGGACAGCACAATCGGGCAAAAGGTTGAAGGAACAAGTAGACTCTAATTGTTCATCTGTGTTGTTTCCTTAGTCGTTTCGTCTTTCGCATGGTTGCACTTTTCCACACAATGTGTATAAAGCTCGTGGTGGCTTCATATCTCTCATTGGCGCAAGGGAGAAAAATTGTACTCACAAGTGGACGTTTTAGAACTATACGCACTCTTTTAAGTGTCATGGAATCAACTGCCCGTCTGAAGGAAAGAAACACGGGAAGAAACAACGAAGGAATTGTGCTATACATTCAAGCCTTTTTTTCACATTTTGCACGTCGGTTGTTTATTGGCTCTTGTTATCTCTTTTTTCATTACATGTTTTTCGTTTCGTGGTCTTCAGAGCCCTTTAGGCGCGAAAATACCGCTGACTTGTTACCTAGCGCAACAGGCAGGACTTCTGTTTCGGATTTTAGGAATGCCATCTTTCCCATGCGCTACCTATTTTACCACGTGCCGTCACTTACAAACTTCAAGCATGTTAATATTGTGTTTGACGTCTCAGGTCAGTCCAGTCCTTATCTTCGACTTCTCCTCTACAAGCCTTACCCTACCAGTGGAGAAAATGTACCTGCGTCTGCCACATTCCCAAACAACTTGAAGCACATGTTTGCAGTTTTCGCTGACGGAAAGGAACCAGGGGCTGTGATATGCAGCTATCAGAGTACATACTATTTCCTTTGCGCCGGCTACCTATTTCATACGTTGACAATGGCGACTAAAAATGAAATTGATATGGCCAACGCTTTCACGTCGCAAGCCTTTCACCCGAAGACCCTCATATCATCGAATACCGTGAAATCGACTTTGCAAATTTTTGACCTCACTTGCATCCAGTTCTACCGAATATAAGGTGAACGCGAATAGTATCAGCACATACAGTGAAGGGAGAAAAAAGCGCAAAAAAATTCACGCACTATGCTATCTTACCCAGGCAAACGTTTACAAGGCGTTTTCACCGTAAACAATGCCAGTTCACCTTATGAGAATAAAGCGCGGCAGGCTGTTTCTTTTTTGACACATGGAGTAAGTGGAGAGACGGAAACGCAGTGCTGTACATTGGTGAATGAGCATCATTGACAAACAAGTCCCTTGAAAGAAAAACCAGTACTGTAAAGGCATAACCGAGTGCTAGGCATTCCTACAAAAACGGAGAAGTCGAGCAGTGGAAGCCGCTAAGACAAATGTTTGAAATTGACGAAGCGTACAGTCTGCTAGCAATTCTTCTTGAGAAGAACACCTCCAACACCTCATCACCGACTTTGTCAAGAGAGTACTGCGGCTGGCTTTCGTTTCACAAAACACTTTGCACTGGGAGAGTGTTTTTCGCCAAGTAAAATGTGTTCCCAAGGAAACAAACACGAGAAGTGGTATAGGTTACAAGCTAGTGAGCTTGTGCCGGAGACCAGCTGATGGTTTCTATCAGGCCAAATCTTTCTTTTCCTTGCATTACCTCTTAAAGACTGCATTGTGGCAAGTCGAGGTTCCATGGGTTTCGGGTCTCCAAATACGTATGAATGGACGGTATATATTTCCCGCTTAATTTCTGAACGTGTCCATTACATCTGATATACCGTTTGTAAGGAAAGATAAATAAAAATACTCATTTCTTGTATCGGCGTGGAAGCGAACTTGAAGGTAACAATAAGCTCTCTCGTTCAGCACGTGGAATACTGGTGCGAAAAAGCCAATAAAAAAAACCGAGTTCAAAATTTCCTTTCATTGTTAAAAACAAATATAAATTAAATCATCTAAACATCTGTGTCCCTCACACTAGCAGTTGTTCGCGGGCTGCGGAGCGAAAATCAAATTTGACACCCAAGCATCAGCGGCCAGAAACCTTCTGCCTTCCAATACGATGTTTTTTTTAGTATTTTTCAAAACTCTGGTAGAAATCTTATATTGCTATTTTTTTCTTATATGCTAAAACAATAGTGGCTCTAGAACGGGTTCGTACCAAAACATACTGTTTTCTGACAACACTTGTGCAAAAGCTGAAGGCCTATCGGACCATGTTATGGTATCTTTAAACATTCCATTGCTTCTTCCGAAAAATAAAAAGACAGAGGTGCGTGTTGTGCCAAACTTCTCGCGTGCTGATGATGTTGCAGTTTTAGACTTACTTGATATTTCATTCTCAGATTTTGTGGTTCTTTACGAATCCTGCGACTGCTCAGTAGAAAATCTCTGGGTTTTCTTTAAGAACCTTGCTCTGAATTGCATTTCGCGTTTTGTGCCTACTCGGGTAATTACCCTACGCGCCAGCAGCCCTTGGATAACGAGGGAACTTGTACGCATGGAACGAAAGAATAAGAGAGTTCGCAAAAAACTTCGGCGAAGCCAGTCGGCAGTTGATGCTGCTAAACTGTCTGATATGCGCTTGAACTTAAAACAAAGTATCAAAAAAGCAAAAGAGTATCACTTTAGCGTATCTATGAAAAACTTTCTTGTTTCGTCCCCTGCAAAGTTCTGGCGGCAGTTATCAAAGAAAAAGAAACCTGTGTACAGCGTTGTCGTTGACGGCGAACTCATTACTGATGCGACACAGATTGCTTCGTCTTCCAACCGTTTCTTTTGTACTGTGTTTACGCACGATGATGGTAGAAAGCCTCATTTTAACTCAGCTTGTCCGCCTATTACTGATGTTTCTGTAACTGAAGAAGGTGTTTTCTCTCTGCTTCTCAGTTGTGACGCAAAAAAGACGCCGGGAATTTATGACATACCAAATACGTTTCTTGTGAGATATGCCGAATGGTGTTCCAAGTACTTAACGCTCATATTTAAGAAGTCTCTGTTAAACGCCGAGCTCCCGGAGGACTGGAAGCACGGAAAAATTATTCCTATTCCCAAAACTGAAAATTCATCTCTACTTAGCTCATATAGGCCAATATCTTTACTGTGTACTTCTTCAAAAATACTTGAACATATATTTTTTGGGCATATATCAGCCTTCCTGGAAACCAATCACGTAATTGACGACCGGCAACACGGTTTTCGCAAAGGCTTCTCTACAGTGACCCAACTTCTAGAGACGATGCAGGATTTTGCCGCAGCCATTGATAACCAGTGTCAAATTGATGTCATTTTTTTAGATTTCGAAAAAGCATTTGACCGCGTCTCACACAGAAAGTTCTTGCTAAAGCTAAATACTATCTTTAAAAACGATCTACTGTTGGCGTGGGTACAAGCATATCTATCGTCTCAATATCAGTCCATATCAATCGGCAATGCATGTTCGAGCCCAGCTTTGGTAAGCTCCGGTATCCCACAAGGCTCAGTACTTGGGCCATTGTTCTTTTTAATTTTTATAAATGACATTGTTAAAGAAATCCCTGTCAAAATCAAGCTGTTTGCCGACGATTGTGTATTATATCATGAAATACGAACTCCTGCTGACCAGCTTCTTCTTAATGACGCCTTGGCTAAAATTCATGATTGGTGCTCAACGTGGCGGATGAGTATTAATACTAAAAAAACAGTTTTAATGTCTATTACGCGGAAGAAGCGGCCATTAAGTTTTGCCTATACTATTAATAACCATCCCCTGTCTACCGTGGACAGCTACAAGTACTTGGGATTAACGATTAGCTCTGACCTACGGTGGAACAAACACATTTCTAATATTAAAAATAAAGCTATGAAAAAACTTGGCTTTTTAAGAAGATCTCTCCGGTACTCTACGCAGGAAATTAGGTTACTAGCTTACAAAACTTTTATCCGACCTGTTTTAGAATACGCCTCTGTTGTGTGGGACCCTTATACTAAAGAAAACATTAAAACACTCGAAAATATTCAAAGAAAGTCAGTGCGATTTATTTATAATTCATACAGCTGGCAGACGTCCCCAACCATGCTACTTGAGAAAGCAAATTTGGATTCTTTGCAGCACAGGAGATACCGCGAGAGGCTTAAATACATGTTCATGATTGTTCACAACAAATTAGGAATTAACAGCAGCAAGTACATTGAGCTCGTCCCGGGTCGTTCGACACGATCCTACCATTCTTTAAAAGTGAAGGAATACTCATGCCGCACTGAAACATACAAGAATTCTTTCTTCCCCCGTACTGTGCGGGAATGGAATGTCCTCAAAGCGAATATTGTAGAGGCTTCTACTGTGAAGTCATTTACGGAGTCGCTTAGGAATTCGTAACAATTTTGCAGCATTCAACATTTCATTTTTTTTTCCCAGTGCTCACTTTGACGCCAGGCGTCGTCTAATATTGTATAATGTTGTTTCTTTTCGTCGTTCATTTTTTCGGTATTGTGTGCTGAGTTGCGTGTACCTCAGGGAGGTTTTCTTTTTGTCAAAGTGTATTTTACACCCACTCCTGCTTAAGGCTTTGCAATAAAGCCAGCAGTCTTCTGTAAATAAATAAATTATCAGAGCTGTCCGTCTATTGTGAGTTCAAAAATTTCTTTCTCCTACGACCACCATGCAGACCTCCTGTCCCTTGTAAGAATATTAATTTTATTTATAGAAAAGCTAGGGGCAAAAGAGATATACACAACTCGGTCACAGCGTTGCCAGCATTGCTTACGCATTTATTGGCGGCTTTTGTACAGGTGCATGAAGGGGCGTCAAATACATTAAAGTGCCAAGCATTATTGATTGGCACTTAGTTGAGTTGTCTGGAGAGCATGACCCGAAAGGTCCCTGCTTATGATTGTCGGTTGGCTCTGGCCATACCTAACGTTACGATTAAAGTCGATTGCAGTAGTTTACAGGCAGTATGAGGTAGCTAACATTCGGCCATACATTGTTTCGGAACGTTACACTTTTCACCATTTCTAGCGCATACAAAAACGGAATGATGAGGATCTTTATCCTGTATACAATGCCATGGAATAAGACTGACTAGCAACAAACAAGTAAAGTCGGCTGAGCATGAAAGTATCATTAAACATTGAAAATCTTAAATTGGAAATTTTCTCGCACCTATAGGTATAAAATGCTCAAAGGCATTTTACTCTTGTCAGTTAAGGTTTTTTTGGGCGGAAATTCTTATGTTACACGAGCACACGAGCGTATGTTAAACGCGGTACACGAGCACCGTAGTAACATGTTGACTGCAAAAGTATCGATTGCATCTGAGATTAGGTTACAAAATCGGCCGAATCGTATTTACAACGTTTTTGTATTAGGTACAACTAAATGACTTAAAAAGGAAGACTTCTGGAAAATTATTTTTATTTACTTATGACTACTTTCAAGAGAACTTGTGCAGTTTTTGAGGAATTGCATAACTGAGATTTATGGCGAGGCAGGCAAATACGTTCACTTTCGTTGTTTATTTCGCACGTGAAATTCGCCGTTTCAATTTCCTCCTTTCGTGACCATTAATACATATTTTCAAAGCATTGCACTGGGACATTGTAAGATTGCGAATACTATCGCAGACATACAGCAGCACGGCGGCGCAGATGTCTTTCCACTTCTGGCGTAAAAAGTGCGCGTTCAGTCGCTTTGCGGCGATAAACCCGAGACCGCATTCTAAACGACTAGAGTGCACCTTTTCCTTATTTTCAGAATAGCCTAGGTCGTGTGGCGTAGTGGGAATAGCAGCCGGATGCAGCGTGCAATCTGGAAAGACGCGAAACATCGTACCTAATTGAACCAGAAAATGTTTCCGAAGAGTCCTACGGGCCTGCCTAAGAATGCTTGAAGGTATAGCGGTTCAAATGACGTCTGGCTCTGGCAGCGACACGGCAAACTTCAAACCAGGTTGGCTAAAACTAAATATAAAGATCGGACAGAGCCTCGAGATTTATGAGGCTCTCGAGAAGTTTGTTAGCGTATACTGGAAGTAAAATGTCTTGCGGTGCAAATTTAGGAAGGTAACACTAGACTTCATATCGTGTGATTCCGCATCCGTTAATCACAGCAGTCGCTTCATGGTTTAGAGGGCGTTGACTCCGCAACGTGGCGTAGCCTGGTGGCGCAGCTAATCGGTAGACACAACGATGACGTCGCAAGGGCATCAAAATCTGCCTATCGTCACAGGTGAAAATCTCTCCATTGAGTTACGAGCGAGCGGTCCACAATGGCAGGAGGCAAGTAAAGTAGTTCAATTAATTTCAGCTAGATCCGCCTGTCTCCCACGGCAGTTCACAGGATTCGATTTTGCATCATGCTTTAGTCACTATAGTCGGGTTTATATCGCGAGGGCGTTGACGTCACAAGGTAACGTGGTCACGGCGCTGTGTTCATGTTTTCCCGCTTAACCGAAAAAGGGCCGGTTGGAACCGTTTTTGTAGGAGGTGGCGATGCTACCTCGGCCACCGACAAGCACAAACACACACAAAAGACATATGAAGCAGAACTGGACGAAGATATATTCGCTGCATGATTACGTATGTGCCGATAAAGTTTCGGTGACATCAACCACATTGGTCACGTGATGAAAGATCTTACGCAGACACAGAAATATTAAGTAGAAACGTTCCTTCTGTGTCTTTTGTATTCGGTTCTTAAGGTGTTTTGCGTCACGATAACTTTTTATCCCATGTGTTTCAGGAAAGACTAATTCTCAAGAATATGTTCTGTCAGGTAGAAATATGGCATTGTCAGCATAGTATTAAATGTTTTCGCGTTCAAAAAGAAACCAACGGATAGTCCAAAATAGTGAACAAGTTATCAAATTTTCAATAAATAACTTTCTAACTCTTAGAGTTATGCGTATTGCTGCAATCGGATATTTATATCATGTCGTTAGTAATAGTAATATCAGTTTTAATCTCGAAAACGCGATTACCCTTGGCAATGTGTCTTGACAAACTTGTCGTTTTTGAGTTGTTACGCGGACTGGAAATGCAGCTTTCTCTGCATGCTTATCGTGAGCGCATGTATTTTTCCAAAGTTCATGGAGTGTCGTGCTTTAACATCCCAGAGCACATTTCAGAACACCTTTAACAATAGAGCAAGGCAAACTTGCGCTGCGCTTTGTGTTCCAATAAATGCACTGACGCAAGTGGAGCTGAACATAACTATCAGATGTTCACACGTGTGTTTTGTTAGCGCCAACGTGAGCGCGAGATATACCTCCCCCCTTTGTTTAGCCTCTTTAAAAAGTGCTCGTGCTGTAACAATAGCTAGCGAGGTTTAAAAATATACTCATTTAGTGGTGACAGCAGTCCGGCGTGCAGCAGGACAGTGAAAAGGGCTTCCAAACAGTTTTTTTATTAAGCTGACTTCCGTCTACTAAGAACTACATGACTCGGCAGCGGCGTAGCAACAATCGTGCCCGGCTGGCGGTCGTCGCGCAGAATGCCCGACGCTCTCGTCTCTACTCAATTCAATGCTGAAAGCGAAATAACTTGGCAGGCTGTATTTCAAAAAATACAGCCTGCCAAGTTATCACAAGACCCTGGAACAACGTAGAATGGACACCGACTGGATGCGACCGATCGCGATAATTTTTGTTGCGCTTTGTATGCCAAACAAATCAATAAAGCCTGGTCCCAGTAGATTTCAGTATATCCAAATAAGCCCTTTTTACCGAATAAAGTCTGCCTCAGAACTCAAGCATGTTAAATCTGGAGTAGCAGTAAAGCAGAGTGTCACAAACCCAGGGTTCTTTAATTCTTTTTATTAGAGTGCACGTTAGTCGAAATGTCACCAGAAATTACAGTTGTCATCAATAAAGTAGACGGACAACCAGCTATTTGTTGTAAGCACACCTAAGGTGTCGCTATCTTTGCTTAGACTTCAACATACAACGTACACCTGAATAACCAAAGAACATTGAGTGAGAGATATTATCCAGCTTTGTATTCATGTTCCTTTGTTTTCAGGTCGATCCATCACAATGTACTCACCCCTTAGCTTCAACTGTTATTTTGCCAAGTGCAAACCGTTCTATTTTAGAGGAACCTGTAGTTCTGTAGGCGTTACTGTGCACTGCTGTAATTGTGATCAGTCACTGGATTGGCATGTTCATCGCGTCACATCCTTATTTAGAGGTGATCTCTCTGCATGAGTGTGACAGAGATGGTAGGTCTACCTGGTTACGGTGAAAGGCCATAACAATGAAGAAGCCTTGATAGCTCTTCGGAAGAATTTCATGCGTCGATCGGCCGTGGCCACATAAATTATGGAATGGGCAAGCCACCCACTCTACCACTCGAACGAGATGAAAAGTCAGGTTGTTCCTAACAAATATTTCTCCACCTCCTTGTTCCCGCTAAATATTGACGTGAGAGTGACAAACATGTTTTATTAAGTTCCTAAAGGACTAATTACTGCAGAAGTTAGATATTGAAATTGGGAAAGTAAGCAGAACCCTCTGTCAGTGTTCTTCTCAGCAAATATTCACACACCTTACATTCTCTTCAGCACTATTGTGAATAAAATATTTCCCAGGAGCATAATATTGCCTTCTTTTTACACAGGAAACTTAAGATTCTTACGCTGCACGACACTTTCAGGGGAAAGAACCCTTTTGAAGTTGTCGAAATCTAGAATCGGCATTCTCTGTTGGTATAAAAAATTTGTTTTAATCTGTGCCGCAAGCTGAACTTTTGTTGTCTTTACAAGCCTGGCTTGAATAAAGCGATCCTACCTTCCGGAATGACATAGGTCTCTACATATAATTCTTATTAGAGCAGAGTTTTAGGGTCATCTTCATTTTCTTCAATCAACAACCTTAACTGCAGCGAAAAAGAATTTTTATTAGATCGTCTGTAGTCCCTTTCTATGAGCCATCTGTTTAGCTGCTTTAAACAGGAAACTTGCCCAGGCGTTTTTGGATCGAGCGGTTTTAAAATTGTTGGATATGTCGATAATAATAGTAAATGGAGAATACCTGAATAATCTGCGATTCGCTGATGACATTGCCTTGCTGAGTCACTCAGGCGGTGAATGGCAAATCGTGATCAATTGGTTAGACAGGCAGAGCACAACGGTGGCTCTAAAATTTAATATGGAGAAAACCAAATTAATGCTAAACAGTCGGCAAGGAAACAGCAGTTCACAATTGGCAACGAGGTGCTGGAACTGTTGAAGGAATACGTCTCCTTAAGGCAGGTAGTGAAAGCTGATCCGTATCATGAGCGGGAAATAATTTTGAAGGATACGAATGGGGTGCAGCACATATGGCAGGTTTTCTCAGATCATGAATGGTAGTTTACCAATATCTCTCAAGAGAAAAGTGCACTACAGCTGTATCTTACCGGTACTCACCTAAGAGGCAGAAACGTGGGGGCCAACGAAAAGACTCAGCTTAAGTTAAGGAAGGGCTGCGAGCTATAGATAGAAAAATCATAGGTGTAACGTTAAGAGACCGGAAGCGGGCAAAACGGGTGAGCGAAAAAACGCGGCTTATTGACATCCTAGTCGAAATCAAGAGGAAGAAGTGCGCTTGGGCAGGGCATGTAATGCGAAAGCAAAATAACCACTGATATTTAAGGGCAACGGAGTGGATTCCAAGAGAAAGTAAGCGTAGCAGGGGGCGGAAAAATATTAGGTGGGTGCATGAGATTAAGAAGTTTGCAGGCAAAGGGTGGATGACGCTGGGAAAGGACAGAGTTAGTTGGAGAGACATGGGAGAGGCCGTTGCTCTGCCGTGGGTGTAGTCAGGATGATGATGATGATGCTGATGAAGAAGAAGAAGAAGAAGAAGAAGAAGAAGATGATGATGATGATGATGATGATGACTATGATGAAATTCTGGGTTTGAAAATTCGTTTCAACCTGATCTTACTTGTATTTCAAACTGCCTTATCATGAAAGGTGGTAACCCTGCATTCCAGTCGAACCACCAAGAAAGAACTACACTGCTCAGACCTCAGGCAGGCATCTGGAGAGGGCCATTTCTTCTGGGATTATTTTCGTCGCAGCAGCAACAAATTGTAACCTTTCGATTCGTCACGCTCAAAAATAGTCAAGCTGAAAACCACCTGATTATACTTAGAATCTGCGCCCTTAAAGTCAGGTCCGCTGCAGATGCACGTTAGTTTCGACTATAAGTTTGGGCGACTTGTGTCCGCAGTCTTTCCTTCAGTTGTGTTAACTGTAGTCACTGAAAGCCTGCTCTCGTGACCTACAGCGCGACTCGATCAAATATGTGTGAGGATGTCGGCACCGCAGTCAAACCAGGAGTTGTGCAATTTCTGTACAAAGCGTCGCACAACCTAACAACACAAAGCACAGTTGGTTTCTCCAGCCCCGAAGAAGCTGTGCAAGCGATGAACCCCAAATAAGCGGCGCAGGAGGACCTGGCTGCAAAAAAAGCATGAGACAGTGTAGGTCAGCAGCGTGGTGGCAGTGGTGTATGAAATCTCCCTTGATCTGTGGAAAGTCGTACATAACGACCTTTATCGACCGTCTTAAGAATCTCTACAAAAACTTAAAAAATTATGAATATATATTTGCCGATTTGGTGATGCATGGTAACATATGTAAGTGCGAGGCACAATCTGAGAGAAAGATGTTTTCGGCAGTCCCGGCTACTGGCCGCTGCTGACGGCTGCTGCTAATGGTCAGAAACAACGTTTTTCACTCCCGATGACGGTTATGAATTTATTTTCATGCGGCTTGACTTGTGCAGCGCGCATGCAATATATCAGTGTGTGATGGACAGGATTATGAGCAGGCTAAACTAGTTACGTGCTGGTGTTGTCTGGAAGACGTCGACGCATTTTCTAAAGTCTTTGCTTCCCATCCGGACCGCCTTGAGCATATACTGCAGTTTCTCATTTACTCTAGTTTTCCACTGAACTTGAATACTACACCGAGCTCTCTATAGAACTCATTAGCGCTAAGGCCCCTACTGTGATCTCCGTCAGACCTCTCCTGTGTTGTAGCTCCAGTTACGCCGTCCCATGAGTTGCGTCGCCGCACCCGAGATACTTCTTTTCGATCTTCTGGATCCCTACTACGAATCAGCGCGTGCCTCCGTTCCCTAATTCGGCAGGATGCCACTTATTCGCCATGGGGTTATCGAACTGCAGCATTGACAAAATAATGGCATGCATTTGAAGACGACGATGACGCCGAGTACGCCGCTCTGCTAAGAAGTGAACGACTGGGCTGTTTCGTTGACACGGCACCTGGGAGCAGCTAGATTACACTGCTTGTAATATTTCTGCATGAATCCTTAATACGGCATCCTTCACCATGTCGTTACGAAATTTATGCCCCACGCGGATACTAATTTTGCCCCACACAGAAGCTGGGAAAATGGGCAAATCATCTGTGTTTTCGAGTGGACAAAATTTATTCGTATGTTTATGAAGTGCCGCATGCCTTGCTGAAGATGCTAGCTTAGACCAGGAAGTTATTAGGTAAGTAACTTCATGGTTAAATAAAACTTGTTCCCGGGATAGTTGGTGACACGTAAACATACTATTCAATTAACTTTATATATTGGCCTATTCAAGAAAGAAACAAAATCTCTTGAAGGTCAGCATGAACGAAAACTCGTAAAATATTGTTTGCTAGAATTCTGCTGCGTTCAACTAGAGAATTCGTTCTCATGCGCGTTAGCCCCAAAAGTGAGTGATGTAAATTTGTTGTCAATAAGGGGAAAAAACCACCGTTTACAGATCTCTGATGTATTTTGGTTAGGTTACCTTCGTGGAGTTTTCACACAAGCGCTATAGAACTTAATTCCATCACCGGGATTCCTTGTGTAATACTCTATAGTATAATGGAGACTTGGTCGAGTTGGTACAGGTGTATACTGGGTGGGCCAGCACAATCGGGCTAAAGGTAGAAGGAACAAGTAAACACTAAGCGTTCATCTGCGCTGTTTCCATGTCCTTTTTTCTTTCTTATGGCTGCGCTTTTCCACACATTGTGTAAAAAACTTTAGGTAGCTTGTATCTCGCACTGGTGCAACGGAGACAAACTGTGCTCACAAGTCGACGTTTTAAAACTGTACGCACACTTTTAAGTGCCGTTTAATCAACAGCCCATCTGAAGGAAAAAACACGGGAAGAAACAAACAAGGAATTGCGCTATACATACACGCCTTTTTTCACATATTGCGAGCCGGTTGTTTATTGACGGCTGTGAACACTTTTTTCATGATATTTTTGTTCCCTCCGCGGTCTTAATGGCACTTCACAGCCTTTATAGCGGTCTTCATAGCACATGATACCTAGCGGAAATGGCAGGTCTTCTGTTTCCGATTTTAGGAATTTCATGCTTTCCGTGCACTGCCTATTTTCCCGCGTGTCGTCAGTTACAAACATCAAGCATGTTAATTTAGTGTTTGACATCCCAGGTCAGTGTAGTGCTTATTTTTGACTTCTCCGCTACAAGCTGTGCCCGACCACTGGAGAAAAAACCAGCTGCGTCTGCCACTTCTACAAATACTTTGACGCACATGTTAGCAGTTTTCGCTGTCGGAAAGGCAACAGAGGCTGTGATATGCAGCTTTGAGAATACATTATATTTCTTTTGTGATGGTGACTTATTTTATGCGTTGACAGTAGGTACTAAAAATGGAATTCATATGGCCAACGGTTTCACGTCGCAGGCCTTTTTCCTGAAGATCCTTATGCCGAATATCCAAAGATCGACTTCCCCAATTTTCGACCTGACTTGCAGCCAGTTCTACCGAATATTGTCACGAAGTGGTGACTGCACTCCGGAGAATTTGAGAGCGTATAGAATGAGCACATCCAGGGAAGAGAGAAAAAAGCGCAAAAAATTTCACTCTTACTGCTATCTTAATAAGGCAAACGTTAACAAGTTGATTTCACTGTAAACAAAGCGAGTTCACCTCATGAGAATAAAGCACGGCAAGCTGTTATATATTACAACTGAAGTCAGTGAAGAGATGCAAACGCACTGCTGTTCATTAGCGATTGAGTGTCATTGACAAACAACTCACTTGAAAGCGAAACCAGAAGGAAAAACCGAGTACTCGGCGTCTCTACAAAGGCAGAGAACTCGAGCAGTCGAAGCCGGTAAGACAAATGATTGAAATTGACAACGTGTATAGTCTGCTAGTGTTTCTTGATTATAAAAACAACTCCGCCACCTTATCACCTAGATAAATAGTTAAAGAGGAGGAGGGAAAGGCAGTAATGTTAACCAGAAAGGGGTTCTGGTTGGCTACCCTGGACTGGGGAAGAGGAATTAGGGGACTAAAAGGAGGAAGAGAGAAGGGGAAAAAGGCATAACACACACACACACGCACAACGCTGTCACAATTTGTCACTCAATCCAGTCGCTCTCAAGTAGGCAAAGAGTGCCTTGTATGCCTTGAGGGCAGTCGACTGCTGTGGCCACGGACCGAGGATCTTTTGCTCTGTTATTGGGCGAGGATCGAAGTGGTCCAGGACACAACACAGTGTATGTCTTGCACTCGCAAATGCAGGGAACTCACAGAGAAGATGAGCGATGGTCTCCTCACAACTGCAGCTTTCACAGGCAGGACTGTCGGCCATCCCCATGCGGAAAGCATAGTGGTTGGTAAAAGCAACGCCGATCCATAAACGGCATAACAATGTGATTTATCTACGTCCCTCACACTAGCAGTTACTCAGGTTTGCGGGTTGCGCAGAAAGAAAAAATTGTCACCCACTTTGTCATCAGAGTTTTGCGGCTGGCTTTCGTTCCCTAAAACATTTGGCTCGGGGGGAGTGCATTGCGCCAAGTAAAATATATGTGTCCGAGGAAATAAACACGGGAAGTAATAAACGTTGCAAACCTGTGAATTTGTCCCTGAGAGCTGGTGAATGTTTCTATAAGGTCTAATTGTACTTTTTCTTGCCTTCCCTCTTAAAGACTACATTGCTCGGTTCCATGGCTTACGTGTCTCCAAATTCGTATGAATGGACAATGTACATTTTCCGGTTAATTTCTGAACGTATCCAATACATCTGATATACCGTTTCTAAGGAAATGTAAATAAAAATACTCAATTCTTGTGTGGCAACGGAAGCAAAAAACAGGTACCAGTAAGCTCTATCGTTCTGCAAGCCGAACGCTGGTGCGCAAAAGTCATTGAAAGAAAAACCGGGTTAAAAAAATGCTTTCATAGTAAAAACAAATACATAGAAAGTGATCTAAATATCTACGTCCCTCACAATAGCAGTTATTCAGGTTTCTCGGGTGGCAAAGAAAAAAACAGAAACGCATGCATCGAGGCCAGAAACGTCTCGCAAACGCGCAGCTGCTGCCTTCCAGGATGGTATCTTTCAGCAGTTTTCAAGAACTGGTGGAAATTTTATATTGCTGCTTTGCTTTTCAATGCTAAAACAAAAGTAGCTCTAGAACAATTTCGATGCAAGACATTTTTTTTTTCTGACCCCACTTGCGCAAATGCACATTATCAGAGCTCTTCGTAATACAGCTGTTCGTAAGAGAAATGTGGAAGACCTTTCACATCTCTATCATCATCTCTCTCTTCAAAGCAGGTTTGCAGAGACACAAAAAGATCAGGATGCGATAAATAATTAAACAAATTTTCTATGTCAACACAGAATGCGTATTCTATTCCTTTATTAGCTTCTATGAGTTCGGCTGCTTCTAAAGACTTCTTTCCCCATAAGTGGTCATGCAGCGTGAGAATCTTAACTATCCTTTGTACAAAACAGCCAATATATGCCATTAGGAACCATTTTTATTCAGAATACGGCTGAAGGGGATGTTAGGCTTCTGGGCTTAGGCTGAGAAGAACACTGACAGATCGTTGTGTTTACTTTTGCAAGTGTCAATATCTAAAGTCAGCAGTAGTAAGGACATCAAAAACTTAACAAAATTTGTTTTTAATGTTGCGTCAATTTGAACTGAGAACAAAGTGGAGGAGAAATATTTATTAGCAACAATGAGATTATTTTTCTCGGTCAAGTGGATTCCAGGACGCCTGTGGCCACGGCTACTCGGTGAACTAAATTTTTCCTAAAACGTTTTGATAGCTCTCCAATGTAGTGGACTTTAAGCGTAACCAGGTGTACCTACCATCTCTGTCACGCTGATGGAGATAGATCAGCCCTAAATAAGGATGCTACACCATGAACATGCCGATCCATTCAGTGGTCACAACTACAGCAGTGTACAGTAGCGCCTACATAGTGACAGGTTTCTATAAATGAGGAACGGTTTGCGCTCGCCGAAATAACCGTTGGAGCTAAGCGATGACTACATGTGGATGGATCCACCTGAACAAAAGGAACATGATATACATAGCTGGATAATATTTTTCACTTAAAGTGCTGTAGTTATTCAGATCTGCGTTGTTTGTTGAAGTCTCCGGAAGGATCGCGACACCTTAGGTGTGCTTACAACAAATCGCTGGTTGTCTCTCGATTTTAATGATGATAACTGTAATTTATGGTGACATTTCGGCTATCGTCTACTCTAATAAGAAGATATTGTAAAGAAACCCTGGGTTTGTGACGCAATCCTTTACTGCTACGCCAGATTTAACATGCTTGACTTCTGAGGCAGATATTATTCGGTAAAAATGGCTTGTTTGGATGTACTGAAATCTGCAGGCGAGCGGCTTTTTTGCTTTGTTTGCCTTACAAGACGCGACGAGAACTGTCGCGATTGATCGCATCCAATCGCAGCCAATTCTACATTGTTCCAGACTGTCGTGGTAACTTGGCAGTGTGTCTCCAAATTTTGCTGTCAGCATTGAATTGAGCAGGGACGAGAGCGTCGGGCATTCTGCTCAACGACAGCCGGGCACGATTGTTGCTACGCCGCCGACGAGTCACGCAGTTCTTTGTCGACGCAAGTCGGCTTAATAGAGAGTTTCCGTTGGAAATCCTTTCCGCTGTCCACCTGCACACCGGACTGTTGTCACCACTGCGTGAACATACTTTGAACCTAGCTGGCTATTGTTACAACACAAAGACTTTTCAAAAATACTAAACAAAAGGGGGAGATATATCTCACACTCTCGTTGGTGGTAACAAAACAGATGTGTGAAGGTCTCATAGTTGTGTTCGTCTCCACTTGCGTCAGTGCATTTATTGCAACAACAAGTGCAGCGCAAGCTTGCATTGCACTTCTGTTAAAGGTGCTCTGAAAGGGGCTCTGGGATGTTAAAGCATGAGACTCCGCGAACTGCGGGAAAATAGATGCCCTAAACAAAAGCATGCAGAGAATGCTACATTTCCAGCGCAGATAAAAAGTTTCAAACAAGAAATTTGTCATGCCCCTGTGCCAACGGTAATCGCGTTTTCGAGATTCTAAAAACTGATACGGCTGTTACTAACGAGCTCAGTGGTTAGGGCGCTCGACTACTGATCCGGAGTTCACGGGTTCGAACCCGACCGCGGCGCCTGCGTTTTTATGGAGGAAAAACGCTAAGGCGCCCGTGTGCTGTGCCATGTCAGTGCACGTTAAAGATCCCCAGGTGGTCGAAATTATTCCGGAGCCCTCCACTACGGACCTATTTGGTCCTCTCTTCTTTCACTCCCTCGTTTATACCTTCTCTTACGGCGCGGTTCAGGTGTCCAACGATATATGAGACAGATACTGCGCCATTTCATCCCCACCAAAAACCAATTATTATTATTAATATTACTAACGACCAGCTAAAAATCTCCAACTGCATCAAGTCGCATAACTCTAAGAGTTAAACAAAAATTTATTGAAAATTAGATAACTAGTTCACTATTTATTACTATCCTGACAATGACATATTTTCATCTCACAGAACCTATTCTTGAGAATTAGTTATAGTCTTCCCTAAAACTCCTGAGATAAAAAATTATAGTGACGCTAAATCACCTGAAGTACCGAATACAAAAGCCACAGAAACAGCGTTTCTACTAGATGTTTATGCGTCTGTGTCAGTTCTTTCACCACATTAGCAATGTGGTCATTTTCATCGTACCTTTATCGGCTCACATAATCATGCGCCGGAAATATCTTGGTCCAGTTATGCGTATTACGCCTCTTGTGCGTCTTCATGCTTCTCGGTGGCCGAGATGTCATCGCCACCTCCTGCAAAAACGGTTCCAACCGGCCTGTGTCGCTCTTTTTCGGTTAAACGGGAAAGCATGAACACAGCGCCGTGATCGCGAAACCTTGTGACGTCAAGGCCCTCGCGAAAATACGACTATAGTGACACTAGTGACTTACGCATAACGCGAAATCGAGTCATGTGAACTGCCACGGGAGGCAGGGGCACCTAGTTGAATTCAATTGAAATAGTTTACATGGCTCCTGCCAATGTGGACAAGATGCTCACAACTCGCTTTAGAGATTGTCACCTGGGACGATTGTCACCTGGGACGATGACCTCACATGGTGACGTCACCTTGTGGTGTCATCGGCGTGTCTACCGATTTGCTGCGCCACCAGCCCACACGACGTTGCGGGGTCAACGCCCTCTAAACCATTAAGCGACTGCTGTGATTAGCGGATGCGGAATCACACGATATGAAGTGTAATGCTTCCTTCCTAAATTTGCACCGCAAGAAGTTTTGCTTCCAATATACGCTAGCAAACTTCCCGAGAGCCTGATAAATCTCGAAGCTCTCTCCAATCTTTGTATTTAGGTTTAGCCAACCTGGCTTGAAGTTTGCCGTGTCGCTCCGTAAGCCAGATGTCATTTTAACAACCATAGCTACAAGCTTTCTTGGGCGGGCCCGTATGGCTCTTCAGAACCATTTTCTGGTTCAGTTAGGTGTGATGCTCCGCGTCTGTCCAGACTACACGTTGCAAACGGCCGCTGTTAGGACTACGCTGCATGGCCTAGGCTATTCTGATAATAAGCGAAACGTGCAATCCAGTCTTTTACAATGCGGTCTCAGGTTTATCGCCGCAAAGCGACTGAAATCGCACTTTTTACGCCAGAAGAGGAAAAACATCAGCGCCGCCTTGCTGCTGCAGCACGCCGATAGTATTCGCAACCTCACTTTATGCAAGTACAATATTTTGACAGTGTGTAATAACGGTGACGATAGGAGGAAATCGAAAAGTCGAAGTCCACGCGCTAAATAAAAAACCCGATTTTAACGTATTTGCCAGCATGGCCATAAATCTCAATTATGCAATTCCTCACAAACTACAAAGTTTCCCTTCAGATTAGACGTCAATAAATAAGGGTATTTTTTCAGCAGAAGCATTTCTTTGTTAGTCATTCAGTCTTACCTAGTACCAAAACCGTTCTAAAGACGATTCGTCCTATTTTCTAACTAGGTCTCAGATGCAATGGATACTTTTGCAGTGAACATCATACTACGCGGCTCGTACACAGTTATAGTCCTATAGTTTTTTGCTCACAGAGAATAACATATGAATATCCGCCCAGAAAAGCTTAACTGACAAGGGTAAAATGCCTTGGAACATTTGACGCCTATAGGTGCGAGAAAATTTCCACTTTATGCTCTCCGCTTTTTAATGACACTTTCATGCTCAGCCGACTTTAATTGTTTATCCCTAGTCTGTTCCTTATCATCGCACTGTATACAGGATAGCGATCCTCATGATTTCGTTTTCTTATGCCCTAAAAATGTGGAAAGTGTAACGTTTCGAAACAATGCATGGCCGAATGTTAGCTACCTCAGACTAACTGCAAGCTATTTCGATCGATATTAATCGATACGTTATGTAAGCCAGGAAAATCCGCGAAAATGTCCTCAGCAGCGCCAACCTACCATCACAAGCAGCGCACTTTACGGGTCGTGCTCTCCAAACTACAGAACTCAGCGCCAATGAAGAATGCTTCGCACTCTAATGTATTTGACGCCCCTACGTGCCACTGTACAAAAGCAAGACTTCATTGCGTAAGCAAAGCTAGCATCGCCTTTGAACGACTTGTGTATTTCCCCTTTTTCCGCTAGCTTCTCTATAACTTAAGTTACGACTTTTCTTACAAGGGACAATGAGTGTGCATGGTAGTTGTACATAGGGGAACGATATTTCTTGAACTCGCAGTACACGAACAGCGCTAAAAATAACCTTTTGCACAAGTGTTGCCGCCAAAAAATATGTCTTGGAACGAGGCCGTCCTACGGCCACTATTGTTTAAGCACACAAAAGCAAAACGGCAATATGATATTTCTATAAGCGTTTTGAACACTACTCAAAAATATCATCTTCGACGGCAGCTGCTGCGCATTTGCGACGCGTCTCTGGCCGCTGATCCTTGGGTGTCATTTTTATTTTGCTGCGCAACCCATGAACCTCAATAATTGCTAGTTTGCAGGACGTAGATGTTTAGATCATTTTATTTACATTTGTTTTTAATTATGAATGGATTATTTCAACTCGGTTTTTCTCTTCATGGATTTGCGCACCAGTATTCAGGTTGCAGAATGAGAGATCATATTGGTACCTGTATTTCGCTTCCACGCCCATACAAGAAAGGAGTATGTTTATTTACATTTCCTTAGAAACTGTATATCAGATGTAGTGGACACGTTCATGAATTCAGCGGGAGATATACATCGTCCATTCATGCGTATTTTGCGACCAGAAGCCATTGAACCTACACTTGCAACGGTGTAGTCTTTAAGAGGTAAGGCAAGAAAAAGAAACATTAAACCTGGTAGAAACATTCAGCGGATCTCAGGCACAAGTTCAGGGCCTTGTAACCTATACCACTTCTCGTGTTTGTTTCCTTGGGAAAACATTTTACTTGGCGCAATACACTCACCTAGGACAACCTTTTTATGAACAGAAAACCAGCCGCACTACTCTCATGACAGTCTCGCTGATGAGATGACGGAGGTGTTTTTCTAAAGAAGAAATGCTAGCAGACTATACACTTTCTCAATTTCAATCATTTGACTCACCGGCTTCGACTTCTCGACTTCCCTGCTTTTGTAGAGACACGGAGTACTCTGTTTTTCCTTTATAGTACTGGTGTTGCTTTCACGGGACTTGCTGGTCAATGATACTCATTCCCTAATGTACACCATTGCGTCGACATCCCCTCACTGAATCCAACTGTGAAAAAAAAACAGCCTACCGCGCTTTATTCTTAGTAGGTGAACTCGCTTTGTTTACAGTGAAAAAACCTTGTAAACATTTGCCTTCGCAAGATAGCATAATGCCTGATTTTTTTGTGTGTTTTTTTCTCCGTTCACTGTATGTGCTCATTCTATTCGCTTTCAAATTATATTCTGTAGAATTGGCTGCAAGTGAGATCGAAAATTTGTAAAGTCGTTCTCACGATATGAGATATGAGGGTCTTCAGGACAAGGGCCCGTGACGTGAAATCGTTGCCCATATGAATTCCATTTTTAGTCCCCATTGTGAACGTATGAAATAAGTTACCGGCGCAAAGTAAATAGTATGTATTCTGAAAGCTGCATATCACACCCTCTGTTGGCTTGGATGGATGCCTTGGAAAGGATGGAAATCCTAAAATAGGAAACAAAATTCCTGCCAGCTGCCCCAGGTGCCATGTGCTATGAAGACCGCTATGAACAACCATACCACGAAAAAAGAGTTAACAACAGTCAATAATCATAAGACACGCAATATGTGAAAAAAGGCGTGCATTTATAGCACAATTCCTTGATTGTTTCTTCCCGTGTTTCTTTTCCTTCAGACCGGATGTTGATTCCACGGCCCTTAAAAGTGTGCGCATTGTTCAAAAACGTTGACTTGTGGGCATAATTTGTCTCCGTTGCACCAGTGCGAGATACAAAGCTACCTAGTGCTTTGTACGCATTGTGTGCAAGAGCGCAACCACGCGAAAGACAAAGAGAACATAGAAACAACACAGACGAACGCTTAGTGTTTACTTATTCCTTCTACTTTAGCCTGGTTGTGCTGGCCCACCCAATATACACCTGTACCAACTCGACCAGGTTTCCATCATACTAAGGAGCATTACGCAAGGAATCCCTGGGATAGAACTAAGTTCTATAGCGCTTGTGTGCAAACTGCAAGAAGGTAGCTAAAATACATTAGAGATCTGTAAACGGTGGTTTTCCCTTAAATAATAACGAATTTATATCACTGATATTTGTGGCTAACAAGCATGAGAACGAATGCTCAAGTCGAACCCAGCAAATTTCTTGCAATCAATGTTTTTTGAGTTTTGATCATGCTCCTCTTCACATTTTGTTTCTTTTTTGAACAAGTCTATATATAATGTTACCTGAATAGTATGTGTACGTGTCACCATCTATCCCAGCAACAAGTTTTATTAAGCCAAATAAACTTACCTTACCGAATCAGTTTCTTGTCGGCGCTAGCGTCTCCAGCAAGGCACGAAGCACTCCATAAACATGAGAAAAAATTTTCTCCTCCGCGCGATAATGAAGACGATTTGCCCATTTCCCAGCTTCTGTGTAGGGGCAGAACTAGCATCTGCGGGTGGCATAAATTCAAATACGAAATGCTGAAAGGTACCGCATTCAGGATTTATGTAAAATCCTAACAAGTAGCATAACAGCGCTGTTCTCAGGTATCGCGCTGCGTCAACGAAACAGCCCTTTTGCTCGCTTCTCAGAAGAGCGGTGTCCTCGGCGTCATCGTCTCCTTCGAATGGAAGCGATTCTTTTGGCAATGCTGCAGTTAAATTACCCCCTGGCGAAAACGAGGCATCCTGCCGAAATAGGGAACGGAGGCACGCGACGATTAGTAGTGGGGATCCAGGCGACCGAAAAACAGTGTCTCGGGTGCGGCGACGCAAGTCTTGGGACGGCGTGACTGGGGCCGCAACACAGGACAGTAGAGGTTTGATGCATAGGGGCCGTATTACTGTGAGTTATATAGAGAGCCCGTTGCAGTATTCAAGTTCAGTAGAAAGCTAGCGTGAGAAACTGCAGTATATGCTCAAGGTGGTCCGGATGGGAAGCAAAGACTTTTGAAAATGCGGCGGCGTCGTCCAGACAACTTTTTTACATATCCATTTTAGCCCACTTCTAATCCTGTCCATCATACACAGATATTTTGCAGAAGCGCTGCACAAGCCAAGCGGCATGGCAATAAATTCATAACGGTTACCGGGGGTGAAAAACGGCGTTTCTGACTATCAGCATCGGACGTTAGCAGCGGCCAGTAGCCGGGACCGCCGAAAACCTCTTTCTCTCAGATCGCTCCTCGCACTTACATGTGTTACCATGCAAATTGGTAAATTTATGTTCATATTTTTTTAAGTTTTTGAAGAGCTTCCTAAGACGGTTGTTAAAGCATCGCCCGGTTGGCCCTTTGTACGACTTTCCACAGACGGAGATGGATTTCATACACCACTGCTACCACGCTACTGACATACACTGTCTCATGCTTCGTTTGCAGCCAGGTCCTCCTGCGCCGCTTATTTCGTGTGCACGTTTATACAGCTTGTTCCGAGCTGGAGAAACCAACGGTACCTTGTGCCTTTAGGTTGTGCGACACTGTATACAAAAATTGCACAACTTCTGGATTCACTGTGGTGCCGCCATCTTCTCACATTTTTGATGGAGACCCACCATTAGTTTTTGAGAGGAGGCTTTCAGCGACTGCAGTTAACAAAAGCGAAAGAAAGCCTACGGCCATAATTCGCCCAACCCGATTGTCGAAACTACCGTGCATCTGGTGCGGACCTTTCTTAACGGCGCAGATTCTAAATTTAGCCAAGCGGTTTTCGGCTTGACTACTTTTGAGCGTGCTCAGTCGAAAGGTCACAATCTTTTGCTGTTGCGAGCAAAGTAGGCCCAGAAGAAATGGCCCTCTC
Source organism: Amblyomma americanum (assembly GCA_030143305.2). Lineage (NCBI taxonomy): Eukaryota > Metazoa > Arthropoda > Arachnida > Ixodida > Ixodidae > Amblyomma > Amblyomma americanum. Next base: position 268,338 of record JARKHS020002406.1, read on the forward strand.
CGGATGCCTGTCTGAGGTCTGAAAAGTGTAGCACTTTGTTTCTTGGTGGTTCTACTGTACATGCAGGGTTACGACATTTCTAGTTAGGAAAAATTTAAATCCGAGTAAGATTAGCTTCAAACAAATTGTCAAATGCAAAATTTAGGGGTGCCAGAAAATTATCGACATATCTAACAATTTTAAACCCGGTCCATCTTAAAACGCCTGGCTAAGTTCCTTGTTTAAAGCGGCTAAAACGATAGCCCCTAAAAAGGGACTACAGATGATCTAATACAAATTCCTTTTCGCTAATGTTAAGGCAGTTGATTGAAGAAAATTAAAGTGGCCCTAAAATACTGCTCTAATAAGATTTCTATGGACAGACCTATCACATTCCGGAAGATCACATCAATTTCTTCAACGCAGGCTTGTAAACAGAGAAAAAGCTCTGTTTGCGGCACAGAGTAAAACAAATTTTCTATATCAAGAGAGAATGCCGATTCTATAATACGGCAACTTCTAAGGAGTTCTTTCCCCGGAAATTGTCGTGCAGAGTAAGAATCCAAAGCTTCCTTTGTAAAAAACGGCCAACATTATCATCCTGCGAAATATTTTGATTCACACTAGTGCTGAAGGGAACGTCCGGTTTGTGGATTTTAGCTGAGAAGAACGCTGACAGACTGTTCTGCTTACTATTCCTAATTTCAATATCTAGCGTCAGCAGTAGTAAGTACATCAAAAACTTAATAAACTTGTTTTTAATCTCACATCAATACTTAATGAGAAAAAGGAGCAGGAGAAATATTTCTTAGGAACAACGAGACTATTTATCTCGTTCGAGGGGCAGAGTGGGGGGCCACTTGATTCCAGGATTCCTGTGGCCACGGCTGTTCGACGAATGAAATTCCTTTGAAGAGCTATCAAGGAGTCTTCATTGTTATGTCATTTCAGCGTAGCCAGGTATACCTGCCATATCTGTCACGCTCATGGAGACAAATATCAGCACTCAATAAGAATGGGACGCGAAGAACATCCTGATCCAGAAGGCTGGTCACAACTCCAGTGGTGTATTGTTTCAGATCGTCGAGTGTCATTAAGGAGTCCCTACAGAATTGCAGGTGCATGTGATCATAACTTAGTGAGTGCGCGGTGAGTCAAGCGTTGACTTTAAGTGATGGGTAGAAGTGGATGGATCGATCAGAAAACAACGGAATATGATATAAAAAACCAGATAATATTTTTTTTCACATGTGCTGCAGAATTTATTCAGCTCTGCGTTGTTTTTTGAAGTCTCCGGAAAGATGGCGAAACCTTAGGTGTGCTTACAAAAACTATCTTTTTTGTCCCCCCATTTTAATGCTGATAACTGTAATTTCTGTTGACGTTTCGACTATCAAAAAAGTCATTTTAAAGAAACAATGGGTTTGTGACGCTATTCTTTACTGCTACGCCAAATTTAAGGTGCTTGACTTGTGAGGCAGACATTGCTCAGGAAAAATGGCTTCTTTGGATATACTGAAATTTGCCGGCGAGCGGCTTCTTTGCTTTCTTCGCCTTACAAGACCCGACGAGAATAATCGCGATTGATCGCGTCCAGTAGGAGCCCATTCTATGTTGTTCCAGACTGTTGTGGTAACTTGGCAGGCTGCATCATCAAAGTTCACTATTAGCTTTAAATTGAGAAGGGACGACAGCGGCGGGCATTCTGACGGACGACAGCCGGGCACGATTTTTGCTACACCACCGCCGAGTCACGCAGCTCTTCTTAGACGGAAGTCGGCTGAATAAAAAGTTTTGTTAAGAAATTCTTTTCGCTGTCCTCCTGCTCGGCGGACAGCTGTCACCACTACGTGAATATGTTTTGAAACCTCGCTAGCTATTGTTACAGAACCAACACATTTCAAAGAGACTGAACAAAAGGGGGAGCTGTATATCGCGCTCTTGTTGGCGGTAACAGAACAGACGTGTGAAGGTCTCATAGTTGTGTTCAGCTCCACTTGCGTCAGTGCATTTATTGCAAACAGAAACGGCGGCGCAAGCTTGCCTTGTTCTATTGTTAAAGGGGCTCTGAAAGGGGCTCTGGGATGTTAAAGCATGACACTCCATAAACTGCAGGAAAATACATGCGCTAACGAAAAGAATGCAGAGAAAGCTACATTTCCAGTTTAGATAAAAAGTTTAAAACAACAAATTTGTCAATCCCCAGTGCCAATGGTAATCGCATTTTAGAGATTCTAAAAACTGATAAGACTATTTCTAACGACCACATTAAGATCTCCAATTGCATCAAGGCGCCCAACTCTAGGAGTTAAAAAGTTAATGAATGAAAATTAGTTTACAATAGTTCACTATTTAAGACTATCCATCGGGTTCCTGGTGAAGGCGAACAGTTTTAATACTATGCTGAAAATGCCATATTTTTACCTTACAGAACCTATTCTTGAGAATTAGTTAAAGACTTCCCTGAAACAGGTGGATAAAAAACTACGGTGGCGCAAATTCCCCTGAAGAACATAATACAAAATCCACAGAACCAGCGTTTCTACTAGATGTTTATGCGTCTGTGTCAGTTCTTTGACGACATTAGCAATGTGGTCACTGTCATCGTATCTTTATCAGAAAAAATTTAATCATGCGCCGAATATATCTTGGTCCAGTTCGGCGTTTTACGTCTCTTGTGCGTTTTCGTGCTTGTCGGTGGCCCAGATGCCATCGCCAACTCCTGCAAAAACCGTTGCAACCGGCCTGTGCCGCCTATTTCCTGTTAAGCGGGAAAACATGAACACAGCGCCGTGATCACGTAACCTTGTGACGTCAAAGCCCTCGCGACATAACAACGACTATAGTGACTAAAGCATGATGCGAAATCGAATTATGTGAACGGCCATGGGAGGCGGAGGATCTAAGTGAAATTAATTGAACTAGTTTACTTGCCTCCTGCCGTTGTGGACAGCTCGCTCGTAACTCGGTGGAGAGATTGTCACCTGGAACGATAGGTAGATTTTGATGACCTCACATGGTGACGTCACCTTGTGGCGTCATCGCCGTGTCTACTGATTTGCTGCGCCACCAGCCCACGCGACGCTGCGGGGTCAACGCACTATATTACCATGAATCGACTGCTGTGATTAACGGATGCGGAATAGTATGATACGAAGTCTAGTGGTACCTTTCTAAATTTGCACCGCAAAGAATTTTGCTTCCAGTATACGCTACCATACTTCTGCAGAGCCTAACAAATCTCGAAGCTCTCTCCAATCCTTGTATTTAGTTTTAGCAAACCTGGCTTGAAGTTTGCCGTGTCGCTTCCAGAGACAGATGTGATTTGAACAGCCATAGCTGCAAGCTTTCATAGGCGGGCCCGTATGGCTCTTCAGAACCATTTTCCGGTTCAGTGAGGTGTGATGTTCCGCGTCTGTCCAGGCTACACGAAGCATCCAGCCGCTGTTCGCGTTGCGCCACATGACCTAGGCTATTCAGATAATAAGAGAAAGATGGACTCCAGTCGTTTAGAACGCGGTCTCGGGCTTATCGCCACAAAGGGACTGAATGCGCACTTTTTACGCCAAAAGTGGAAAAACATTAGCACCGCCTTACTGCTGTAGGAAGCCGATAGTATTCGCCACCACAGATTGTCCCAGTGCAATGTTTTAAAACAGTGTAATAACGTTCACGAATGGAGGAAATCGAAACGTCGACATTCATGTGCGGAATAAACAGTCAAAGTGAACGTATTTGCCAGCCTCTCCATAAATCTCAGTTATCCAATTCATCCCAAACTACATCAGTTCTCTTCAGAGTTGTCATAAGTATATAAACATACTTTTCCAGAAGAAGCCTTGCGTTGTTAGTCATTTAGCTGTACCAAGTAGCAATGCCTTCTAAAGACGATACGGCCTGTTTTATTAACAGGATAGATAAGCGGGCGAGTTGGTGATACATAATGCAAAAAAAAACAGCGCGAACAAACGGGGACTAGACGAAGAATACACAGGACCAAGCGCTTGGTCCTGTGTATTCTTCGTCTAGTCCCCGTTTGTTCGCGCTGTTTTTTTTGCATTCTGTTTTATTACTTGAATTAAGATGTAGAGGATATATTTGCAGTGAACATCGTACTACGGTGCTCGTACACTGTTATATTCCCATAGTGTTTTGCACCTAGAGAATGACATGAGCATTTCCGCCAAGAAAAGCTTCACAGACAAGAGTAAAATGCCTTGGAACATTTCTTGCCGTTAGGTATGAGAAAAGTTCCACTTTATGCTTTCCGCGTTCTAATGACACTTTGATGCTCAACCGAGTTTACTTTTTTGTCGCTGTCAGCCCCTTCCTTCGCATAGTATACAGGATAGCGTTCCTCATCATTCCGTTTTCATATGCACTAGAAATGGGGAAAAGTGTAACGTTTCGAAACAATGCATAGCCGAATGTGAACCAATGAAGCTGAATAATCGCTAATGCGCAAGAAGTAGACCTTTAGAAGATTTCGTTTGCATTTGTTTTTAATTATGAAAAGATTCTGTGAACCTGGTTTTTGCTTTTAATGGATTTTCAGCATCAGCATTCCGCTTGCAGAACGGGAGCTGACTGGTGCCTTCAATTTCGCTTCAGTGCCATACAAGAAATCATTATTTTTATTTAGATTTCTTCAGACACGGCACAGCGGAAATAGTGGATAGGTTCAGAAATGAAGCGTGAAATATACATCGTACATTCATGTGATTTGGAGACCCGAAGGCCATGAAACAGGGACCTGCAGCAATGTAGTATTTAAGAGGTAGGAGGCAAGAAAAAGAAAAATTCGACCTGACAGAAACCTTCACCAACTCTCAGGCAAAAGTTCACTGGCTTGTAACCTATATTACTTCTCGTGTTTGTTTCCTTGGGAACACATTTTACTTAACGCAATACACTCCCCAAGAGCAAAATTATTTTATTAAACGAAAACCAGCTGCACTACTCTCATCACAAAGTCGGTGATGAGGTTGCGGCTTCAGGGTTCGTTTTCAGCCAGGTCCTACTGGGCCGCTTATTTCAGGTACGCGTTTATACAGCTTGTTGGGGGCTGGGGACCTTGTGTTTTGAGGTTGTGCGACATCTTGAGAAGACATTTGCACAACTTTTGGTTTGACTGTGGTGCCGTTATCTTCCGGACATGCCGGACATGTGGTGCCGCCATCTTCAGTCCCGCATTTTCTTTATTGGGGGAGAGATTCAGCGACTACAGTTAACTCAAGCGAAGGGGAGACTGCGGCCGCAAGTCGGCCAACCTTACTGCCGAAACTGATTTGCACCTGGAGCCAGAAGTACTTAACAGCGAGTGTCGGCTTGACTAATTTTGAGCGTTCTGGCTTGAAGGGTTACAATTTCTTGCTGGTACGAGGAAAATAACTCGAGCAGAAATGGCTGTCTCCAAATGGGCGCCTTAGGCGTAAAATTGTAGGTCTTTCTTACTTGGCGGTTCGACAGTACTTACAGGGCTATGACCTTTGAGGTTAAGAGGATTTGAAATCCTAGTAAGATTAGCTTCAACGAATTGTCCAACCTTGAAATTAAAAGCGTCAGACACTGGAACATTTAATTTTTAAACACATCTTAGAATTCCTCGAAAAACACAATATCCTAAACAATTACCAGCATGGTTTCCGTCAAGTATTGAGAACTAGCATACAACTAATCAAATTTACGCAAGAAATTTGTCAGTCATTAGGCCGAGTGCACAGGTTGACGGCATTTTTTTTTTACGTTTCTAATGGTTCCGACACCAACCCACACCCAAAACATTACATAAACTTGACTGTTCTAAACAACCGTTACTCCGCTGGTTGGTTAGATATCCAGCTTCCACACCCAGCGTTCTCAGTCGGCACACTTCAATTCATCTGTACCCCCCCCCCCCCCTTAACGGTTAGTTTTTCATCCGGCGTTCCACAATGTTGTGTCTTAGGCCCGCTTATTTTCTTCATATATATTGATGATCTGTCACGTTGCGTGTCCGTCAAAATTCGTGTTCACACTGATCACTGCATCCTGTATAACAGCATTAGCACACAACTTGATCATGAATTTTTTAATGAGTCATATGCAAAATTTTGTAGGTGGTGTAGGTAATGGCAAATAAACGTTAGTTCCTCTAAAACAGTTTCCATGTCCTTTTTTAGAAGCCCGTATATTTCACTTATCGCGTACACTTATCACGGTCAGGATTTAGAAAGAGCACCTGAGTTTAAATACCCGCCTTCATTTCTGCAAGGCATGTCATGGGCGAAAAATTTATATCGTATGTAACAAAGCTCTTAAACGTCTGGGATACCTTGTACATTGCATAAGGCCCCAAAGGATATCAAGCTGCCGGCGTACAAAGAGAAAGTACGCTTAATCTTTCACAACTACGGCCGAGATTTTTTCCTTCTTCCAATTATACAGCCTCAGGTCTCACAGCGCTATCATCTCGTTGCCGCCTAGAATGCTCGGAGTTTAACAAACACACTGGTTTTTTCCAAGCGCCTTCCTTCACTAAGCAATTATTTGAACCTTAACAAACTTTGCACCACAAGAATATCCGATAGCCTGAATCTTACCCCTTTCTTTTGCCGCACTCAGGCGTTCAAACACAGCTTTTTTCCCTTGGCCATTGAACTTTGTAGTTCTCTGCTTGGAATCGTCTACACGCTACCTATTGAAGAGTTTTTGGTGGCCATCACTTTTGGTGACATTTTTATTTCCTTTGTTTTTAATACATTGGTATTTTTCTGGGTGGCTTTTTCTCTCTCCGTGCCCACACTTCTACAGCCTTATCAAGGCAGCGGTATGTAAAAAAAAAAATAAGTAAATTCCAGAAGGTCACTTGTGTTTTTTCCGCGCAGGCTTGTACTTACATCAAAAGCTCAGCATGCGGCACAGAAAACAAATTTTCCATATCAAAAGAAAATGCTGATTCTATTCCATGATTAGATTATAAGTATTCGGCAACTTTTAAAGATTTCTTTGCCCGGAAAGGGTCGTGCAGTATAAGAATGTTCACTTAACGGCAAACATATGCTGCCATGAACCATTTCCATTCACAGCAGTGCTGAAGGCAATGTCAGGTTTGTGGGTTTTTGCTTCGAACGCTAACAGAGCTAGGGCTCTGTTCACTTTTAGCAATGTGAATATCCAGCGTTGGCAGTTGTAAGTCTTTTAAGAACTTACGACCCGTTTTTACTCTCACCTCTATTTTTTAATGAAAACGAGGAGGAGGAGGAATATTTAGGAGGCGCAAAGAGATTATTGATCTCGTTCGTAAGTCAGAATGGGTCGCTTCCTCATTCCAGGACTCGACTCTATGAACGAAATTCTTTCTAAAATCTTGTAAGGCTTCTTCATTGAAAAAGGCCTTTCTGGGTCACCACCTATCTACGATCTTTGCCACACTGAAGGAGACAGAGATCATCTCTAAATAAGGATGTGACACGACAAACATCCTGAACCAGGTTACTGGGCACAACAGCAGTAGTGTATATTTGCAAGCCATTGAGTGCCTACAGCACTGTGTACAGGAATACAAGATCCTGTAATCTTAAAAGGGTAAGTTCCTTGTGAGTGGCCATTCAGACTAAGTGAGGAGTCCAAGTGAGTGGATCGACTTGAAAAAAAGAAACATAACATATAAAGCTAGATAATATTTTTATCACCTAAACTGCAGTTTTTGTTCCGGTCTGTACAAGTCTCATATATATATATATATATATATATATATATATATATATTATATATATATATATATATATATATATATATATATATATATATATATATATATATATATATATATATATATATATATATATATATCAGCAGACAAGTTAAGGAAATGAGGGGCTTGTTTGACAAGTACATTATGGAAGCCAACAGTCACCGAAACCAAGGTGCACAGGGGAATGTTTCTTTTTTTTTAATTTAGAGTGCGGATAAGTGGCAGCAAATACTTCAATTAATTTTGATTTTAAGCAAAACTACTCGCAAATCAGCAAGAAAAAAACAACAGTGCCGCCGGTGGGATCCGAACCCAAGACCTCCGAATATCACGACCGGTGCTCTACAAACTCAGCTATGGCGACGGCTGTCTAATCTGCTGCTCTCGTGAGTATTTACGTTTATTGCGTGTAAGCGAACCTTGACTGTTCACCAGCGCCACCCTCGTCCATAGCGGCGAACGTAGCACGTGCTGTATTACCGCGAGTGTGACATAGAACGTCATATTAACGGCGAGGCAAAGAAACATAAATCCCCATGAGAGCAGCAGATTGGACAGCCGTCGCCGTAGCTCAGTAGGTATAGAGCACCGGACGCGATATTCCGAGGTCGTGGGTTCGAATGCCACCGGCGGCATGGTTGTTTTTCTGCTGCTTCGTAAGTTGTTTTCGTTAAAATCAAAATTAATTGAAGTATTCCTCTCCCACTTATCCGCATTATAAATTTAAAAAAATAGAAACATTCCCCTGTGCACCTTGGTTTCGGTGACTGTTGGCTTCCTTCATGTGTGTGTGTGTGTGTGTGTGTGTGTGTGTGTGTGTGTGTGTGTGTGTGTGTGTGTGTGTGTGTGTGTGTGTGTGTGTGTGTGTGTGTGTGTGTGTGTGTGTGTGTGTGTGTGTGTGTGTGTGTGTGTGTGTGTGTGTGTGTGTGTGTGTGTGTGTGTGTGTGTGTGTGTGTGTGTGTGTGTGTGTGTGTGTGTGTGTGTGTGTGTGTGTGTGTGTGTGTGTGTGTGTGTGTGTGTGTGTGTGTGTATGCCTATAGGTGCCTTTTCGACGGTCGTCTGCATTAAACAATATAGCCTAAATAAACGCGGATTTTGTAATGCTATTCTTTACTGCGACGCCAGATTTGAACACGCTTTACTTATGATGCAGACATCTTCGGGAAAAACATGGTTATATTTCGAATCCTCGCTAAATATTGCAATACCAAAAAGGCTTTTCAAAAACCTTGAACAAAAGGGGGAGATATATCTCACGCCCTCGCTAGTGGTAACAAAGCACACGTGTAACGGTCTCATATAGTTGTGTTCAGCTCCACGTGCGTCAAGTACATTTATTGCAACAGAAGCGGCAGCGCATGTGTGCCTCGCTGTATTTTTAGCGAAACAGGCAAATAACTTTTTTTTCTGTTGTTCAGTTTTAGTGGCACACTAGAGGTGTCGGCTGCACTTAGCAATAAATCACAGCCAGCTTGGAAGAAAGGAAAGAAGTGAACATTTGAGCATACAATAAATATATTTTTACTGCGCACCACCTGCTTAACCTCCCTGTCTTTCCGTCCTTCTGTTTCTGTCCCTCTCTCTTTCTTGGTATGTGCTATATCACATTGTCCTGTGTACCAGGTGTCCCAGCTAAATGTGACCAGTCTTTTAAAAAGTGTCCTAGCCCAGTGAAGCTAACCGAGAGTTGTTAAGGTGCGCGGCCCATATGCAGTATTTCGCTTCGTTTTTCAAAGTAAATAATTAGTTATGCTTTATTAGCTGTCTATTTAATCACTGACTTGAGGAACAAAGCGACATTTGAAAAGTAGTAGATCGTCTCTAAATACCGGTAGCAGCGTGACTTCACTCAAGGTACAATTTCCGTAGCTATATTTGCTTGGCCTTAAAAGAAAGCTATCACCTGACCAGCTGGTAGCTCATTTCTCGGCACGATGTGCACGCAAAGGCTCGTCGGGGAGAGCACTTAAGGAAAAAAAACGAATTTTGTTCTCTACGGCGCGTCTTGGGACGTTGAAGTGGCACCGTTGTCACGTGCCAGCTTTTTTTTGTGATGCGAGTTATGGTTTTCAACAATTAAAAACTACTTTACGTAAACGGCACTTTGCTACAAACGTTTCAGTCAGATGTTTTTCTAAGCGCTGTACATCTTTTCCTTTGCACTTTGTCTCTCAAGTTTAGAGTACCAAAGCTCGCTAATTAGGCTCAACTAATTGATTAACCTTGAACGAAAAGTACTGCAGAATAGGTCACGCGACTCGATACAACCCTCAGTTGGTTTCGCGCGGCTAGGACAATCAGTGATTTTTTTTAAAGCTTCGGTATATTTTCAAGCCGCACCTGGCATACTGTGAGATTGAGAACGCCCGTAGCAGGCTTTATTGCCTTTCTAAGGAATGGCGCTCGCGACCGAGAGAAGATGAGGGATGATGATGAATATAGACAAATGAAGGTGTGTGTGTGTGTGTGTGTGTGTGTGTGTGTGTGTGTGTGTGTGTGTGTGTGTGTGTGTGTGTGTGTGTGTGTGTGTGTGTGTGTGTGTGTGTGTGTGTGTGTGTGTGTGTGTGTGTGTGTGTGTGTGTGTGTGTGTGTGTGTGTGTGTGTGTGTGTGTGTGTGTGTGTGTGTGTGTGTGTGTGTGTGTGTGTGTGTGTGTGTGTGTGTGTGTGTGTGTGTGTGTGTGTGTGTGTGTGTGTGTGTGTGTGTGTGTGTGTGTGTGTGTGTGTGTGTGTGTGTGTGTGTGTGTGTGTGTGTGTGTGTGTGTGTGTGTGTGTGTGTGTGTGTGTGTGTGTGTGTGTGTGTGTGTGTGTGTGTGTGTGTGTGTGTGTGTGTGTGTGTGTGTGTGTGTGTGTGTGTGTGTGTGTGTGTGTGTGTGTGTGTGTGTGTGTGTGTGTGTGTGTGTGTGTGTGTGTGTGTGTGTGTGTGTGTGTGTGTGTGTGTGTGTGTGTGTGTGTGTGTGTGTGTGTGTGTGTGTGTGTGTGTGTGTGTGTGTGTGTGTGTGTGTGTGTGTGTGTGTGTGTGTGTGTGTGTGTGTGTGTGTGTGTGTGTGTGTGTGTGTGTGTGTGTGTGTGTGTGTGTGTGTGTGTGTGTGTGTGTGTGTGTGTGTGTGTGTGTGTGTGTGTGTGTGTGTGTGTGTGTGTGTGTGTGTGTGTGTGTGTGTGTGTGTGTGTGTGTGTGTGTGTGTGTGTGTGTGTGTGTGTGTGTGTGTGTGTGTGTGTGTGTGTGTGTGTGTGTGTGTGTGTGTGTGTGTGTGTGTGTGTGTGTGTGTGTGTGTGTGTGTGTGTGTGTGTGTGTGTGTGTGTGTGTGTGTGTGTGTGTGTGTGTGTGTGTGTGTGTGTGTGTGTGTGTGTGTGTGTGTGTGTGTGTGAACACAACAGTCCAGCCATATAGTTTTTCGAAAGATACACTTTTCCACGTTTCTATTGCATATGAAAACGGAATAATGAGGATCGCTATCCTGTATACAGTGCGATGGAATGGCACAAACTAGCGACAAACAAGTCGGCTGAGCATGAAAGTGTCATTAAAACGCGGAGAGCATAAAGTTAAAATTTTCTCGCACCTATAGCCATAAAATGTTTTATGGCATTTTAAACTTGTCACTTAAGCTTTTCTGGGCGGATATGCGTATGTTATTCTCTGTGAGCATGAAACTACGGGAATATAACAGTGTACGAGAAACGAAGTACGATATTCACTGCAAAAGTATCCATTACATCCGAGATAAAGTTACAAAATAGGACGAATCTTCTTTAGAACGTTTTCGTGCTAGGTACAACTAAACGGCTAAACAAAGCAAAGGTTCTACTGAAAAAGGATTTTCATTTACTTATGAATACTTTGAAGAGAACTCCTGTAGTTTCTGATGAATTTGGTAATTAGATTTGTGGCGATGCTGGTAAATATACGATTCATCTGGCTATTTTTTTCGCGCGTTTATTTTGACGTTTCGATTTCCTCTTTTTGTGACCGTTATCACACATTAACAGAACATTGCACTGGGGCAATGTGAGATTGCGAATACTATCGGTGTTCTACAACAGCAACGAGGCGCTGATTTTTTCGCACTGCTGGCGTAAAAAGTGCGCTTTCAGTCGCTTTGGGGCGATAAACCCAAGACCGCATTCTAAACGACTGGATTGCATCTTTCGCTTATTATCAGAATAGCCTAGGTCATGCGGCGTAGCCTTAATAGCGGCAGGATGTCACGTGTAGTATGAACAGACGCTAAGCATTACGCCTAATTGAACCGTAAATTGTCCCGAAGAGACCTATAGGCCCGCCTAATGAAGCTTGCAGCTATGATAGTTATAACAACCTATATCCATGGGAGCGACACGGCAAACTTCAAGCCAGGTTGGCTAAAACAAATTACAAGCATTGGAGAGAGCTTCGAGATTTATCAGGCTCTCGAGAAGCTTGCTAGCTTATATTTTAAGCAAAATGTATTGCGGTGCAAATTTAGGAAGGGAGCACTAGAGTTCATATCATGCGAATTCGCATCTGTTGATCAGAGCACTCGATTCATAACTTTGAGGGCGTTGACTCCAAAACATCGCGTGGCCTGGTGGCTCAGCTAATCCGTAGACACGGCGATGACGCCACAAGGCAACGTCACCATGTGAGGTCATCAAAATCTGCCTATCGTCAAAGGTGACAACATCCCCACCGAGTTGGGAGCGACTTGTCCACATTGGCAAGAAGCAAGTAAACAATTTCAAATAAATTATCTTAGGTGCCCTTGCCTCCCGTGGTAGCTCACATAATTAGATTTCGCGTCATGTTTTAGTCGCTATAGTCACTATAGTCGTCTTTATGTCACGTGGGCCTTGGCGTCACAAGGTTACGTGATCACGACGTTGTGTTCATGTTTTCCCGCTTAACCGAAAAAGGGCGACACAGGCGGGTTGGAACCGTTTTTGAAGGAGGTGGCGATGGCACCTCGGCCACCGACAAGCACGAATATACACAAGAGGCGTAAGAGGCGGAACTGGACCAAGATGTATTCGGTGCATGATTACATTTCTTCCGATAAAGATGCGGTGACTGGGATCACATTGCTAACGTGGTGAAAGAACTGACACAGACACATAAACATCCGGTAGAAACGTTGTTGCTGCGGATTTTGTGTTCGGTTCTTCATATGTTTTGCGTCACGATCAATTTTTTATCCCAGCTGTTTCATTTAAGACTTTGACTAATTCTCAAGAATAGGTTGTGTAAGTTAAAAATATGGCATTGTCATCTTCGTATTAAAGTTTTCGCGTTCACAAGGAAACCAACGGATAGACTTAAATAGTGAACAAGTTAACTAATTTTCAATAAATCACTTTTTAACTCTAGGACTTATGCCTATGGATGCAATTGGAGATTTGTAGCTGGTCGTTAGTAATAGTCATATCAGCTTTTGGAATCTCAAAAACGCGATTACCCTTGGCAATGTGTCTTGACAAACAAGTCGTTTTTAACTTGTTGTGCGGACTGGAAATGTTGCTTTCTCTGCATGCTTTTCATTAGCGCATGTATTTTCCCGCAGTTCGTGGAGTGTAATGCTTTAACGTCCCAGAGCCCCTTTCTGAACCCCTCTAACAATACAGAGAGGCGAGCTTGCGCCGCCAATTCTGTTTGCAATAAGTGCACTGACGCAAGTAGAGCTGAACACAAATATGAGACCTTCACACATGTGTTTTGTTACCGCGAACGAGAGCACGAGATATATCTCCCCCTTTAGTTTAGCCACTTTGAAAAGTGTTTGTGCTGTTACAATAGCTAGCGAGGTTTCAAAATATATTCTCCTAGTGGTGACAACAGTCCGCCGAGCAGGAAGGCATCGAAAATGGTTTCCAAACGAAACTTTTTATTCAGCCGACTTCCGTCTACAAAGAAGTGCCATTCTCGGCGGTGGCGTAGCAACAATCGTGTCCGGCTGTCGTCGAACAGAATGCCCGATGCTCTCGTCTCTACTCAATTCAATGCGGAAAGCGAAATTTGGAAATACAGCCTGCCAAGTTACCACAACAGTACGGAGCAACGTAGAATGGGCTCCGACTGGGTGCGATCGATCGAGATAATTTTGTTCCCGTCTTGTATGGCAAACAAATCGATAAAGCCGGCTGCCGGCAGATTTGAATATATCCAAAAAAGCCATTTTTACCGAATATTGTCTGCCTCGGAAGTTAAGCATGTTAAATCTGGCGTAGCAGTCAAGAATAGCGTCACAAACCCAGGAGTTCTTAAAAATATCTTTTTCTATAGTAGACGATAATCTAAATGTCACCAGTAATTACAGTTGTCATCATTTAAATAGACAAACAACCAGCTATTTGCTTTAGGCGCACCTAAGGTGCCGCAATCTTTTCTTAGACTTCAACAAACAACGTGGACCGGAATAACTGCAGCATTTTATGGAGAAATTTTATCAAGCTTTGTATATCAGGTTCCTTTGTTTTCAGGTTGATCCATCCACATGTACTGATTACTTAGCTTCAATGGTTATTTCGCCGAGCGCAAACCGTTCTATTATCAGAAGAGCCTGTAATTCTGTAGGCGCTACTGTACACTGCTGTAATTGTGACTAGTCACTGGATCGGCATGTTCATTGCGTCACATCCTTATATAGAGGCGATCTGTCTCCATGAGTATGACAGAGATGGTAGGAATAGCTGGTTACACTGAAAGGTCATAACAATAAAGAAGCCTTGATAGCTCTTCGGAAGAATTTCACGCGTCGAGCAGCCGTGGCCACAGGAGTCCTGGAATCGGCAAGCCACCCGCTCTACCACTCGAACGAGATGAAAAGTCATGTTGTTCCTAACAAATATTTCTCCACCTCCTTGTTCCCGTTAAATATTCATCTGAGAGTGACAAACATGTGTTATTAAGTTCTTAATGGACTAACTACTGCTGACGTTAGATATTGAAATTGGGAATAGTAAACAGAACCATCTCTCAGTTTCCTTCTCAGCTAAAATTCACAAACCTGACATTCTCTTCAGTACTAATGTGAATCAAATTATTTCCAAGGAGCATAATATTGACAGTTTATAAAAAAAGCTTAAGATTCCTCCGCTGCACGACACTTTCCGGGGAAAGAACTCTTTCTAGAATCGGCATTCTCAGTTCATTTTTAGGGTCATTTTCATTTTCTTCAATCAACAGCCTTAACTGTAGCGAAAGAGAGTTTTTATTAGATCGTCTGTAGTCCCTTCTTTTCAGGCATCTTTTTAGCCGCTTTAAACAGGGAACTTGCCCAGGCGTTTTCAGATCGAACGGTTCTAAAATTGTTAGATATGTCGATAATAAGAGTAAATGAACAATACCTGAATAATCTGCGATTCGCTGATGACATTGCCTTGCTGACTCACTCAGGAGGTGAACTGCAAATCGTGATCAATTAGTTGGACAGGCATAGTAGAACGGTGGCTCTAACAGTTAACATGCAGAAAACCAAAGTAATGTTCAACAGTCTAGCATGGGAACAACCGTTCACAATTGGCAACGAGGTGCTATAAGTGGCAAATGAATACGTCTACTCAAGGCAGGTAGTGGCCGCTGATGGGGATCATGAGAGGGAAAGAATTTTGAAGGATAAGAATGGGGTGCAGCGCATATGGCAGGTTCTCTCCGATCATGAATAGTAGTTTTCCAATATCCCTCAAGATAAAAGTGTAGAAAAGCTGTGCTTGGGAAGGGCAGGCGATGCGAAGGCAAAAAAACCGCTGGTCCTTTAAGTGTAACGGAGTGGATTCCAAGAGAAGGCAAGCGTAGCAGGGGCGGCAGAAGGTTACGTGGGCGGATGAGATTAAAAAGTTTGCAGGCAAAGGGTGGACGCAGTTGGCAAAGGACAGGGTTAATTGGAGAGACATGGGAGAGGCCTTCGCCTTGCGATGGGTGTAGTCAGGCTGCTGCTGCTGATGATGACGATGAAATTCCGGGTTTGACAATACGTTTGAACCTAATCTTACTTAGGTTTCAAATTCTCTTAACACTTAAGGTGGTAACCCTTCATGTACAGTCCAGCCGCCAAGAAAGAAAGAGCTACACTTTTCAGACCTCAGACAGGCATCTGGAGAGGGCCATTTCATCTGGGCTTACTTTCGTCATACCAGCATGAAATTTTAACCCATCGATTGAGCACGCTCAAAAACAGTCAAGCCGAAAACCGCCTGGTTATGCTTAGAATCAGTGCCCTTAAAGTCAGGTCCGCAGTAGAGTCACAATAGTGGCGACAATAAGGTTGGTCGGCTTGTGGCCACAGCTTTCATTCGGTTGTGTTAACTGTAGTCCCCGAAAGCCTCCTCTTAAAAACTAAAGTCGGGTCTCGATCAAATAAGTGTGAAGATGGCGGCGCCGCAGTCAAACCAGAAGTTGTGCAATTTCTGCTCAAAGTGTCCCACAACCTAAAGACACAAGGTACCGTTTGTTTCACCAGCCCCGAGCAAGCTGTATAAACGTGCACCCCAAATAAGCTGCGCAGGACGACTTGGCTGAAAAGCAAGAGTAAGACAGTATAGGTCAGTAGCCTGGTAGCAGTGGTGTATGAAATCGTACTTGATCTTTGGAAAGTCGTACATAAGGTCATCCGGGCGATCCTTTAACGGCCGTCTTAGCAAGCTCTACAAAAACTTTTAAAAATTATTAATATAAATCTGCAGATTTGGTGATGCATAGTAGCACGTGTAAGTGCGAGACACGATTATAGAGAAAGAGGTTTTCAGCTGTCTCGGCTGCTGGCCGCCGATAACGTCCGCTGCTAATGGTCAGAACGCCGTTTTTCACTCCCGATGACCTTTAAGAATTTATTATCATGCCGCTTAACTTGTGCAGCGCTTCTGCAAAATATCTGTGTATGATGCACACAATAATGCGCGGGCTGAGATGGTTGCGGGCAGGTGTTGTCTGGAAGACGTCGTCGCATTTTCTAAAGACTTTGACTGCCATACGGACCGTCTTGAGCATATACTGCAGTTTCCCACTTACGCTTGCTTTCCTCTGAACTTGAGTACTGCACCGGTCTCTCTATAAAACTCATCAGCACTACTACTCCTACCGCGTTCTCCGTCGGACCTCTCCTGTTTTGCTGCCACAGTTACGCGGTCCCATGACTTGCGTCGCCACACCCGAGACACTGTTTTTCGATCGCCTGGATCCCTACTATGAACCGCCGCGTGCCTCCGTTTCCTAATTCGGCAGGTTGTCTCTATTTCGCCAGGGGGTGATCGAACTGCAGCATTGCCAAAAGAATCGCTTGAATTTGAAGACGACGATTACGCCGAGTACGCCGCTCTGCTAAGAAGCGAAAGACTGGGCTGTTTCGTTGACACTGCACCTGACAGCAGCTCGATTATCTTTCTTGTTATATTTCTGCATAAATCCTGAATGCAGCGCCTTTAGCCATGTCGTTCTGAAATTTGTACCCCACGCGGATACTAATTTTGCCCACACAGAACCTGGGAAAATGGGCAAATCATCTGTGTTTTCGAATGCACAAAATTTATTCGTTTGTTTAAGCAGTTCCGCATGCCTTGCTGGTGGGCTAGCTTAGACCAGGAAGTCATTAGGTAAGTAACTGCATGATTAAATAAAACTAGTCGCTGGGATAGTTGGTGACTCGTAAACATACTATTCAAGTAACTTTATACATTGGCACATTCAAAAATGAAACAAAATATCTTGAAGATCAGCATGAAAAAAAACTCATAAAATAGTGATTGCAAAGAATTTTGCTGCGCTCAACTAGAGAATTCGTTCTCATGCGCGCTAGCCGCAAATGTGAGTGATGTAAATTCGTTGTTAATAAAAGGAAAAAGCACAGTTTACCATCTCTGTTTTATTTGGTTACCTTGAGTTTTCACACAAGCGTATAGAACTTAATTCTATCACCGCGATTCCTTGCTCTTTAGTATAATTGAAACATGTTAGAGTTGGTACAGGTGTATATTGGCTAAGTCAGAACAACCGGGCTAAAGGTAGAAGGAACAAGCAAACACTAAGCGTTCATCTCTTTTTGTCTTTCGCATGGTTGCTCTTTTCCACACAATGCGGATAAAGAACTAGGTGGCTTCGTAGTTCGCACTGGTGGAACGGAGACAAACTATGCTCACAAGTCGACGTTTTAGAACTATACGTACACTTTTAAGTGCCGTGGAATCAACAGCCTGTCTGAAGGAAAGAAACACGGGAAGAAACAAAGAATGCATTGTGCTAAAAATACATGCCTTTTATACTTATTGCGAGTAGGGTGTTTATGGATGGTTTTTAACTCTTTTTTCATGATATGCTTGTTCCTTTCGCACTCTTCATAGCACTTCACGGTCTTCATAGCACATGATACCTAGCTCAACAGCAGGTCTTTTGTTTACGATTTTAGGAATTTCATTCTGCCAGTGCACTGCTTATTTCCCACGTGCCGTCACTTACAAACATCAAGCATGTTAATTTTGTGTTTACATCCCAGGTAAGTGTAGTGATTGCTTTCGACTTCTCCGCAAAAGCTGTACCCGACCACTGGAGAAAAAAGCAGCTGCGTCTGCCACTTCTACAAACACTTTGACGCACATGTTAGCAGTTTTCGCTGTCGGAAAGACAGAGGGGGTGATATGCAGCTTTGAGAATACATGTACTATTTACTTTGTGACGGTAACTTATTTCATGCGTTGACAATAGGTACAAAAACGGAATTCATTTGGCGAACTCTTCCGCGTCGCAGGCCTTTGTCCTGAAGTTCCTTATATTGAATACCGTGAGATCGACTGTACAAATTTCCGACCCCACACGCAGCCAGTTCTACCCAATATTTTCACGAAGTGGTGACTGCACTCCGGAGAATTTGAAAGGGAATAGAATGAGCACTGCCAGTGAAGGGAGAAAAAAGCGCAAAAAATTTCAACCATAAACCTATCTTACCAAGGCAAACGTTAACAAGTTGTTTTCAATGTAAACAAAGCGTGATCACCTCATGAGAATAAAGCATGGCAAGATGTTTGTTTTTTTACAATGTAAGTCAGTGCAGAGATGCAAACGCACTACTGTACATCAGCGATTGAGTGTCATTGACAAACAAGGCTCTTGAACGCGAAACCAGTACTATAAGAGAAAAACTGAGTTCTCGGCGTTTCTACAAAAGCGGGGAACTCGTGTAGTCGATGCCGGTAAGACAAATCATTGAAATTGACAACGTGTATAGTCTGCTAGGATTTCTTGTTTAGAAAAACACCTCCGTCATCTCATCACCGACTATTTCATGAGAGTAGTGCGGCTGGTTTTCGTTTCATAAATAAGTTTGCTCCGGTGGAATGTATTACGGCAAGTAAATTGTGTGCCCAAGGAAATAAACACGGGTAGTAATATATGTTACAAACCTGTGAATTTGTGCTGAGAGCTAGAGAATGTTTCTATAAGGTCAAATTTTTCTTTTTCTTGCCTTTCCTCATAATGACTACATAGCTGCAGGCATCGGTTCGATGGCTTTCGGGCCTCCAAATGTATGAATGGACAATGTGCATTTCCCGGTTAATTTTTGAACGTATCCACTACATCTGATATAACGTTTCTAAGGAAAATTATTAAAACTCTCCACTCTCTTGCGGCAAAGGAAGCAAAAAACAGGTACCAGTAAGCTCTGTCGTTCTGCAAGACCAACGGTGGTGCGCCAAGGAAATTAAAAATAAATCCGGGTTCAAAAAATCCTTTCATAGTAAAAACAAATGCAAAGGAAGTGATCTAAAAATCTACGTCCGTGACACTAGTAGTTACTCAGGTTCGTGGGTTTCGCAGAAAAAAAAAATGACACCCGAGCATCAGAGGCCAGAAACGTGTCGCAAATCCGCAGATGCTGCCTTCCAAGACGATAATTTTTTCAGTAGTTTTCAAAACACTGGTAGAAATTTTATATTGCCGTTTTTCTTTTCTACGCTAAAACAAGAGTGGCTCTAGAACAATTTCGATGCAAGACATGTTTTTTTTCCTACAACACTTGTGCAAAAGCTTATTATCAAAGCTCTTCGTAATACAGCTGTTGTAAGAGAAATGTGGAAGAGCTTCCACATCTCTAACACCATCTCTCTCTTCAAGGAAGTTTGCAGAGACACAAAAAGATCAGGATGCGATAAAGAATTAAACAAATTTTCTATATCAACACGGAATGCGTATTTTATTCCATTATTTGCTTCTATGAGTTCGGCTGCATCTAAAGACTTCTTTCCCCATAAAGGGTCGTGCAGCTTGAGAATCTTAAGCATCATTTGTACAAAACGGCCAATACATGCCACCGGGAACCATTTTTATTCACAATAAAGCTGAAGTAGATGTTAGATTTGTGGGTTTTAACTGAGAAGAACACTGGCACATCGTTGTGTTTACTTTTGCAAATATCAATATCTAAAGTCAGCAGTAGTAAGGACATCAATACTTAATTTCTCCTCAAAGCTATCTATGGCTCTTCAGTGTTGTGGCTTTTAAGCGTAACCAGATGTACCTACCATCTCTGTCACGCTGATTGAGACAGATAACCTCTTAATAAGGACGCGACCTGATGAACATTGCAATCCACTCAGTGGCCACAACTACAGCAGTGTACTGTAGCGCCTACCATAATAAGAGGTTCCTCTAATAATAGAACGTTTTGCGCTCGGCGAAATAACCGTTGAAGCTAAGTGATGAGTACATGTGGATGGATCGACCTGAAAAAAAACATGACATGCACAGCTGGATAACAGTTATCACTTAAAGTGCTGTAGTTATCCAAGTTTGCGTTGTTTGTTGAAGTCTCCGGAAAGATCGAGACACCTTGGGTGTGCTTACAACGAATAGCTGGTTGTCCCTCAATTTTAATGATGCAAACTGTAACTTCTGGTGACATTTCGACTATCGTCTAATTTAAAAAGAAGATAATTTTAAAAAACTGTGGGTTTGTGACGCTATCGTTTACTGCTACACCAAATTTAACATGCTCGACATATGAGGCAGACATTGCTCGGGAAAAATGGCTTCTTTGGATGTACTAAAATTTGCTGGCGAGCGGTATTTGCTTTGTCTTTTTTTACAAGCCGTGACGAGAATTATCGCAAATGATCGCGTCCAGTCGGAGCCCATTCTACGTTGTTCCAGAATGTTGTGGAAACTTGGCAGGCTGTATCTCCAAAGTTCACTATTAGCTTTAAATTGCGAAGGGACGAAAGCGTAGGGCATTTTGTCCAACCACAGCCGGTCACGATTGTTGCTACGCCGCCGCCGAGTCGCGCAGTTCTTCGTAGACGGAAGTCGGATTAATAAAAAGTTGTTTTAAAACTCTTTTCGCTGCCTTCCTGCACATCGGACTGTCGTCACCACTAGGAGAATATATTTTGAAACCTCGCTAGCTATTGTTACAGAACAAACACTTTTCAAAGAGACTGAACAAAAGGGGGAGCTGTATATCGTGCTCTTGTTGGCGGAAAGAAAACAGACGTGTTAAGGTCTCATAGTTGTGTTCAGCTCCACTTGCGTCAGTGCATTTATTGCAAACAGAAACGGCAGCGCAAGCTAGCCTTGCTCTATTGTTAAAGGGGCTCTGAAAGGGGCTCCGGGAGGTTAAAGCATGACACTCCATGAACTGCGGGAAAATACATGCGCTAAAAATAATCTTGCAGAGAAACCAACATTTCCAGTGCAGATAAAACGTTTAAAACAACAAAGTTGTCAAGCCCCAGTGCCAATGCAATCGCGTTTTCGATAATCTAAAAACTGAAATGACTATTACTAACGACCAGCTAAAAATCTCCAATTGCATCAAGTCGCATAACTCTAGGAGTTAAAAACAATTTTTTGGAAAATTAGATAACTAGTTCAATATTTAAGACTCCGTTGGTTTTGTGGTGAGCGCGAACACATTTAATACTATGCTGACTATGCCATATTTTTACCTTACAGAGCCTATTCTTGAGAATTAGTTATAGTCTTCCCTGAAACACCTCGGATAAAATATTATCCTGACGCTAAATCACCTGAAAAACTGAATACAAAAGCCTCAGAAACAACGTTTCTACTAGATGTTTATGTGTCTGTATCACTTCTTTCACCATGTTAGCAATTTGGTCACTGTCATCGTATCTTTATCGGAACAAATGTAATCATGGGCCGAATATATCTTGGTCCAGTTCCGCCTCTTACGCCTCTTGTGTATCTTCGTGCTTGTCGGTGGCCGAGGTGCCATCGCCATCTCCTGCAGAAACGGTTCCAACCGGCCTGTGTCGCCATTTTTCGGTTAAGCTGGAAAACATGAACACAACGCCGTGATCACGTAACCTTGTGACGTCTATGCCTTCGCGACATAACAACGACTAAAGTGACTACAGCGACTAACGCGTTACGCGAAATGGAATCACGTGAACTGCCACGGGAGGCAGGGGCACCTAACTGAATTTAATTAAGATACTTTACTTGTCTCCTGCCAATGTGGACAAGTCGCTCACTACTCGGTGGAGAGATTTTCATCGGTGACGATACGGAGATTTTAAAGACATTACATGGTGACTTTACCCTGTGGCGTCATCGCCGTGTCTACCGATTTGCTGCGCCACCAGCCCACGTTACGTGGCGGTGTCTACGCCTTCTAAACCATTAAGCGACTCCTGTGATTAACGGATGCAGAGCCACACGATATGATGTCTAGTGCTGCCTTCCTAAATTTGCACCGCAAGACATTTTGCTTCCAACATACGCTAGCAAACTTCTCGAGAGCCTGATAAATCTCGAAGCTCTGTCCAATCTTCGTATTTAGGTTTAGCCAACCTGGCTTGAAGTTTTGAAGTTTACTTTGCGATCCCTAAGTCAGATGTGATTTGAACAACCATAGCTGAAAGCTTTCTTAGACGAGCCCATAGGGCTCTTAAGAACCATTTTCCTGTTCTATTAGGTGTGATGCTGCGCGTCTGTCCAGAATACACGTGACAATCGGCTGCTATTAAGGCTGCGCCGCATGACCTAGGCTATTCTGATAATAAGCGAAAGGTGCAATTCAGTCGTTTAGAATGTGGCCTCGAGTTTATCGCCCCAAAGCGACTAAAAGCGCACTTTTTACGCCAGAAGTGGAAAAACATCAGCGCCGCCTTCCTGCTGCAGCACGCCGATAGTATTCGCTACCTCACCTTGCCCAGTGTGTGATAACGGTCACAATGTGTGATGACGGTCACAAAAGGAGGAAATCGAGACGTCGAAATTCACGTGCGAAATATACAGCCAAAGTGAACGTATTTGACAGCTTCGCCATAAATCTCAATCATGCAATTCCTCACAAACTACAAAAGTTCTCTTCAGAGTAGACATAAGTAAATAAAAATATTTACTCAGAAGAAGCCTTGCTTTGTTAGTCATTAAGTTGTACCTAGTGCCAAAAACGTTCTAAAGACGACTTGTCCTATTTTCTAACTTGATCTCAGATGCAATGGATACTTTTGCAGCACTCATCGTACTACGGCGCTCGCACACCGTTATATTCCAATAGTTTCTTGCTCACAGAAAATATCATACGCATTTCCGCCCAGAAAAAATTTACTGACAAGAGTAAAATGCCTTGAAACATTTTATGTCTCTAGGTGCGAGAAAATTTCCACTTTATGCTTCAACCATTTTAATGACACTTTCATGCTCAGCCGAGTTTACTTGTTTGTCGCTAGTTTTCCCATTTCCTTCGCGTTGTATACAGGTTAGCGCTCCTCATCATTCCGTCTTCTTATGCCCTAGAAATGTGGAAAAGTGTAATGGTTCGGAACAATTTGCAAGGCCGAATGTTAGCTTCCTCAGACACATGGTAACCTGTTTAGATCGACCTTAATCGAAATGTTATGTAGGGCCGGAAAAGCCACCAAAAGGTGCTCTCCGCAAACAACCGACAAACCTGAGCAGGACACCTTTCGGGTACTGCTCTCCAAACAACACAACTCAGCGCCAATGAATGATGTTTGGCACTCTAATGTATTTGACGCCCCTTCGTGCACCTGTGCAAAAGCAGGACATGATTGCGTAAGTAATGCTAGCATCGCTTTTGAACGACTTGTGTATTTCCCCTCTTTCCGCTAGCTTGTCTATAACCTAAGTTACGACTTGTCTTAGAAGGGAAAATAGGTGTGCATGGTAGTTGTAAATAGGAGAAATATATTTTTTGATCTCGCAGTAGACGAACAGCTCTAAAAATAAGCTTTTGCATGAGTGTTGTCACCAAAAAATATGTCTTGGATGGAGGCCATTCTTCTGCCACTGTTTTTTAAGCACACAACAGCAGAACGGCAATATGATATTTCTACGAGCGTTTTGAACACTACTGAAAAATATCATCTTCGAAAGAAATATCATCTTGGAAACATCATCTTGCAGCAGCTGCGCATTTGCCGCACGTTTCTGGCCGCTGATGCTGGGGTGTCATTTTTTTTTTGCTGCACAACCCGCGAACCTGTACAATTGATTAGTGTGCACTACGTAAATTTTTAGATCCTCTGATTTACATTTGGGTTTAATTGTGAAACAATTTTTTGTACTCGGTTTTTCTTTTAATGGCTTTGCGCACCAGTATTCAGCTTGCAGAACGAGAGAGCATATTGGTACCTGTAATTTCGCTTCCGCGCCCATCCACGAAAGGCGTAATTCTATTTACATTTCCTTAGGAACGGTATATCAGTTCTAGTGGATACGTTCAGAAATTAAACGGGTAATGTACTTCGTCGATTCGTACGTATTTGTAGACCCGAAAGCCATGGAACCTAGACTTGCAGCCATGCTGTCTTTAAGAGATAAGACAAGAAAAAGAAAGATTTCGCCTGAGAGAAAAACTCGCTTGCTCTCAGGCTCAAGTTCACTGGCATGTATCCTATACCACTTCTCGTGTTTGTTTCCTTAAGAACGCATTTTCCTTGGCGCAGTACACTTCCCCAGAGCAATCTTTTTTGTGAAACGAAAACCAGCCTCACTACACTCATGACAAAGTCGCTGATGTGATGACGGAGGTGTTTTTCTGAAGGAGAATTGCTAGCAGAGTATGCACTCTGTCAATTTCGATTATTTTTGTTACCGGCTTCGACTTCTCGACTTCCCTGCTTTTGCAGAGACGCGGAGTACTCGGTCTTTTTTTTTGTAGTACTGGTTTTGCTTTCAAGGGACTAGTTTGTCAATGATACAAATTCGCTATCCTACAGAAGTGCGTTTCCATCCCTTCACTGAATCCAACTGTCAAAAAAAAAACCCAGCTTGCCGCGCTTTATTCCTATGAGGTGAACTCGCTTTGTTTACAGTGAAAACACCTTGTAAACGTTTGCCTGGGTAAGATGAGCATAATGCCTGAAATTTTTTTGCGCTTTTTTTCTCCCTTCGCTGCATGTGATCATTGCTTTCGCTTTCAAATTACATTCTGTAAAATTGGCTGCAAGTGAGGTCGAAAATTTGTAAAGTCGTTCTCACGATATTCGGTATGAGGGTCTTCAGGGCAAAGGCTTGCGACCTGAAAGCGTTGCCCATATGAATTCCATTTTTAGTCCCCGTTGTCAGCGTATGAAATAAGTTGCCGGCGCAAAGGAAATAGTATGAATTCTCAAAGCTGCATATCACACCCTCTGTTGCCTTTCCGCCAGCGAAAGCTGCTAATGTGTGCGTCAAAATGTTTGTAGACGTGGCAGACACAGCTGCCTTTTACTCCATTGAAGGGTAGAGCTTGTAGCGTAGAAGTCGAAGATAAGCACTACACTGACCTGGGATGTCATACACAAAATTAAAATATTTGAAGTTTTTAAGTGGAGGCACGTGGGAAAATAAGCAGTGCATGAAAAGGATGGAAATCCTAAAATCGGAAACAAACGTCCTGCCTGCTGCCCTAGGTACCATGTGCCATGAAGACACTGAAGTCCTATGAAGACCACGATAGGAAGAACCATACCACGAGAAAAGCGTTAACAACAGTCAATAATCATAAGCGACCCGCAATATGTGAAAAAAGGCGTGCATTTATAGCACAATTCTTGATTGTTTCTTCCCGTGTTTCTTTTCCTTCAGACCGGCTGTTGATTCCACGGCACTTAAAAGTGCGCGCATTGTTCTAAAACGTCGACTTGTAAGCACAGTTTGTCTCCGTTGCACCAGTGCGAGATACGAACCCACCTAGAGCTTTATACACATTCTGTGCAAAGCGCAACCATGTGCAGAACAAAAAACAAGATGAAAGCCACACAGACGAATGCTTAGTGTACTTGTTCCTTCTACCTTTAGCCCGGTTGTGCTGGCCCACCCAATATACACCTGTACCAACTCGACCAAGTTTCCATCATACTATAGAGCATTACGCAAGGAATCCCGGTGATTGATTTAAGTTCTAGAGCGCTTGTGTGCAGACTGCAAGAAGGTAACCAAAATGCATTAGACATCTGTAAACGGTGGGTTTCCGTTTATTGACAACTAATTTATAGCACTGATATCTGTGGCTAACAAGCATGAGAACGAATGCTCAAATCGAACGCAGCAAATTTCTTGCAATCAATGTTTTTCGAGTTTTGTTCACGCTCGTCTTCACATTTTGTTTCTTTTTTGAATAAGCCAATTTATAATGTTACCTGAATAGTATGTGTATGTGTCACCATCTATCCCAGCAACAAGTATTATTAAGCCAGATAAACTTACCTTACCTAATCAGTTTCTTGTCGGTGCTAGCATCTCCAGCAAGGCACGAAGCACTCCCTAAACATCAGAAAAAAGTTTCTCCTCCGCGCAATAAGGAAGACGATTTGCCCATTTCCCAGCTTCTGTGTAGGGGCAGAACTGGCATCTGCGGGTGGCATAAATTCAAGTACGACATGCCGAAAGGTACCGCATTCAGGATTTATGTAAAAACCTAACGAAGTAGCATAACAGCGCTGCTCTCAGGTATCGCGCTGCGTCAACCAAACCGCCCTGCTGCTCGCTTCTCAGAAGAGCGGCGTCCTCGGCGTCATCGTCTCCTTCGAATGGAAGCGATTCTTTTGGCAATGCTGCAGTTAAATTACCCCCTGGCGAAAACGAGGCATCCTGCCGAAATAGGGAACGGAGGCACGCGACGATTAGTAGTGGGGATCCAGGCGATCGAAAAACAGTGTCTCGGGTGCGGCGACGCAAGTCTTGGGACGGCGTGACTGGGGCCGCAACACAGGACAGTAGAGGTTTGATGCATAGGGGCCGTATTACTGTGAGTTATATAGAGAGCCCGTTGCAGTATTCAAGTTCAGTAGAAAGCTATCGTGAGAAACTGCAGTATATGCTCAAGGTGGTCCGGATGGGAAGCAAAGACTTTTGAAAATGCGGCGGCGTCGTCCAGACAACTTTTTCACATATCCATTTTAGCCCACTTATAATACTGTCCATCATACACAGATATTTTGCAGAAGCGCTGCACAAGCCAAGCGGCATGACAATAAATTCATAACGGTTACCGGGGGTGAAAAACGGCGTTTCTGACTATCAGCATCGGACGTTAGCAGCGGCCAGTAGCCGGGACCGCCGAAAACCTCTTTCTCTCAGATCGCTCCTCGCACTTACACGTGTTACCATGCAAATCGGTAAATTTATGTTCACATTTTTTTACGTTTTTGAAGAGCTACCTAAGACGGTTGTTAAAGTATCGCCCGGTTGGCCCTTTGTACGACTTTGCACAGATCAAGGGGGATTTCATACACCACTGCTACCACGCTACTGACCTACACTGTCTCATGCTTTCTTTGCAGCCAGGTCCTCCTGCGCCGCTTATTTCGTGCGCACCTTTATACAGCTTGCTCAGAGCTGGAGAAACCAACGGTACCTTGTGCCTTTAGGTTGTGCGACAACTTTGTGCAAAATTTGCACAACTTCTGGATTGACTGTGGTGCCGCCATCTTCTCACATTTTTGATGGAGTCCCACCATTAGTTTTCGAGAGGAGGTTTTCAGCGACTGCAGTTAACAAAAGCGAAAGAAAGCCTACGGCCACAATTCGCCCAACCCGATTGTCGAAACTACCGTGCATCTGGTGCGGACCTTTCTTAAGGGCGCAGATTCTAAATTTAGCCAAGCGGTTTTCGGCTTGGCTACTTTTGAGCGTGCTCAGTCGAAAGGTCACAATCTTTTGCTGTTGCGAGCAAAGTAGACCCAGAAGAAATGGCCCTCTCCGGATGCCTGTCTGAGGTCTGAAAAGTGAAGCACTTTCTTTCTTGGCGGTTCTACTGTAAATGCAGGGTTACGACTTTTATAGTTAAGAAAAATTTAAATCCGAGTAGGATTAGCTTCAAGCAAATTGTCAAATGCAAAATTTAAGGGTGCCAGAAAATTATCGACATATCTAACAATTTTAAACCCGTTCCATCTTTAAACGCCTGGCTAAGTTCCTTGTTTAAAACGGCTAAAACGATGGCCCCTAAAAAGGGACTACAGATGATCTAATACAAATTCCCTTTCGCTAATGTTAAGGCAGTTGATTGAAGAAAATGAAAGTGGCCCTAAGATACTGCTCTAATAAGATTTATATGGACAGACCTATGACATTCCGGAAGATCACATCGATTTCTTGTAACGCAGGCTTGTAAAGTGAGAAAAAGCTATGTTTTGCGGCACAGAGTAAAACAAATTGTCTATATGAAAAGACAATACCGATTCTATAATACGGCAACTTCTAAGGAGTTCTTTCCCCGGGAATTGTCGTGCAGCGTAAGAATCCTAAGCTTCCTTTGTAAAAAACGGCCAACATTATCATCCTGGGAAATATTTTGATTCACACTAGTGCTGAAGGGAACGTCCGGCTTGTGGATTTTAGCTTAGAAGAACGCTGACAGACTGTTCTGTTTACTATTCCTAATTTCAATATCTAGCGTCAGCACTAGTAAGTACATCAAAAACTAATAAACTTGTTTTTAATCGCACATCAATACTTAATGAGAAGAAGGAGCAGGAGAAATATTTCTTAGGGACAACCAAACTATTTATGTCGTTCGAGTGGCAGAGTGGGGGGCCTCTTGATTCCAGGATTCCTCTGGCCACGGCTGCTCGACGAATGAAATTCCTCCGAAGAGCTATCAAGGAGTCTTCATTGTTATGTCATTTCAGCGTAGCCAGGTATACCTGCCATATCTGTCACGCTCATGGAGACAAATATCAGCACTCAATAAGAATGGGACGCGAAGAACATCCTGATCCAGAGGGCTGGTCACAACTCCGGTGGTGTATTGTTTCAGATCGTCGAGTTTCATTAAGGAGTCCCTACAGAATTACAGGTGCATGTGATCATAACTTAGTGAGTGCGCGGTGAGTCAAGCGTTGACTTTAAGTGATGAGTAGAAGTGGATGGATCGATCAGAAAACAACGGAATATGATATAAAAAACCAGATAATATTTTTTTTTCACATATGCTGCAGAATTTATTCAGCTCTGCGTTGTTTGTTGAAGTCTCCGGAAAGATGGCGACACCTTAGGTGTGCTTACAAAAACTATCTTTTTTGTCCCCCCATTTTAATGCTGATAACTGTAATTTCTGTTGACGTCTCGACTGCCAAAAAAGTCATTTTAAAGAAACAATGGGTTTGTGACGCTATTCTTTACTGCTACGCCAGATTTAAGGTGCTTGACTTGTGAGGCAGACATTGCTCGGGAAAAATGGCTTCTTTGGATATACTGAAATTTGCCGGCGAGCGGCTTCTTTGCTTTCTTTGCCTTACAAGACGTGACGAGAATAATCGCGATTGATCGCGTCCAGTAGGAGCCCATTCTACGTTGTTCCAGACTGTTGTGGTAATTTGGCAGGCTGCATCATCAAAGTTCACTATTATCTTTAAATTGAGAAGGGACGACAGCGGCGGGCATTCTCTCCGACGACCGCAGGGCACGATTTTCGCTACGCCGCCGCTGATTCACGCAGGTCTTCTTAGACGGAAGTCGGCTGAATAAATAGTTTTGTTAAGAAATCCTTTTCGCTGTCCTCCTGCTCGGCGGACAGCTGTCACCACTACGTGAATATGTTTTGAAACCTCGCTAGCTATTGTTACAGAACAAACACATTTCAAAGAGACTGAACAAAAGGGGGAGCTCTACATCGCGCTCTTGTTGGCGGTAACAGAACAGACGTGTGAAGGTCTCATAGTTGTGTTCAGCTCCACTTGCGTCAGTGCATTTATTGCAAACAGAAACGGCAGCGCAAGCTTGCCTTGTTCTATTGTTAAAGGGGCTCTGAAAGGGGCTCTGGGATGTTAAAGCATGACACTCCATGAACTGCGGGAAAATACATGCGCTAACGAAAAGCATGCAGAGAAAGCTACATTTCCAGTTTAGATAAAAAGTTTAAAACAACAAATTTGTCAATCCCCAGTGCCAATGGTAATCGCATTTTCGAGATTCTAAAAACTGATAAGACTATTTCTAACGACCACATTAAGATCTCCAATTGCATCAAGGCGCCCAACTCTAGGAGTTAAAAAGTTAATGAATGAAAATTAGTTTACAATAGTTCACTATTTAAGACTATCCATCGGGTTCCTGGTGAAGGCGAACACTTTTAATACTATGCTTAAAATGCCATATTTTTACCTTACAGAACCTATTCTTGAGAATTAGTTAAAGACTTCCCTGAAACACGTGGATAAAAAACTACGGTGGCGCAAATTCCCCTGAAGAACATAATACAAAACCCACAGAACCAGCGTTTCTACTAGATGTTTATGCGTCTGTGTCAGTTCTTTGACCACATTAGCAATGTGGTCACTGTCATCGTATCTTTATCAGAAAAAATTTAATCATGCGCCGAATATGTCTTGGTCCAGTTCGGCGTTTTACGTCTCTTGTGCGTCTTCGTGCTTGTCGGTGGCCCAGATGCCATCGCCAACTCCTGCAAAAACCGTTGCAACCGGCCTGTGCCGCCCATTTCCTGTTAAGCGGGAAAACATGAACACAGCGCCCTGATCACGTAACCTTGTGACGTCAAAGCCCTCGCGACATAACAACGACTATAGTGACTAAAGCATGATGCGAAATCGAATTATGTGAACGGCCACGGGAGGCGGGGGATCTAACTGAAATTAATTGAACTAGTTTACTTGCCTCCTGCCGTTGTGGGCAGCTCGCTCGCAACTCGGTGGAGAGACTGTCACCTGTGACGATAGGCAGATTTTGATGACCTCACATGGTGACGTTACCTTGTGGCGCCATCGCTCTGTCTACCAATTAGCTGCGCCACCAGGACCACGCGACGTTGCCGAATCAACGCCCTCTATTACCGTGAATCGAGTGCTGTGATTAACGGATGCGGAATCGTATGATATGAAGTCTAGTGCTACCTTTCTAAATTTGCACCGCAAAGAATTTTGCTTCCAGTATACGCTATCATACTTCTGCAGACCCTAACAAATCTCGAAGCTCTCTCCAATCCTTGTATTTAGTTTTAGCAAACCTGGCTTGAAGTTTGCCGTGTCGCTTCCAGAGACAGATGTGACTTGAACAGCCTTAGCTGCAAGCTTTCTTAGGCGGGCCCGTATGGCTCTTCAGAACCATTTTCCGGTTCAATTAGGTGTGATGTTCCGCGTCTGTCCAGACTACACGTGGCATCCAGCCGCTGTTCGCGTTGCGCCGCATGACCTAGGCTATTCAGATAATAAGAGAAAGATGGACTCCAGTCGTTTAGAATGCGGTCTCGGGTTTATCGCCACAAATGGACTGAATGCGCACTTTTTACGCCAAAAGTGGAAAACAATTAGCACCGCCTTACTGCTGTAGGAAGCCGATAGTATTCGCCACCACAGATTGTCCCAGTACAATGTTTTAAAACAGTGTAATAACGTTCACGAATGGAGGAAATTGAAACGTCGACCTTCATGTGCGGAATAAACAGTCAAAGTGAACGTATTTGCCAGCCTCTCCATAAATCTCAGTTATCCAGTTCATCACAAACTACATCAGTTCTCTTCAAAGTTGTCATAAGTAAATAAACATACTTTTCTAGAAGAAGCCTTGCGTTGTTAGTCATTTAGCTGTACAAAGTAGCAAAGCGTTCTAAACACGACACGGCCTGTTTTATAACTTGATCTAAGATGTAGAGGATATATTTGCAGTGAACATCGTACTGCGGTGCTCGTACACCATTATATTCCCATAGTGTCTTGCACCTAGAGAATGACATGAGCATTTCCGCCAAGAAAAGCTTCACAGACAAGAGTAAAATGCCTTGGAACATTTCTTGCCGTTAGGTCTGAGAAAAGTTCCACTTTATGCTTTCCGCGTTCTAATGACACTTTCATGCTCAACCGAGTTTACTTTTTTGTCGCTGTCAGCCCCTTCCTTCGCATAGTATACAGGATAGCGCTCCTCATCATTCCGTTTTCACATGCACTAGAAATGGGGAAAAGTGTAACGTTTAGAAACAATGCATAGCCGAATGTGAACCAATGAAGCTGAACAATCGCTAATACGCAGGATGTAGACTTTTAGAAGATTTCGTTTGCATTTGTTTTTAATTATGAAAAGATTCTGTGAACCTGGTTGTTGCTTTTAATGGATTTTCAGCATCAGCATTCCGCTTGCAGAACGGCAGCTGACTGGTGCCTTCAATTTCGCTTCAGTGCCATACAAGAAATCATTATTTTTATTTAGATTTCTTCAGACACGGTACCGCGGAAATAGTGGATAGGTTCAGAAATGAAGCGTGAAATATACAACGTACATTCATGTGATTTGGAGACCCGAAGGCCATGGAACAGGGACCTGCAACAATGTAGTATTTAAGAGGTATGAGGCAAGAAAAAGAAAAATTCGACCTGACAGAAACTTTCACCAACTCTCTGGCAAAAGTTCACTGGCTTGTAACCTATAATTCTTCTCGTGTTTGTTTCCTTGGGAACACATTTTACTTAACGCAATACACTCCCCAAGAGCAAAATTATTTTATTAAACGAAAACTAGCTGCACTACTCTCATCACAAAGTCGGTGATGAGGTTGCGGCCACAGGGTTCGTTTTCAGCCAGGTCCTCCTGGGCCGCTTATTTCAGGTACGCGTTTATACAGCTTGTTGGGGGCTGGGGACCTTGTGTTTTGAGGTTGTGCGACATCTTGAGAAGACATTTGCACAACTTTTGGTTTGACTGTGGTGCCGTTATCTTCCGGACATGCCGGACATGTGGTGCCGCCATCTTCAGTCCCGCATTTTCTTTATTGGGGGAGAGATTCAGCGACTACAGTTAACTCAAGCGAAGGGGAGACTGCGGCCGCAAGTCGGCCAACCTTACTGCCGAAACTGATTTGCACCTGGAGCCAGAAGTACTTAACAGCGAGTGTCGGCTTGACTAATTTTGAGCGTTCTGGCTTGAAGGGGTACAATTTCTTGCTGGTACGAGGAAAATAACTCGAGCAGAAATGGCTGTCTCCAAATGGGCGCCTTAGGCGTAAAATTGTAGGCCTTTCTTACTTGGCGGTTCGACAGTACTTATAGGGCTATGACCTTTGAGGTTAAGAGGATTTGAAATCCTAGTAAGATTAGCTTCAAACGAATTGTCCAACCTTGAAATTAAAAGCGTCAGACACTGGAACATTTAATTTTTAAACACACCTTATACAGCCTCAGGTCTCACAGCGCTATCATCTCGTTGCCGCCTAGAATGCTCGGAGTTTAACAAACACACTGGTTCCTTCCAAGCGCCTTCCTTCACTAAGCAATTATTCGAATTTTAACAAACTTTCCACCACAAGAATTTCCGATAGCCTGCATCTTACCCCTTTCTTTTGCCGCACTCAGGCGTTCAAACACAGCTTCTTTCCCTTGGCCATTGAACTTTGTAGTTCTCTGCTTGGAATCGTCTACACGCTACCTATTGAAGAGTTTTTGGTGGCCATCACTTTTGGTGACATTTTTATTTCCTTTGTTTTTAATACATTGGTATTTTTCTGGGTGGATTTTTCTCTCTCCGTGCCCACACTTCTACAGCCTTATCAATGCAGCGGTATGTAAAAAAAATAAATAAGTAAATTCCAGAAGGTCACTTGTGTTTTTTCTGCGCAGGCTTGTACTTACATCAAAAGCTCAGCATGCGGCACAGAAAACAAATTTTCCATATCAAAAGAAAATGCTGATTCTATTCCATGATTAGATTATAAGTATTCGGCAATTTTTAAAGATTTTTTTTTGCCCGGAAATGGTCGTGCAGTATAAGAATGTTCACTTAACGGCAAACATATGCTGCCATGAACCATTTCCATTCACAGCAGTGCTGAAGGCAATGTCAGGTGTGTGGGTTTTTGCTTCGAACGCTAACAGAGCTAGGGCTCTGTTAACTTTTGGCAATGTGAATATCCAGCGTTGGCAGTTGTAAGTCTTTTAAGAACTTACGACCCGTTTTTACTCTCACCTCTATTTTTTATTGGAAACGAGGAGGAGGAGGAATATTTAGGAGGCGCAAAGAGATTATTGATCTCGTTCGAGAGGCAGAATGGGTCGCTTCCTCGTTCCAGGACTCGACTCTACGAACGAAATTCTTTCTGAAAGCTTGTAAGGCTTCTTCATTGAAAAAGGCCTTTCTGGGTCACCACCTATCTACAATCTTTGCCACACTGAAGGAGACAGAGATCATCTCTAAATAAGGATGTGACACGACAAACATCCTGAACCAGGTTACTGGGCACAACAACAGTAGTGTATATTTGCAAGCCATCGAGTGCCTACAGCACTGCGTACAGGAATACAAGATCCTGTAATCTTAAAAGAGTAAGTGCCTTATGAGTGGCCATTCAGACTAAGTGATGAGTCCAAGTGAGTGGATCGACTTGAAAAAAAGAAACATAGCATATAAAGCTAGATAATATTTTTATCACCTAAACTGCAGTTTTTGTTCCGGTCTGTACAAGTCTCATATATATATATATATATATATATCAGCAGACAAGTTAAGGAAATGAGGGGCTTGTTTGACAAGTACATTAAGGAAGCCAACAGTCACCGAAACCAAGGTGCACAGGGGAATGTTTCTTTTTTTTTAATTTATAGTGCGGATATGTGGGAGCAAATACTTCAATTAATTTTGATTTTAAGCAATACTACTCGCAAATCAGCAAAAAAAAACAACAATGCCGCCGGTGGAATCCGAAACCAAGACCTCCGAATATCACGACCGGTGCTCTACAAACTCAGCTATGGCGACGGCTGTCTAATCTGCTGTTTTCGTGAGTATTTACGTTTATTGCGTGTAAGCGAACCTTGACTGTTCACCAGCGCCACCCTCGTCCATAGCGGCGAACGTAGCACGTGCTGTATTACCGCGAGTGTGACATAGAACGTCATATTAACGGCGAGGAAAAAAAGCATAAATACCCATGAGAGCAGCAGATTGGACAGCCGTCGCCGTAGCTCAGTAGGTATTGAGCACCGGACGCGATATTCCGAGGTCGTGGGTTCGAATGCCACCTTCCTTCATATTGTATTTTTGCCTTCGTTAGGATGAAACGTCCCCTTTCAGTGCCTGATAGTCTTTTGTATTGTGCGGTGAGGTGTCCTTCCATCATTTCCGCTAAGGTGTTATGAATTCCTAACTGTAGTAGTTTTTCATTTGGGGTATGTTGGGGGAGGTTGAGCGCAATTATGTAGGATTGTTTAATTAGAGCATTCAGGTCGTCTCTTTCTCTGACTGTGAGGGTGACGTATGGTGTAGAGTAGATGACTCTGCTAAGAACGCAAGCTTGGATTAGTTTCCTCGTCTCGGCCTCTTTAACTCATCCTCGTCTTTTCGCGATGCGTCTGATGAGGAGGCAGATTTGGTTGACGGTGTTTCTCAGTCTCTTAATTAGTGTGTCGTTTTTTTTGTTTGAATGCATCAGCATTCCCAATATTCTTAGTGTTTCCACTTCTGGGATGGCTGCCCCATCCGCGTAGATTTTATCTGAGGCTTGGCCAGCGACGTCGAGCTGAGCCATCTGTTCGAAGCTCCGCCACAGCCGATCGTCGCAGTTTTCGTCAAAGCTGCGAGCGCCGCTTCTCGGCGGTCGGCAAAAGTAGGCGTGCGGTGATGAATGAGGCGCTCCCATCGGAGAATATCTAATACCTCGTTCTTCGCCTTGTTCATCGCGGCACGCCTAGTATTCTCTCTGCGGCATGCTACCGGGCCTCCGTTTTCCCTAGTGGCTACCGAAATGCGCCCGTACTGTTTGTGCATTGTGCGGCATCCGTATACAAGACTTCCTGTCTGCACTGAAAGCGGGCTTGCAACGCTACTGCTCTTTCCTTCCTCCGGCTCTCATGGTAGATGGAGTATATGTTTTTTGGAAGTGGGGGTATCTTTATTTTTGTCCCTAACCTGTCTAGGAACCGGGTCCGTACGTCTCGAGCACGCTCGAGGCTCGTACCCCAGCTTCTCCAGAATGCTGCGACCAGTACGACTGCACAGAAGTCTAATATTGCGAGGTCCTTGCGGCCTCAATGAGCTCCTTGAGGGTATTCGAAACCCCTAGACTCAAAATCTTGTTTGTTGGCGCACAGGGTGGTAAACCTAGTGCTGTTTTTATTCCTTTACGGATTAGAACATCCAGTTTGTCCTTTTCAGCCTGGTAAAGCCGCAAGTAAGGTGCCACGTAGACTATCCTGCTGATTATAAAAGATTGGACTAGCCTAAGGAGGTTAGCTTCTTTCATACCCGCATGTTTGTTAGCGATTCGTTTTAGGAGTCGGCAAGTTTGACTGGTGCTAGCCTCTAGTCTCTGAATCGTTTCCTACAGAACAGATGACAGAACTTGACCAGAACAGATGAGTCCTGGGAGGCACTGCTTCACAACGAGGATGACAATCAACAACGAGAAGTCATCCGTCTCGCCATTGCCGCTGCTGAGATCCAAGAGATCCCGGTCGACGGCTGAAGAGGAGGACATGGCTGGGACCGAACGGCGCCTTAGATACCCATCATCCTTTTGACGGGTGCTAATAAATGTTATTTCTCTCTCTCTCTCTCTCTCTGCGGCATGAACCCAGGCCGTCTGTGACACCCATCAATCGCACACGCAGTTCCTCCAACAGACCGTTGACAACCCCGCAGTCGACTCCCATTTCCTCCACCTCTTGGGAGGCCCGTCACGACCTGCTGAAAAGATGGCGCCGATAGCGACATAACAGCACCCTCAAAAGGCGTATAGCGTAGCTTAACTAACAAGCCCAGGACTACGCAACGAAACTCTCCACCCAAAACTGGCATCAGTTTTGCGACTCTCTTTGTGCCACCCTGAGTACTTCCAAAACATGGGCCATACTGCGCAGCCATCTACATCCTGAAACAAAAAAGGCGTCTACAAACAGAACCTTGCAAGCAGTAGCCCATCAATTCACCAGCTTTGACCAAGAGCTTCTGGACACCCTCCGCTCGAAATATTTCGGCGCTCGACAGCCACTTACCTTATCTAACACTTACACCGGCCACGCCAACCCGGAACTCGACGCGCCAATCACTTATGAAGAGGTCTTCGCAGCTGCACGCGCTTGTAACCGCTCTGCCCCAGGTGCCGACAAAATCACTAACGCAGTGATTCCCTTCAAGCACTTAACCAATACATAAATGATGAAATGTGGACCCAACGCAAAATACCCCCTCAATGGAAACACACAGAAGTGACACTGATCCCTAAGCCCAACAAGCCACCCTCCCTTCTGCTCTCAGGCCCATATCGCTCACCTCCTGCTTGGGCAAGCTATACGAGCAAGTCATCCAGACACGCGTGCAAAACTATATTGAGAATCATAATCTCTTTCCCCCTTTTATGCTCTGTTTTCGACCAGGTCTTTCAGCGCAAGACGCATTTCTTCTTATCAAACACGAAGTCCTCACAGGGATACATCCTGGCGGAGAACACCTTCTAACACTTGAAATTATGGGCACCTTCGACACCATTTCCCATTCTGCGATCCTAGAAGGTCTAAATCAGATACAGTATGGTTCTCGCATCTCCCAATATATCCCCACCTTCCTCACTGCCCGCACAGCCACCATAGGAATCGGATCTACTAGATCGTCTCCCTTCCACACACCTGACAAGGGCACTCCACAAGATGCTGTCCTATCACCACTACTATTCAATATAGCCATGGCCCCCCTCGCTCACAAGCTCTATACACTCTCCAACATCGGATATACCATCTATGCTGAAGACACCACCATCTGGTCAACCCAAAGATTCCTCGCCGCCAAAGAGCTAGCCTTACAAACAGCCATCGGTGTGGTCGAGCAATTTGTTCAGACCAGCGGTATGCAGTGTGCACCGGAGAAGTCGAAAATCATCCCTTTTTATGGCCCCCGCTATCGTTAACCCGGCCCAATCATGCTCAAATTTCACAATCATCCTATAGAGCAAAAATAACTCATGCGAGTATTTTGCTTCTGGGTCCGGCATGACGGCAAGTCCACCCACACTATTGCCACTCTACGCACGTCTGTTCTCAATATCGCACGTATGGTACGACGCATCGCTAGACATCGCAAGGGCATGCGCGAGGATGACACCATCTGCCCCGTCACGACCCTGGCCAAGAGTCAAATCCAGTATGGTCTCCCATACCACAATGTTGATCGCACCGCCGAGAATAGGATCGATATCCTTATCCGTACCCTCTTTAAAACAGCTCTGGGCCTTCCCATGTGTACATCGACCACTAGACTGCTTGCACTTGGGATTCACAACAGGTTTGCGGAAATCCAGGAGGCTGTTCTGAACTCCCAATAGACTCGTCTCCTCACCACGTCGGCAGGTAGGGCCATCCTTTCAAGGATAGGTGACCTGCAAGCCAAGAGGACCATGGCCCTGACCAGGGTTCTTCCAAATGCTGTCCGCTCACGCCTTTACATGAACCCCATCCCACGCCATATGAACCATGAGTCACAGACCTTGCGCCGTCAAGCCCGTCTTCGCAGCCTCCGCAGGCAATACGGCCAAGACACCTCGGCTATGTATGTGGATGTGGATGTGGCTTCCTATGCATAGCCCCACAGATATGCTTGCGCTGCTGTCAATCACGCCAACACCCCTTTTCTCAAAGCGTCCTTCACGGCACAGGATCCGGCGCCTGCAAAAGCCAATACAATAGCCATCACCATCAAAATGAGCAGCACGCAACACCACGGCACTCACATTTTTAGACTCCCAAGCCGCTTGCAGAGCCTATCCGAGTGGACGTGTCCCGCGCACGGCTCTCCGCGTACTGGGCGGTCATCTCCAATATGATCACGTCATCACCTGGGCCCCAGAACACGCAGGTCTCGATGGCAATATTAGGACAGATGCCCTAGTGGAAGGTGACGCTGGCCAGCGGCATCCTGGAAGACCAGGAGGCGCTAGTCGCCGTCGCCAAAGCGTCGACGGAAGCCACCGGAGTCATGGACTGAGGATCCCGCCCGCAATCCGCTCCGGTCTTCTCTTTTACAATTGAATGTTTATTCTCACTCTCTCTGCCACTGGCCGTCAGCGTAGGTAGTATACTCCGACGGCCAGTGGCAAACTCCCCGAACGTGGCTTATGTTGACGCCACAGTGTACGCGGACCATGACAAGTACGCAGTGGCGGCAGTGGACCACCGCTTCTCTACTCTCTTCACTGCTTCTGTAAGAGCCGAAACACCAGCGGCCGCGGAGACCACCGTCATGGTCATTGTCATTAGGCATTACAAGTCCCAAGGCCAAAGCGCTCATGTGATCACAGGCTCGCAACACGCGTGTCGAAACTTCCTGAGAGGCCGACTTCCCAAGCACGTCAATCGGCTCATGGGCACTACACCCCTCACCAAGCACCACCAAATCACCTAAACCCCAGGCTTCGAGGGACTGGCGGGAAATGAGAGGGCACATGCTCTAGCTGGAGGCATCACGAACCGAGCGGGGCCACAAACCGTGCCCGCTTTTACTCCTCTACCTTCTAGGTACAAGGAACGCCTCGAGTTCCAGCGTCTTCAAAAGTAACACTTCCCTCCACCTCATGAAAAATTAGACACCCCAGATGCCGTGTCTTAGCGGCGGATACAGACGAACACATTTCCAAACCTCCATAGATTGCATGTCATACACCCAACATTATACTCCGACATCTGTCCCTGGTCTCAGACCCGCCCTACACTCTTCCACATTTCATGAGGATGTGGGACCAAACCAAACACTCTACAGACGGAAAACACGTCTTTCGAGCGGTGGGAGGCGCTGCTGACCAGCGATAACCTGGAGGACCAACGGGCCCTCATACAGCAGGTCCGCAGGGCAGCTCAACCCAGTGGAACCCTGGAATGAGGGCCCCACTCATAAGCTCGGCCAACTCCACTTCACTTTAATAAAGTTTTCCTCCTCCTCCTCCTCCTCCTCCTCCTCCCTCTGGCGTGATGAGGCACTTGCTTCGCACATAACCTTAACATAAAAAAACAACCTTCTGAAAGTAGCGCCTTTCTGGGACCTTTGCCACCGCACCGCAGGCTTTAGCACATCCTCCTCTCCCGTGTCTCTGCTCGGCGCTTTTCTGAACGATGGTTGGCCCCTCCGGCCTTCGCCCGAGAAACGCGTACGAAAGGATTGTTTTGCTTGCCTTTTCGTTTTTTGTCGGCGCCATGTCCAGGCGATTGTTCGCGATTGCTCGAGGAAAAAACGACATCAGCAGTAAAAAAATGCATCCAAAACATCACCCTCACGGACTTTGTTTCGTCAAAGCACACCGTACTCGGCGAGGTGCTGTGCATTTCGTAGTACCTAACTAATGTGCATTCTTGAAACTTTGTGCGAGATCATCCGGAAGCTGATAATCTTGCTTAATTCGCTGATCATAGTGCGTCGTTTCGCACCCTCTCCTTTCCATTTGATGGTATTGCTGTGTGTGTTCTGTTCGGGACTGTTGGCGTGCGGAATACGCCTATTATAGCAAATTTAATTTCTTAGTCTCAGTGTAGGTTGCCACGAAAAACGTTTACATCGCAGACGGAATTTTTTTTTGTAGCAGATACGCGTGCTTCTGACGTGGCTCAGAGTAGAAAACATGTTGATTTTCGTAGCGTATAGGGCAGTCTCTCCCCCTCCCCCCTCCCAGAGCTCTAATCTGGTAGCTTTAACGGCGTTATACCACCGTATGTCTAGGGATGATAGGAGATAAGGCGTTTGTTCGACCGTCGCTGCTGCGTGCAGCTTTACCACGATTACGAGGTCTAACGCCACCTGATGAGGTATTCACAGAAAAGATGCCCTTTAGGGCAAGCTTTGACTTGTCGCAGGCGATATTGTTATAATATAATGCATTGCATGCTCTTTTCAAAATCACATCAGTTCCCTCATCCCTGTAGTTTATAAATGGCACGAATTGCTTCCGTAAGCTCACTCCGTCACGGAAAGACATCAGTTCTGATCGCTTTTTGCAGTGCTGAATATTGATTCAGCACGCCTCTCAAGCATCCCTTAAATGAATTCGAGGGATCAGCGCAGACGAGTCATCGAGAGAACATAAGCTTTCCACCACTTAGGTCTTCCTTCGCACCGGCAGGCACCCAAAAATTTTAAGCGAAACTCTTAACCAGACTCACTTCTGCAGTAGAGAATCAATTTAACGAAAATTACTAGGAAACAAAATTGTCCTCTTTCAAGCAGCCGTGAAATTTGTATTGACCATGCAACAAGCCCTCGGCGTGCGCATCACTACCAAGGCGCAGATTAAATATTTTCGGCCTGAAATTGGCTAAAAAATGCACAATGCGGACTAAATATTATGTACCAGCAGCCACTATCGTGCTTCTGAAACTTCACGCGTAAAGACATCTTTATCGCACTCGATTGCAAAATAACAGCGTCATTAAAAAAATCAGTGAAAATGCAGCACTACGTCAAATCTACAGTTAGCGGGGCGTCAGTGTACCAAGAAATATGGAAGAATATACAACAAGAACGTAAAAAACGTTAATAAAAATTCTGTCGTATTGACGAGTACGGAGTGCGCTTTCATTGTTCATGCCGCAAGCGCTGACGTTTAGGGCTTTATTGCTCAAACGAGATGCTGAAAAATGTGGTTCGTCGTAGATTCAAGCAAGTCGCATTACTCTCTAGTGGTTGTGTTGGTTATTTGAGGGTGAAACAATAAGAGCTAACTTAGGCGCGCTCGTGTGCCAGAAACACATAGGGCCGGAGAGAGCGCGATGGCCTTCGAAGTGTGGCGTGCGCAGCGCGCACTGCTTTCAGAAGAGGATAATCGAGGAGCAAAGCACGGGAGAGAGAGAGATAAAACATTTATTATTTCATTGAAGTGTTCTACGAGTCAGGTAGGCGGACTCCTCAGTTCAGGACTCCGGTGGCTTGGGTGGATGCCTGGACCAGTCTGATGATGCGACACTGGTCCTCCAGACCATTGCTGGTCAGGGCTGCCTCCCACTGCTTGTATGATGTCTGTAATGTTTTTAGATGAGGTGGTTTTTGGGGACAATTCCAGGAAATGTGAAACAGCGTAGGCTTATCGCCGCACCATGGACAGAAGGGGCGGTATATGGAAGGGTGAATGAAGATGTACAAGTACAGGTTAGGGAAGGTATTCGTTTGTATTTGCCTCCAAAATGTGGCTTCTTCTGTGGTGAGTTTTATGGGGAGGGGGATATATTCTACGATCTAATCTAAGCATCTCCAGCCGTTCCCCTAGTTTGATGGTAGAGGGGTGACGTACGGGCAAGGATCCGCTTGGTTTGTTAGCTCACGAGCTAGATCGTTTGCCGCCTCGTTGCCTTCAAGACCTGAATGGCCCGGGGTCCAAGTAATGTTATGGGGACGTTGAAGTGTAGGTGAGAGGCCCGACGGTATGAGTAGAGCCGCTGTCATTTTTGGGACTCTCCCTGTAATGTAATATTGACAGGCTCGCTTCGAGTCAGTTATGTGAGCTGATTTGTCCGCCAGATCACAATGCCTTATGGCAAGGGCGATGGCGGAGGCTTCCGTTGCGGCAGGATCCTCGGCCCGGAGTGAAACACTCGTCAATAGTTGAAAATTGCGGTCAAGGGCGACTGCAACAAAGATGCTCGGTTCAGTGTACGCCGCCACATCTACATAGACTGCTTTGTGATCTGACTCTAGACGTCGGCGTAGATGAATGACCCTAGCCTCCCGTCTGCCTTTGTGGATTTCTGGATGCATATGTTTGGGAGCGGAGCCACCGAGATCTGTCTTCCTATGTTTGCAGGTAGGGAAGTGTGTCGCCAGAGGTCTTGTAGATCTCGTGGTCTACCAATGCGCTGAAGAATGGCTCTTCCGGTGGTGGTCTGTTGGAGTCGGGCTCTCTGCGATGCTAAGACAGCATCTCTAATCTCCTCAAAGGTGTTGTGGGCTCCAAGCTTGTTTAGACGTTCGGTCGAGGTGCTTGGAGGAAGGCCGAGAGCTGTTTTGTACACGCTGCGAATGACAGTGTCGGCCTGCTTAAGTTCTCCCTTTGTGAGATGATGATATGGAAGGCCGTATGCTATTCTGCAGATAACCAAGGACTGTACAAGACGAAGAGTGTCTTCCTCGCGCATGACTTTCTTGTGGCGTGTAATACGACGAATCATACGTGTAATTTGGTGGGTGGTTGTTTTGAGAGTTTTTATGGTATGTCCAGCGCGTATGTTGCTTTGAATCCAAAGCCCGAGAATTCTAATGGCTGAGACCTCTCGAATCGGTTGGCCTTCTACATAGGGATCGATTGGTCCAGAGTTTTTGTAATTTTGACCGTGCAACCTGATTACTTCTGACTTCTCCGGTGCACAGCGAAGGCCACTACTAGCGGCAAATGTTTCGACAATCGATGCCGCTTTCTGTAGGGCTTGTTCCTTCTGTGCAAGGGATCCCTTACTCGTCCAGATAGTTCTATCGTCTGCATACAGTGTAAATCCTATATCGGGTAATTCCTGCAGCCGACGAGCCAATCCTGTCATGGCAATATTGAATAAGAGGGGAGAGATGATTGATCCCTGCGGAGTGCCCTTGTTTGGCATTGGTATGGTATCTGATCTGGTATTTCCAATTCCAATTGTTGCAGTGCGGTCCGTGAGGAAAGCTCTAATGTAGCTAAAGATCTGTCCACATCCCGGGGAGTTCAGTTCGCAGAGGATAGCTTCGTGTGAGACATTGTCAAAAGCTCCCTTAAGGTCAAGCGCCAGGATCAGATGCTCGCTTCCTCTTGGGATGTCTGTAAGAACTTCTTCCTTAAGCAAGAGAAAGGAGTCCTGGGTTGAGAGTACGCGCCTGAAGCCAGTCATGGACTGTGGAAAGAGATCCCTGTCCTCAATGAAATTCACGAACCGGTTTTGGATAACTCGCTCATAGAGCTTCCCGAGACAGGATGTAAGGGAGATCGGTCTTAATGTTTCAAGGGTGGGCTGCTTTCCAGCCTTAGGAATTGTGATAATCTCTGCATGTCGCCACTCGTTTGGGACTCGTGCTTCCTCCCACAGGCCATTAAGGCAGTTGGTCATTTGCTCAATATGTTTTGAGCTAATTAAGGTTTCTTGTCATTTCGTTGGTCACTTTGTCTGCTCCTGCGGCTGTATTGCGTTGAGCGGCTCTTGCTGCCGCTTATACTTCAGCCACCGTGATGGGCTCGTCTAGATCAGTGCTCAGAGCTCCTGAGTATTGAAGATTGCACGGCGGGATTCTTTGAGTGCCAATGTACTGGTCTTGTAGGGCTTGTTTCAATTCCTGATCTGTTCATTGAAATTTGTTAGCAATTTCTTGCAACGTGCGATTGACTGTGGTTTTGGTATTGCTCGGATCAATTAAGCTTCTTAGTATGGTCCAAGTTTGAGAGGTGCTGAGTGTGCCTTTGAGGGAGCACAAAAATCTATCCATTTATGCTGAGCGAGTTGCGTTGCGTACTCCTGGACTTGTTCGGAAAGTGCTGATATCCTAAGTCGGAGTCTGCGGTTTAACTTTTGCTTCTTTCATCTGCAGACGAGACTACGATGAGCCTCCCACAAGTGTAGGAGGTGACGATCTACTTCCGGGTTTTTTGTTGTGCGCGGTATACTCTGTGTGCTAGCTTTGTGAGCTTCCCTGATGTGTTCACTCCATGTTGCTATGTCTTAGATGCCTTCCTCGGGTGCGGGACGCCTGCGATAAGCTTCCCAATCCGTAATATTTACTTCACTGAGCGTTCGGCGAGTTTAGACGTTGGCACTGACGTACTAAGGATGTAGTGGTCACTGCCTAGTTGTTCCCC
Organism: Amblyomma americanum; assembly: GCA_030143305.2. NCBI lineage: Eukaryota > Metazoa > Arthropoda > Arachnida > Ixodida > Ixodidae > Amblyomma > Amblyomma americanum. Next base: position 313,203 of record JARKHS020002406.1, read on the forward strand.
CAGGTTAGTCCAAGTAGCTGCTGCAATGTTTTTCGAGAACGTTAGATCTGGGCAGGTGTTCCTACTGACGCTGTTTCCAATTCTGGTTGGGATTGTAACGTCGGTAAGGTGGTCTAATCCCTCTTGATCCACCGCTTCCAGGAGAAGTTTGCCCTTTTGGGAGTCTACCGCATATCCCCAAGTACTGTGGGGAGCGTTCAGATTTCCGAGTATGACCAGTTGGTTTGAGCCTGCTATATGAATAGTTTCATGTATAATTGGTCTGAAGTCTTCTCTTGTGTTGCGAGGTAGGCTGTACATATTTAGTATAAAAGTGCTTGGCCTGCAACGTTTTTGAGGGATGATCTCATCCAGGACATGATGTAGATTGGGATAGTGCATAATGTGCTGCACCGCCGTGATTGTCTTTGAGACCAAGATGGCGACCCTAGGAGATGTGTCATTTATAACCATGTAATATCCCATAAGGGTAGGCTGTGTGCCTGTTTCTTGTAGACAGATCACGTCCGGTGTTATTATAGCGTTTTGAATAAAGAATTTTAGGGAGCTTTTCTTGCGGGTGATGTTACGACAGTTCCACTGCCATATCTCTAAACTTTCTTGATGGTAGGTATTTCTATGCTGCGCCATCCTGACTAAGGACTGATTCGGAATCGCTTACGTCACCTGAGATGGTCGAGCGACGGTAGGCTTCCACACTTGTATTTTCAAGCGTGGCTGAACGCTTTCGCGATCCGTGTTCAAGTTCATATACAGTCCTGCGGAGATCATCGTGAGCGGTGCCGAGTTGTTGCAGTTGAGAGCCGAATTGCTGTAACTGCGTAAACATTTGCTTTTGCTGTGTAACTATATTCTGAAGGATTTCTTGCATTGTACCAAAATTAGCCATGGGCACATATTGAGGGGCGTCTGATGGAGGTTGGGCGGCAGCGGCCACGCTCCGCGTCGGAGTAGTGGAAGCTGAGGCGCCGCATTTTTCAGGGAAAGTGGGAGTGGCGACGCCTTTTGCATCGGACGTTGACGGCAGTGGCGGCTGGACACATGCTGCGGGCTGAACCGTGTCCGGGTTCATAAGAGATGCGGAATTGGCATTTTCTAAGCGTTTGAGTCTTTCATAAGCGTGGCTATTTGGGAGCTGAGCTCTCGGTTAACGCGTTCTAAATGGGTACAGGTAGTGCACTGTGTATTACTATGTGTTTGAGCTGAGGAGGCAGCAACCTGATTCCAGCCTACCTTGGTATTATTGCTGCTGTCGTGCTGTGCCACCTTGATATGTTAGGAGTTCTTTTCCTTTCCTTGGGAAGTAGCGTTCTTGTTCTGAGGCTCGTGCTGCGCCACCTGGATATGTTTGGAGTTCTCCTTTCCTTGGGAAGTAGCGTTCTTGTTCTGAGGGTCCGAAGGTAGGTTGTTGCTGCTCCGAATTAATGAGCGGGCTCTGGATCGGGACCGGCTTCTGTTGGTTCGTCCGGAATGTTCCTCCGAGCTTAGCCAGCGCTTGCGAGAACCTTTGCCGATTGCAGGGCCATCGGCTGGGCTGAAAGCACGGGACTGGAGGAGAGGGTCGCTACCTTTAATATCAAGGGGCTTTAATTCGTCAAGGCTGCGAGCGCCGCTTCTCGGCGATCGGCAAAAGTAAGAGTGTGGTCATGAATGAGGCGCTCGCATTGGAGAGTACTTTAAACTTTGCTCATCGCCTGTTCATCGCGGCGCGCCTAGTTTTGCCCCTGGCCCTGACGATGAAGTGATCACTGCCCAGGGACTCGCCACTGTTAGACCGGGTGGCCTGCAGGCCGTTTTTCACAAGCGTGAGATCTGGACAGGTGTCTCTGCTGACGCTATTACCCGTCCTACACTGTTCAGGGAGTTAAATGTCGGAAACCATTTGACAAGGCTAAGATTGTGAACTGGGACAAGTGGAGAGAGGAACTCGCACGTCTCCCGGACGAAGATATCACAGATATTGAGGCATGGACAGCGCTGCAGATGAAAACCGTCACCAGGCACTCTACGACAACGAACACCACGGAGGAAACTCCGGCAGTTGACCCGCACCTGTTACATCTGTGGGAAGCCAGGAGATCTCTGACAAGGACAAGGAGGTGGAAAAGGCAAAAGTTAAATCGCAAGCTGAAGACCAAGATTGCAGAACTCACCAAAGAAGCGGATGGCTACGCACATAACCTCGCTAACCAAAACTGGCTCAAGCTGTGTGATGAGCTCAACGGTAGAATGGGCACGGCTAAAGCATGGGGACTCCTCAGATCCCTTATCGAGCCGAACTCAAACCGGAAAGAGCAAACAGACACGCTCTGTAACGCCTTGCACAGCTATAAAGGGGACAACGAGGCCCTCATTGCAGAACTTGCACGGAAATTCCTTGATCTGGGATCCTCGTACCCGCTCCCTGCGTACACCGGTGCACCCAATGAAGAGATGGACCAAGACGTAACGGTTGAGGAACTGAGGGCGGAGCTTGACGTCATGCGTAAGAGCACCGCTCCTGGACCGGACCAGATAAACACCAAGATGCTCTTTAATATGGATGGCATCTCTTTAAGAAAATTAGTGAAATACTTCAACACGCAGTGCTGGCACAAGGGCCAGATCCCCGACTCCTGGAAATTGGCTTTAGTGCGATTTATTCCCAGGCCCAATTATCCATGCGATATTGATCATTTACGACCAATCTCCCTGACGTCGTGTCTGGGTAAACTGTTCGAGAGGGTCGTGAACGCCTGACTGAAACGACTCCTGAGGAAGACTGATATCCTCCCTGACACGCTGTGCGGGTTTAGAGAAAAGCTGTCTACACAGGATATTCTCCTCCGTATTAGAGAGGATATTCTGGACAACCCCGGCAGATGTCAGGTCAAGGCCATCCTTGCGCTCGATTTAAAAGGGGCATTTGACAATGTCAACCACCAGGGAATACTGGATGAGCTTATCAGCATCAACTGTGGTGACCGCACATATAATTACGTGAGGGACTTTCTCTCCAATAGAAAAGCGTCAATAAGTATTGGTGATCGGACCTCCTCTCCGTTCAATCTAGGTTCCAAGGGCACCCCGCAGGGAGCGGTCTTGTCTCTGCTTCTCGTCAACCTGGCCATGCGTGGGCTACCAGAGAAGCTAGACCGACCAAGGCATTGAGCACGCTATATACGCCGACGACATTACGATCTGGTGTTGCAGCGGTAATGAAGGAGAAATTCAAGGCCGGCTTCAGGAAGCAGCGAATGTCGTGTGCCAGCATGCGGCGAGGCATGGGTTAACGTGCTCTCCCGAGAAATCAGAGTTACTCCTGATCGACCATGGCAAGAGGCAGAATACGGGGCTTTTGCCGTCCACTCCCTCTGTCGCCATTACGGTCCAGGGTATGAGCATTCCGAAAAATAAAGAGATCAAGATCCTGGGAGCCATCATACCTAGCGGCAACACTAACGCAACTACAATCAGACAGCTCCAAGCCTATTCCGAACAAGTCTCTAGAATGCTACGCCGGGTAATCAAGAAAAGAAATGGGCTAAGAGAGAAGGAGGCCCTAAGATTAGTTCAGGCTTTCATTCTCTCTAAACTAACATACGCCACGCCGTACTTACGGCTTAGCAAAAAGGGGAAAGACCAACTAGATGTTATTATTCGAAAGGCAGTTAAGACGGCGCTGGGACTCCCTTTATGCACAAAGCTAAGCGCTTACTACAGCTAGGGATCCATGACACCATCGACGAACTAATATTGGCCCACCGTGTAAATCAAATTGTCAGGCTCTCATTATCTAAGCCTGGCAGGAAAATATTACAGAAGCTGAGAATCAGTCCACCCCGGGAAGTCGCTGACTAGATCGACATGCCCATGCAGATGAGATCACACATTACGACTCACCCCATACCAAAACGCATGGATGAGGAATATAACAGAGGACGGTGACTAGCCAGAGCTAGACACCTCTCTAAGCGCTGGGATGGAAACAAGGACACGATCTACGTCGATGCGGCTGGACCCGTTAACGGAGTCGCGGCAATTGCAGCAGTTTCACCCCGGGGGGATATCATTGCAAGCAGCCTTACCCAAGCGGTGGACACCACATCGGCTGAAGAAGCAGCTATCGCACTAGCGATATCAAACAACAGCGAGGCAACGGTTATGTCCGACTCACTAGCGGCGGTACGCAATTACCTCAGAGGCCGCGTTGGCGCTCCGTGTTGGGAAATTTTGGAAAGGTCTAATCCTTCCAACATCCAGATCTTCTGGACGCCAGGGCACCTCTCAACGACGGGCAATGAGGCGGCCAACACAGCTGCTCGAGCTCTCCTCCTCCGAGCATCTGGCACGCAGCCTCTCTCTGACATAGTTGACAACCCCTCACCCTTACTAAGCTACGCATAAATTACGGAGTACTATAAGATCACAAGAAGGAAATATCCTCTTCCTCACAAAACCCTAAGAAAATATGAAGAGCACATAATCATGCGACTACAAACTAATACTCTGCCCAATCCTTACCTAATGAGTAAATGGTACCCAGAAACCTACCATTCGTCCTGCCCCTTCTGTGGAGCAGTTGGCACATTCTTTCACGCGGTTTCGGAATGTCAAGAAAACCCAGACTTGGACAGCAATCCCGATCCGACTCATGAGCGCTGTAAGGCAACCCTTCATAGCCACAGCCCCCTCGACCAGAAATCGCTGGTTGAGAGGGGCCGGATTATGATGACGACCAATGGGTTCTCGTACTGAACCCACCCAGTTTTCGTGCTCTGAATAAATGTTTCTCCTCCTCCTCCCCTGGCCCTGATCGGGCTCTCGCACGCATACAACGCTGACAACACGCTCGAGGCCGAGATATTGAAGCGCGCAAACCAGCAGCACGCGCTCATTGGCAGGTGGTGAAACTATCTCCTAACCTCTTCACACTTCACCCACAAGGAGCGCTTGTAGCCTTGATTTTGCTTTGTCGCTTCTGAGCCGATGCCCAGGCATGGGAACCAGGACGCTGTACTCCGCCAAAAACCCCCAGCTCGTAACAATATATAGTCACAATGTTGCCGCAGATGGGACCAGTGGCACTCAAATCAGAGTCAATTTCTGTTACTGCGTCAGGTGCTCCTGCTCGATGATAAAAAAATAGGCACACGCATAGCCATCCACATAGCTCTCCAGGCACCGTCCGGGAACGGGAGAAGCACACTCCGGTGGATACACCTCCGGGCACCCACCTACGAGCCCAGCCTCTCCATCCCTGAATCAGCCTGTACCTCCCACATAAGAGACGAATGGTCTAACCACTAGGCCCCCGCTGCGGTTGCTTCGCGGTTACAGCTTTAGCTCCCTTAGTTCTTTCCTCAGATTGCCGCTGCTGGAGTCGGAGTCCTTAAGCGCACCGTCTGGCACCTACGGCTAAGCCTACGCCTCCGACATAACATACCAGCCCCTCCTCAGCCAGCACGCCCCGCACCTAACAGTCTCTCCAAATACGACGCGCGCGAAATAACCACTAGGCCACCGCTGTTTTGACCTTTTGACAAGAGCTTCCACTACAACACACCCGCTCCATGATATCCCCGTTTCTTCGCGATCACAAGCTAGTGGATGATGCTTGGTTCTTTTGTCGCAAAGGCATCTAAGGCCAAATAGCGCCAAACACGAGGTTTTTGGTCGGCTGAGACTAATATATGTTAAAATCAACACCAGGTGTATTGGACCTAAGACTAGTGGGTGTACGAATGATTATAGTGGGTCATGATTGTGATCACAAGCGAGTTAAAGCGGCATTATTCGCGTTACAAACTTCTAACTTTCCTGCATTTTTCTTTGTGGTTCACAAATACTTAAACGTTTGCGTTCTATTTGCTCCATAACATGAATGATAGCATTAACATTATCGGCTCTCGAATATCCTTGCCATAACAAGATTTTCTGACCGTTAATCGGGCCAAAACAATGTTTTTATTCTTTTCTGCCAATTTTTACCCAAGTTATTGGTTATTGATAGCTACTGTAGGCAGCTTGATCCTTGTGCATGAACGCTGTCAGCTAATTCTCAAGGTGGCACAAGAGAGAAATAAACACTTCCACTCCATTTACGCCATACAAATATAGACTACTTACTTAATCTCAAAACATCTTCAAAGTTGAAATCGGCATACACAAGGTATAATATGATCTGACTGCAAAGAATTAACTTCAATACGAATCTTTCCACCGCTTGCACACTAAGATTCGATCACTTCTTCGCAAAAAACAAAGCTTTCTTCGAAGCCGTAACTCAAGAAAACAAGACAAATGGTCACCCCGAGAAATAGCCAGAAGTAGCCAGAAATAGCCATAGAATCAACCTTTACTGAGAAAAATGATTGGATGACGTTGTCCTCTATGTTTCTTCAATGCCCTCAACATTAACAATAGCATGCAAATAAAGTGGCAACCTTAAACGCAAACAGCGGCACCGTCTTTAGCCTGCATTTTTTAAATGAACAGCATCAGACCAGAATACAAGGCACAACTGGGATTCACAAGGCATTAAGTTTTATCATCTGTAGTCAATATGCCGTGGTAGTAAGGCCTGAAAAGCCCTGAGAAAATTCGCTAATGTATGGTGAACACTTACGCGAGAAAGTGTAACGCTGCCTACTCGACCACGTGTTGAATACACCACCTTAAACGCGACTGCTGGATGAGTGATTATAAGAAGGCAATAATACGATCTTCTGTTAAGCATCTATTTACTTGTCATGGAAGAACGCCTTGCTCTTCTAATAATAATAATAATTGGTTTTTGTGGAAACGAAATGGCGCAGTATCTGTCTCATATATCGTTGGACACCTGAACCGCGCCATAAGGGAAGGGATCAAGGAGGGAGTGAAAGAGGAAAGGAAGAGAGAGGTGCCGTAATGGAGGGCTCCGCAATTATTTCGACCACCTGGGGATATTTAACGTGCACTGACATCGCACAGCACACGAGCACCTTAGCGTTTTGCTTCCATGAAAACGCAGCCGCCGCGGTCGGGTTCGAAACCGGGAACTCCGGATCAGTAGCCGAGCGCCCTAACCACTGAGCCACCGCGGCTGGTGGAGTACTTTTCCTCAAGCTCAATTTTCAGCACTGTCTTGAATACTCAAGAAGCAATGTCATCCCGCTCATGCAGCACTGTTTGCTAAAAACGTGGCAACTCTAGAATAGCTTGTTCAGAGAGGTCATTTATTATTCTTACGCCACGTATGCACTACCCTAACTTGAATCCCAGTAACCTCCTTCGCTCATTACATCATGCGGCGTTGCTAGCCATTGTAACAATAGAAACCGCATCTGCAAAGCTGACTCAGAAGGGAATCGAACACCTTTGTTCAGTTTCACAGGCCTAAAGCGCGCTGTATAAGAGTCGGAGTGCTAACGCACGTGTACCTTCTTTTATTCTTAAAAAACTTAAGCCTAAATGTTAGTTTCAGGCGAAGACCTCCTAGGCGTTCTCTCCAGGCTTTGGCCGCTGTTTCTGTACTGACCTACCATATTTCTAAAGGAGAGCAAAATAGTCTTATCTCGGCACCAGTGAGCGAAACAACCAGAGAGGGAGACTTAATTAATGGAGCCAGTTAACGATTACCAGCCTTCTGTTAGGTGTCGTGATCATTTTTCTCCTTTCGTCTTCGTTCATAATAAAAACGAACAATCAATATAGCTATCCTGCCTAGGCTATATGTCAAAGACCGGTCAGAGCTCGATAAAAAGCATAGTAGATTGTTTTCAAGAAATATTCAATACAAGAGCAAATTTTTGTTGAGTATATTTAGTATACTTAGGGAAGAGTGGGACAAAACGCTGCTCAAATTTTCAAAATATCGCATCACCATATTTATGATATTGATACGTGGCGGCTAGAAGCAGCAGTAGAAAGAGCATAGGTAACCTGCTACGCAAGGAACCGATGGCTTGGAGTAGACTCTCAGCACACAAGCGCGCGCCTCAGCGTCGTCTTCGTTACCAACCACTTCGTCGTCCTCCCAGCGTCCGTAGCATGACCCCCCTCGCGGCAAAAGCACCGTACCGGTGCGCACTACACAGGCCAGCTAGACGGCGAGTTGTAAGGTTTGAGACGGGACACATTGACGATGTCGGTGCGGGGTGCAGTGGCCGGAGATAGCGGATGTAGCGGGGTGATCTCGTACGTCACCGCGGTCACCGGACGTATGACCCGATAAGGGCCTGTATATCGGGGGAGCAGTTTTTTACAAAGGCCCACACGGTGGGAAAGGATCCAGAGTAACAAAAGGGAGCCAGGAGAGTAGGTGACTTCACGACGGCGACAGTCATGATGTCGTTTCTGATTGACTTGGGAGGCCGACAGCCGCTGGCGGGCGACAAGACGGGCAGCGTCGGCGCGAGCGATGGCATCCGGAGCGTAAGGACTCGTGTGGGCTGTGGCGGGCAGTACACTGTCGAAGGGCAGCAAAAGATCGCGGCCAAAGAGAAGGTAAAAAGGGGAGAAACCGGCTGTATCGTGACGCGTAGAATTGTAGGCGAATGTAACAAATGGGAGGCTAATATCCCAGTCGCGGTGATGGTCGGAGACGTACATGGAAATCATGTAGGTGAGGGTACGGTTCAGACGTTCAGTGAGGCCGTTCTTCTGCGGATGGTAGGCCGTGGCGAATTGATGACGGACGGAGCAGGAGCGGAGGAGTTCGGCGGCCACTTTGGAAAGAAAGCAGCGACCGCGATCGGTGAGCAGGTGACGGGGAGCACCGTCGTGGAGTATGACGTCGTGCAGGAGAAAGTCAGCGACATCAGTTGCGCAGCTGGTTGGGATCGCTCGAGTAATAGCGTAGCGCGTGGAGTAGTCCGTCGCGGCGGCGATCCATTTGTTTCCCATAGCAGACACCGGAAAAGGGCCGAGCAGGTCGAGGCCGACACGGGAAAACGGGTCTACGGGGATGGGAATCGGCTGAAGGTGCCCGGGAGGGAGAACCGAGGGCGTCTTCCGCCGTTGGCACAGTTCGCAAGCGGCCACATAACGGCGGACAGAACGGTATAGACCGGGCCAAAAGAAGCAGCGGCGCACGCTGTCGTAGGTGCGGGAGACTCCAAGATGACCGGCCGTGGGAACGTCATGAAGCTGTTCAAGGACGCTGCTGCGCAGGTGTTGAGGGACCACGAGCAAGAGGTCAGCGCCGTCAGGCCACATATTGCGCCGGTAGAGGACGTTCTCATCGAGCACAAACGGGGCGAGGGACGCATCACAGCGGTTGGCAGTGAGGCGGTCGATGAGGGAACGTAGCGACGAATCCAAGCGCTGTTCTTGCGCAATGTTGCGGAAGGCCGAGATGGATAAGACGCAGGCGTCAGCCTCGCATTCGTTGGAGGAAGGCGGATCGACAGGGTAGCGGGACAAGCAATCAGCGTCCTGGTGCAAGTGGCCGGACTTGCGGACGACACAAAATGTGTACTCTTGAAGGCGAAGAGCCCAGCGCCCCAGCCGGCCAGTAGGGTCTTTGAGCGAAGAAAGCCAGCATAAGGCGTGGTGATCCGTGATAACAGAGAAAGGGTGCCCAAACAAGTAAGGCCGGAATTTTGCAATAGCCCAAACCAGAGCGAGGCATTCCCGCTCGGTGATAGAATAGTTTCGCTCTGACACAGAAAGGAGACGGCTGGTGTATGCAATAACGCGAAGCTTGTTGCGTTGCGTTGCCGCTGAGCAAGTAGGGCACCATCGCATCGGTCCCATCGCATCGCAGCGCATCGGTCCGAAGTTCCGTAGGGGCTGAAGGATCAAAGTGCGCCAACACAGGTGGAGCAGTGAGGGCACTGATAAGGGCTCTGAAGGCGTCAGCTTGGGGGGGGGGGTCCCCAAGAGAACGGGATGTCCTTCTTGAGGAGCGTGGTAAGAGGTCGGGCTATTTCCGCAAAGTTCTGGATGAACCGGCGGAAATAGGAACGTAGGCCGAGAAAGCTGCGCACATCACCGGAGGAGCGCGGAGTAGGATATGAACGCACGGCGCGGACTTTGTCGGGGTCGGGTTGGATCCCAGCAGAACCGACCAAGTGGCCAAGGACCTTGAGCTGACGGCGGCCGAAGGTACATTTCTTAGAGTTCAGCTGAAGGCCAGCGCGGCGGAAGACGGCAAAGATGGCTGAAAGGCGATGCAGGTGGCTTTGGAATGTGGACGAAAAAACAATCACGTCATCTAAGTAGCAGAGGCATGTCGTCCACTTAAAACCGCGCAGGAGGGAGTCCATCATGCGCTCGAAGGTCGCAGGGGCATTGCACAGGCCGAAAGGCATAACTTTAAATTGGTACAGGCCGTCCGGGGTGACAGGCGGTTTTCTCCCGATCCCGTTCATCGACAGCGATCTGCCAGTACCCTGAGCGAAGATCGATGGAGGAAAAGTAACTGGCGCCGTGCAAGCAGTCGAGAGCGTCGTCAATTCGGGGCAAAGGGTAGACGTCTTTCTTTGTGACGGCATTCAGATGGCGGTAATCGACACAGAATCGCCAAGTTTGATCTTTCTTTTTAACAAGCACGACAGGGGACGCCCAAGGACTACTCGAAGGCTCGATGATGTTGCGGGCCAGCATCTTGTCCACCTCTGCCTGAATAACACGGCGCTCTGCGAGGGAGACCCTATAGGGCCGTCCTTGAATAGGGCGGGCTTCGCCGGTGTCAATGTGGTGGGCGACAACAGAGGTTTGACCCAAGGGACGGTCCCCAAGGTCAAAAATATCACTGTAGGAGGACAAAAGGCTGTGAAGAGCTGTAGAATCAGCAGAGGCAGATCGGCCGCGATCATCCGGGAAATAGAGTCCTCACGGGAGGGTTGCGATGTAGAGACTTTGGAGACGGCAGTCGTTGGGTCAGGAGCCAGGACAGAAACTGTGCAATCGGTCAATGGGGACAGATCAGCAAGGGAAATGCCGGCCGGAAGTACCTGAGGGGACAGGCTGAAGTTGAGGACAGGGAGGCAGGTGCAGTTGTTGGTGATGTGGACAATGGTGCGAGGAAAAAGGACATTACGATTCAGAATCATAGCGGTGATAAGGCAGGCGACGTAGTCTCCATCAGGGACGGGAGGAGAAGGCGACAGAGGGATGTAGACAGCAGCTTGTGGCGGAAGACGAGCAAACTCGGTGGATTGAAGGCGAGGTGAGCTAGTGGAGTCGTCATTGCACAGGGGCAGATCCAATCGAAGAAGGCCTGAGGAACAGTCAATAAGAGCTGAATGCGCGGTTAAAAAGTCAAGGCCAAGGATTATGTCCTCAGGGCAAGGGTCAGGACGGTGAACAGAACGGGTATATGACGCCCGGCAATGCTGACTCTCGCAGTGCACATTCCAATCACGGCAGCGGGGCTGCCATCGGCGACGCGAACCGTGGACATGGCGGCAGGCGTTAAAACTTTCTTCAGACGGCGCAGAAAGAAGAGCCCAGGACAGACACTTGGGCGCCAGTATCAATGAGGGCAAGGACCGGGACACCATCCACGAGAACATTCAAGAGATTACGTTGGGCAGCGGGGGTCAAGAGAGGATTTTCAGGCCGGGTCAATGATGCAGCGTCACCTCCGGGGCTGCGTCGGCTAGTTTTCCGAGAAATGGCGGGAGGTCGAAGGAAAAGGGCTGCGGCGTGTGGGAGGAGAACGGGAGTGGCGGCCTAATGGGGAAGGTGAGCGGCTGGACCCACGAGCGTGCGGAGCCGGCTCGTCAGGGAGCGGATCGGGTCGTGGTGTGAAGCGGTGCGGGCCGTAGTCGTTGCGGCGGTCGACGAAGGAGTAGGGGTGAGGTGGCGGGGACCAAAGGCTGCGGCAGTGACGGGAGATGTGTCCGACGCGAGAGCAGGTAAAACAGATCGGCCTGTCATCAGAGGTACGCCATTCGGCAGGATTGCGATATCGGTAGCGAGGCGAGAAGCTGCGACTGAAAGTGGCAGCTGCGATCACCGGAGGGTCCGGGCTGGCATGAGCGTTGTCCACGACGCGAGGAGAAGGGACGGCCAAGTTCGCAACCTCCTGGCGAACGACGGCTTGGATGAGGGCCAAGGTGTTGTCCGGTAGTGGCAAGGAAGAAACAGCGGGCGTCATCGCCTCCAGTTCACGGTGCACGATACGGGTTAAGTTAGCCGGGTCGGAAGGCTGCCGCAATGTTGGCAGATCTTCACAGGAGGAGCTAGCAGCAGTGTTCGGCAGCCGGTCAAAACGGTGAGAAATGCGCCGGTGTTTGGCTTGCTCGAAACGGCGGCACACCTCAAGAACAGAAGCGACCGTGGAACAGTATTTGCATAGAAGCAGATTAAAGGCATCGTCGGCAATGCCTTTCAGTATGTGGCCAACTCGATCTGCTTCAGACATGTCTTTATCAACTTTACGGCACAAGGCGAGGACGTCTTGTATGTAGGCTATGTATGGCTCGGAGGAAGTTTGGGCGCGGGACGCGAGTGCCTTCTTGGCGGCGAGTTGGCGGCCGATGGGTTTTCCGAAGAGGTCACGGAGCTTCTGCTTACATATGTCCCATGAGGTCAAGTCATCTTCGTGGGTTTCGAACCACACTCTCGCGGTGCCGGTCAGGTAAAATATCACATTAGCGAGCATCAGCGTTGGATCCCACCTGTTGTGCGTGCTGACGCGTTCGTAAAGGGCAAGCCAGTCGTCCACATCAACGTCGTCTGTGCCGCAGAACGTGCCCGGTTCGCGGTGGTGGGCGACGACGACCGCTGGCGGTGTTGACGGAGAGGGAGATGGCTCGGACTCGGTAGACATGTTGGCGAGACGGCGGCCACGACGGAGAGCCAGCTTGAGGTAGGGGATCGAATTGAGCAACCTCCACCAAATGATACGTGGCGGCTAGAAGCAGCAGTAGAAAGAGCACAGGTAACCTGCTACGCAAGGAACCGATGGCTTGGAATAGACTCTCAGCGCACAAGCGCGCGCCTCAGCGTCGTCTTGTTGTTGTTGTTGTTAGCCTATCAAAAGATGGCACATACCCACACTGGGGGATCGGCCAAGAATCGGGTGGCTATTCACCTGAACGCAGTTAACAAAAAGGAAAATCACGTGGGAGCGCAACACCGGTGAATTTTTCGTCATGAACAGAAAAGGGATGAGTGCTTTGATTTTTAAAATTTTAAGAATAATAATAAAAAGAGGGATTAAATATTAATGATTTAGTCAAAATGTAATAATTGATAGAAAAGAAAAGGTTGGAACACTTAGCAAGGCAGTCGGTGAGATTCTATCAGGAAATTTAGAACAGCGGTACAAACAGATCTGTGGCTGAACCCAAATGTGGTGGCGCCAAATGATAGCAAGAGCGGGCTGCTCAAACTAATGCCAAGATGCTGCAAGGGCTCCTCCAGCAACCGTTTTCTCACAGAGTTGAATCGGCGACAATACAGCCAAAAATGTTCTATAGATTCAGGCTCACGGCAAAATGCACAAAGGGGAGAGAGCGCCAAAACCGACTTGTGTAAATAGAAATTTAGAGGGGGGATGCGGCAGCGCAGCCTCGTCAGTGATACCTCAAGCTGCCGATGGCAACAAATTTTCCTGTTCCAATAATATCTAAGGTGCTCATAATCCGCCGATGTTAAAAGTGATGTGTCTTGCGTGCTTAAAAACGCACGTCGCCGAAATCTAGATGCTGTAATATAGGCTGTAGTCGGGATGATTGGAAACACGGGGCCGCTGAGGGAAGCCTTTGCGAGATTATCAGCAATCTCATTTACTGTCACACTGCTGTGACCGGGAACCCATACTAAATGAACAAGGCTCAAATGCGGAGGAAGTAGGGATAAGAAAGTTGATAAAATGGGACCGTCAACATGTGCAGCGAGGGACGAACACAAAGATAAAGAATCAGTAATTACTGCAACTGCTGTATTAGAGGGGTCTAGCTTGCGTAGAGCAAGTACAACTGCTAGAAACTCTGCTTGAAAAATAGGGGTGAAATCTGGAAGGCGCAGAGAAAAGGACCAGTCTAAATGCGAGCAAAGTATTCCCACACCTGCTTTTTCATTGCATTGCGATGCATCAGTGGCTATTGCTATATCTGTAGGTAGGGTCCTCAGATGATCTTCTAGAAGACCATTTAGAATACTCGGTGGCAAAAGTTTTGCATTTTTTGGGAATATGTCGTCGAAAACAATGTGGATAGCGGGCCCATTGCGAAGCGCAGGAAGGATATCATAAATGTTTACATCTAAAGGCTGAAGTAATCTTTGCACAAACACTACCTGAGGGGAATTGAAACGAGACCAAGGGACACCAAAAAAGGAGGTCGGCTGAGAACAGAAAATGCTTTGGGAACGGTGGAAATGGGATTCATAGATCCTGAGGTAAGTTTGCACAGTTAAAAATTGAAGTCGTGATAAGAGAGACGGAATGCGGGCTTCAAGGTACAGCACATTGATAGCCACAAATTTTGGAAGGCCGAGGCACATCCGAAGTGCTTCCCTCTCTAAAAGGACGAGAGGGCGAAGTTTATATGTAGCCGAGCCTGAAAACAACACTGATCCAAATTCTAAAATTGGCCTGACATACATTATGTAGATCATTAATAGCGCATCTCTGCGCATGCCGTACCGGTGATGACATAATCTCCGTAACATACCCACGGCACGAGCCCCTTTCGCCGCGACATGGTCAATGTGAGGTCGCCAGGTGAGTTTGTTGTCATAAATGACCCCTAGGTATTTTAGGGATTGAACCTGCGTATTATTTTTAACTGGCAAGTGAGAGAGACCACTACAGGAGTGAATAGAGGGAAAACAAGAGTGGCGCACTTGCCAACATTTAACTTCAGGTGTAATGCGCTCAACCAGTGCTCAAGTGTATTCAAATATGACTGCAACAGACCATACAGAGAATGTATATCCGGCGCAGCAGCAAAAAACGCAATGTCGTCCGCATAGACGTAAGTGCGTACATGGCGGTGGAGAGGAATTGAGCTTAACAGAATATTAAAGAGCACAGGAGAAAGAACAGCTCCTTGCGGTACACCTCGCGTTTGTCTATACCTCTCTGAATGAACACCATTATGAACGCAAAAGAATTCTCTGTTATGAAGAAATGCAGATATCCATGCAACTATATAATCTGGAAATTGAAGAGACTGTAGCCTATGTATCAGGATGGAGTGTTGTACACTGTCGTAAGCTTTGGCGACATCTAACGTAACCAAAGCCGCGACCAGGCGTTGACGACGAGCAAGGAGAATTCTGCTCTCAAGATCAACATGTACATTCCATATCGAACACCGTGGCCGGAAACCGAGTTGGCACGGGCTGAGTATACTTTTGCGGTCCACAATGGCTGACACCCGAATTAGTAACACCCTTTCTATCAACTTTACCACGTTTAATGTTAAAGAAATTGGCCTAATATTATCCAATTCATAGCCTCCAACCTGATTTTTAAGTAAAGGGATCACCTTGGACAGCTTCCACTCAGAAGGTATCCAAGCGTGTTTGAGAGAGTAGTTTATTAGGTGCAATAAGGAGTTGGGAGACTCTTCAAATAGAATCTTGAGCATCTTTGTGGTAACAGCATCAGGACCAGGAGCAGCAGCTGGCAATCTCTGGACAACTTGTGAAAGCTCTGATAGATTTACTTGTGAGGCATTATCATTTGGCACGACTGGTGCAAACAACAATGGTCGCAAAGGTAGTAAAGACGAGAACCGCTTTTGCAGGCCTGTGGCTATTAATTCAACCGCCTGGATAGCTTCTACAGGTGACATAACTAATGACTGAAAATTATGAGAGGACATGAGCTGTTTCCTAGACCGTAGAAAACTGAATAGTGCACGTCGGTTGCCCGCCTTTGAAAGATAATCGAAGTGTTCGGAGTCATATTTTTCCTTTGCGCGAGAAACTGTGCGTTTAAAGGTCGCTGCAATAAATTTATAATCACTCCAGTTATTCGGACATTGGTTATGAAGAAGCTTTTTCCATGCTGCCTTCCTCCGCCTGTAATCTCTTGTACAGTCCGCATTCCACCAGTTAGAAGAATTCCCTTTTGTTGGCCTCACCAGGAACTCCGACTTTTTACGGCTTTCCTCAATAGCCAGACATATGCTTGCTGACTGGTGGACCTCGGCGAAGTTAGACACTGGAGCAAGGGCAGAGCGCAACGCCGTCTGAAATCTGTCATAATTTACATGTGACCGCAACTGAGAAGACGCTGCAGTAACACGACATATGATATCAAAATGAATAGGTATATGATCACTTGAGGTGCCGCTATCAACTGTCGACCAATTCGTTACGCCAATTCCAGGACTAATGAACGTGAGATCTAAAACAGATTGAGTGTGTGAGCGAAGATAAGTGGCCGATCCTGAATTTAAGCACATCAGGTTGTGATCAGAAACCCAGTCCCAAAGGCGCTTGCCGCATGTATTAGTCCTAAAACCCCAAGACACATGGTGAGAATTGAAGTCCCCAGCCACGAGAACTGGGTTTTTACAGTTTACGAGTAAAAAGTCCAGAGGTCTAACATCCTGGACTCCATTGGGGAAATAACAATTTGCTATTGAAAATGGAGAGCACCCAGGAAGTACAAAGTCTATTGCCAAAATCTCACAGTCAGGAGACATTTGTTGAAAAGATACCACAGCCCTGTGGCAAAATTTTGAAGAGACTAAAGTTAGTAAACCCCCGCTTCTTGACTGGCGGTCTAGGCGAAATGAACGGTAATTTTTGATATGAAAATGTTTGTCGGTTGAAAGCCACGTTTCTTGCAGAATTATGACATCCGGATTAAGCTGAGTAGAAAGGCAGTGTAAATCTGTGGAAGCGGAAAGAATAGAGCGACAGTTCCACTGCAGAACTCGCAACGACGCTATGGTTGCGAAAGTCTAGCAGCAGCAACTGCCTGCTCCAAAATGGTATCTTTGGGTTTAGTGCCAAGCTGCTTCTTCTTTGATTTGGGCTGGGTGCCCAGAGAAGACAACGAATGAGACATGGGGGACCACTGCGCTTAAGAAGCCGCGCATCAGGCTCCACCATCTCGGAATCATACATTATATCAACATCCCTCGAAGTACCCGAGGTAGGTACAGCGGAAGGGACAGAAGTTTGTTCCTGGGGTTGTGATGCTACTGGTAATTGGAGACCGGATAAGAGGAGAGGGAATTGCTGTCGAAAGAGGTGCCAAACTATCCTGCACGGCATGTGTAATCTGAGTCGCTAGAACATTTGTAAGGCACTTCGACACACTTGCGACAATCTTTTCTACCATTTTAGACATCGAAGCCTCCACAGCAGCCGCAATTGCCTGGGACAGCGTTGAGTCTAACATGACACCTTGCCGAGCGGTCACACCGGCATAACCGTGGGCACGTTCTTTGACTTCTGAAATAGCGTCACGGCGCGAACAGCGTTTCCTGTCAATTATTTCCAGAATTTGAATTTCCTGAGCTCGAGAGGGACAATTTGAGTAGTTTGCAGAGTGAGCACCACCGCAAAGGCAACACTTCTCATTCTTCTCAGTGCAGGTGCTCGATGAATGACCATCCCCACAATTGCAACACCTCAAGTTGGATTTGCAACCGCCAGCGCTATGTCCATAGCGCCAGCAGTTGTTATACTGCAGAGGCCGAGATGATAATGGGTCTACCCGAAAAATTAGAGGCCATGCCTTGATTTCAGAGGGGCAGGAAGTGCCGGCAAAGGTAGCAATCACTGATTCAGTGGGCATCCGCAAGTTGTTTACATCCCGGCTACAGCGGTGCACAGCAACAACACCTGCAGCCGACAGAAGCTCAAGAATCTCTGCCGGAGACAGGGAAGAGTCTACGCCTCGTACAATACCTTTCGTGCACGCCAGATGTGAAGGGATGAAGGAACTTACCCGAAGGGAGGCAAAGGATGAGGAGTTTAGTAAATCTCTTACACAGGCGAGGTCTGGCGATCTGCACAGAATCCCACCGCGTCCAAACTGGCGAACTTCTGAGATTGACTCATAATGAGAAGTCGCCGACTGGAGAGCAGCCCGAACAGCACCAGGGTTGTTCATCTTGATAGCACCACCATCCTTAGGCACCAGCGCGACAGGGATACTGCCGACACCACTGCGCAAAAAAGCTTCCAACGGTAGGAGATCAGTGGACAGAGAAGCCGACCAGAAGGAACTCCCCTGGCCGGGAGACTGGGTGGACATAGCCCGGGCTTACTGCCTTACCGCGCAAAGACGCAGAGAGAAAATGCCACAATCAGCCACCCGAAACTTAGCCGATCGTTCCCAGCAGAGCAGAGCCGTCGGGGCAGCGATGAACAGGACGAACGCCACTGGGTCGAACGAGGACCTCGAGATGATTGAGTACGTGCGCCGGAGCTCAGAGGCAGCAGCCGTCAGCCGTCACTAGCCCAGCGTAGCAATATTCTTTGGTGTCATGAACCAAATACTGTCAAATTATTTGTTGCCGCCCAGATATCAGGCTCATTAAATGTGAAGAGGCCAACGGAAAGAAGAGGCAGTTAAATTTAATGAAATTAAAACATTAGAACGTCCCATTTGTCAGATGAAGCTAACTTCGCACGCAGTGATCAGAAAACTGCGTAATGCGTTGATTTTGCGAGGGTGTTTCATTTTGATTCATTCAGTGCATCATTTTGCTCCACCTATGAGCCTATCCGCATTTCTGCGAGCCTTTGACAAAGTTTGTGCGTCTATCCGGATTCCAAGCACAACTCCAGACGAAACCGAAAACTCGTTTCTCCTGTCACCCACTACACACTAGGCACATCTACAGCCAGGCTTGTTCAGGGTTCTAAAGTAACAACATGCCGCACTTTTTCCCACTCTCTTCTAATAAATTTTAGAAAGGTGGAACCTGCAAATGTGTACTGTGAGAGCTTTAACATATTATATAAATTGAAAGTTCATACGTGGTAGTGATATCAGACCAAAGCTGATAAAAATGCTTTATTATTTAACCAGACATCACGTCAGAAATCCATTCAATGACTTGTCTGAAGATCGCCAGCAGCAATCCTTGCGTAAAACTCTGTTAGCTCAGTTTTTGTCAATTCCATATACAAGCCTTCAGAAAATGCTTTATAGTGCCAAATGATCGGAATTAAGGAGTCTAATTTGTAGTAGGCTTTTTTTTCGCGTTTGCCTAACAATCTATTTGTGGCGTGGTTATTGATGAGCGGTTGGCATAGGAATAACTGATTCATGAGGTTCTGAATGATTCTGTTTTCACTTATACTTCTGCACATCTTTTTAGTATAGTAGATTGAAACCTAATTAAGCATAACAGCAAGCTTTTTGTCGCGCTTCCTTCCTTTTCTATTTCGGAATCAAGGCGAAATAGCCGCTATATACATCATCGTAGTTCCATAACATCTGTATTTTTTACTCATCTTCTTTTGAAGGCTGATAAGTACTAGTCAGCCGATGATTTTCCACCAGAATTTTTAAACGTTAATATTTGGGCGGATGTCATAAACTGAGAAATAGCACGCCAAGTGGCTCCCTCACAGCGCGGACATGGAGAATGACATTCTTACCTCCCAATATGCGCTTTCTATCTTGTGCGATGTGAAGGCCACCAGCAAAAGCTCCTCATGTATATTTTAACGCCATTCTCGGAGTGAGGGTAGCATGTCGAGCCACATAGCGTAAGACGTAAGGATTGTTTCTTAAGAAAAAAAAAGCAGAGGCGATTAAACACCGTTAGCGACAAACCTGCGTGAACAGTATTGATCTAACTGTTGGGGACAAAAGCCTCAGCAAAAAAAGATGGTAAAATATTTCTTTAGCTGCTGGTCACAGTCATACTAAACCAGATGAAGGTTGGACTCATGTGCTCTTGTGTGTGGTACTAAAATGAAATGGCAAATTTTGAAATTATGCTCCAAGATTGCTTTCCACGCGTCCTGGCAAATTTTTTCACCGCTAATACATTTCGCTTTTACACTCATCGCCCTCCCCATTGCGCCTCTGAACTTGATTCCGCTGTCCTTTTTTCATTCCGGTGCAGCTCGCACTTGTGCTAGGTGGACATTTTTGAAGGGCGGAAGGTTGTGCTGAATGGTTCAATGGAGCCTTTTGAGAGAGAGAGGGGGGGGGGTCGATGGAGTGTGAGGATAGTAAGCGGGATATGCATTTTTAACGGAGGGTGCACCTCCAGGCGTCCAACGGAGGGTGCTTGCAAGAGTTGAAGGCTTGACACAGACGCAATCACACGACATTTTCGCCGAACGAGAATTACAGTTCTAAAGCAGCAAAAACTTTTTATGCAATTTTTTTAGAGAATATGACCTCCTGATGATAACTGCCAATGGGGAAAACGAAAGCGTTTTCCAGCAGTTTGGCCCTATAGCTGTTTGGTGCGCCCGCTGAACCATCTTACGACTAACACCTGCGTGTAGCTGGCGCAGAATCTCACTATTCCAACCAGCTTCGAGCAGCATGTCCCCATTACACTGCAGTATAAGCAGTCACGTCACAATTGGAGCTCTGCAATCCTACGTTTCAGCAATATTATTAAGCTTAGTCCTAAACTGATGCGTTTGGCATTTGAACATGGAACGAGAAACGGCATCATCAATAGAGAGATTTTGTACAGCGCACACTTACTAGAGTAGATGTACATTTCGTCAGTAAGGTAAGAACTTTGGCTTGTTCGTTCGTATTTCCGAGTTATAGCGCATTACAGGGCAAGGACGGAGAACAAGAACAAGCACTGTGTGAAGCATTTCTTGTTCTCCCTCCTTGCCCTGTGGTGCGCTATAATACGCCGATAGCACGTTATTTTCAACGTATAATACACCCTGCGAGCCGACGTAGAGATGCATTATTATTCGATTCAGGGAAAATAGGAAAAGGCGGTACTGTACATTAGTCAGGTTAGAATGCCTTCCACATACGAGATATTCTGCATAAGCCATGGGAGCTAAGAAGAATGTACCAGGAAAGACTTCCGCACTTCATTTTCGGTTTTGGGGAGAAAAATAATAAACTTTATTGACCAAAAGTTTACGAGGGTGCAATTCCCATGTCCGATAAAGCGATGTCAAAGGCCGCCCTCCAGGTCAGGGAAGCAAATGAAGTGACGTGACATATTAAGCTGTACCATGGCTCATCTGCTCCCCGCGGTGAAGGCTGCAGCTCGCTGCCCTGTTTTTCGGCTGCGGCAGCCATACTGTCGGTGGTATTGAAACACCAAAGCTGCTCGCGTGCTCCGCGATCTGAGCGCATAGTAAAGAGAAATAGTTGGTCGAAATCGGTCCTGAGCCCACCCCTATGTTAACAGTTCCTCTCTTGCTTTTTGCGCTTTTTTATTATCCATTGAAAATTG
Organism: Amblyomma americanum; assembly: GCA_030143305.2. Taxonomy (NCBI): domain Eukaryota; kingdom Metazoa; phylum Arthropoda; class Arachnida; order Ixodida; family Ixodidae; genus Amblyomma; species Amblyomma americanum. The sequence continues at coordinate 334,496 of JARKHS020002406.1, forward strand.
AAAACTGGTTTTGAGGCCCGTCTCTCATGGAAAGCCTCATGGCTTTCCTCACAAGCAAGCTTTTAGTTTATTCCACACACAAGGCCCCACCACGCCCTGCTCTATCAAACGCTACGCAACTACTCTGAGATGGTAGCTTTAGAAGCGTGGAATGAGAAGAATCGAGTGAGCTCGCCAGCATACGCTGATGCGAGCCTACCGGCACCGTCCTGTGAAAAGCGGGCCAGTGCACGCCGCCATATTTTGTGCAGGCCTTCTCTACCGGCTGAGCATGATGCGAACTTAGCCACGACAGAGATGTTGCGCTTTCCGCGTCTAACCACTGTCGCGGTAAAATAGATGCATTGAAACTTTGAGTGCCATGCTATTAACAAAAAGGATGGTTTCGAACACGTGTTTCTGAAGGGTGCTGCGCGAGGATGCTCTGAGTTGTTGGTGGTACCAAATAGGACTACCATCAGGCCATCTCCTGTTCTATTTGCAGCGGAGGCGACGAACAATATGGCACGTAGGCGCGGATGAGGAGTCAGTGCGTGAGACAACAGCTAGTACTTGCGCCTCTGGCGCGACTGCAAAAGGGGGGAGGTTAACGTTATCGTTTATTCATCGATCCCTAAAGAAGCCTGAAATTGCTTCCTAACGTGTTTTTTTTAGAAGGGGGGGGCGGGGGGAGCCTTTAGCGGTTTCTTGCTTTCGGTAAGGCTGAAGGAGCCTGCGACAAAATGTGTTAATCTCGTGTTAGAATAGCTGGCACACCAACTAGGCAACGCTAGATGCCGGCGGCTTTCTTGTTTGGTTTGGTTTATGGGAGTTCAACGTCCCAAAGCGACTCTGGCTATGAGGGATGCCGTAGTGAAGGGCTCCGGAAATTTCGACCAAATGGGGCTCTTTAACGTACACTGACATCGCACTGTCCGGCAGCTTTCTAACATAGAGATTAATCAGAGCTTAATTGATGCCTTCACTATATTTTCTAATAAATAAAATTTTGTATGCCTGAGCAACGTAGAAACTGACAAACTGTGTTGACTAAGCCCTGCCGGATATAAAATTAAAAAACGAGTTGGCTTCATCTTGCAGTCGTGATCTACTCAAATCACCTTCTGAACACAAGTTATGGTTCATTCCTCATCTTTTATTTATCTGTTTGTTAGCAACAAAATTCCTGTTCATTGCTATACACTTACAGCCGAAGTCCTAATCACTTTATGGTTTATGGGGGTTTTAAAGTCCCAAAGCGACACAGACTGTAACGGAGGCACTAGTGAAGGACTGCGGAAACTTCGACCACCTGGAGCTCTTTAACGTGCACTGATATTGCACAGTACACGGGCCTCTATAGAATTTCGCCTCCATCGAAATGCGACCGCAGTGGCCAGGATCGAACCCGTGTGTTTCAGGTCAGTAGCCGAGCACCATAACCACTGCGCCACCAAGACGGCGTTTAATCACTTTAGCAGCAAGCCTACTTCAGCACGAAGTAGAATGCAGCATATAAGCCAGTAATATGCGTTGCGGGGCTAATTGGTCCAATCTTAGAATTCTTTTTTGCGCAAACAAAGACGACACAGTAAGGACGGCGATCAATTTGCAACTATCTGGCAAGTTTTCAACTATCTTGCAATAGTTGCAATTTGCAAAATAATTGCAAGTTGCAAAATAGTCGCAAGTTAAGCCACGTACGGTCTTCCTCATCCTTACTGTGTCCTCTTTGTGTGCGCAAGAAAAGAACTCTAAGCATGTTATCTATACTAAAGTTACTCTATCCATGGTGACCAGCGTCACATTCCTCTGCTTCTGAAGAGAAGCAGCAAACGAAATTTTTTTTTCAGAAATGATAATTATTCGATGACATTTATAAACTGTGTTTATTTTCTTAATCGGGTTTCGCTAGAAAGGTATCAATGCGATACTACGTAAAGAAGATTTTGCCGGTTTTTTATCTTAGCACCACGGCACTGTTTTCAAAAAATTATACCCTCAGATTTTTTCCGTTAAGTCACCACAGCCAAGCTGTTCCCAAGTCTCATAGAAAGGAAGCAATAAAAGGTAACCGTATCCATCTCAGTGCATTTCAACGCGTTCTCTTTTGCATTAACGACAGTTAGTGGCTACAAGAGCGAAGTATAGCTGTGCGAATATTTGAAATCGGTAACACGCGTGATGTAATTGTTTAAAAGGTCACTGACTCCCTGCTTATCACGTGGACATAACAAATGGCTCTTCGTTGGTCGAGCCATTCTTAAATCATTTCTGCTTTGTTCTTGTTCATTTAAGATTTTATTTCTGTAAGCCCCGCAGTTCAATGCTTTGTTCCCCGCAACCCATGCTTTGAAACAGGGGGGCAGTGCTCCTTTTCAAACAATAATGTTCTTCTTTTCAAGGCCTTACTGTTGTAAGAGGTCCAAGAAGAGGCACTGAAAATGGCGAAAATTTTGGCATTTTGTTGAGTCAGACAGTAAAGCTCCCTAGTACGAACGAGGTCAGTGGAGTAGTATAAATTCAAGTGCGCAGATTATGCCCACAAGAGATCTTCGTTTCAGAGGGCCTTCTTGATATCATCCAACCATGACTCAGGGGAAGCTGCTGTCCTTCTCTCTTCTTCTCGCCGCTGTCGTAGCGATGTGAGTATAACGTTAGAATATATTTAAAAATGAATCTAATCTGTAGTTGGAAAAGAGAAATGAGAATTGAATGTGTTGTCGTGAAAACCTCTTCTTGGCATTACTGAGTAAAATTATAAGCATTACATTTTTTACCAGCTGTGTAATATTGTTGCAGTATTGGAAGATCATCCGCAGAATATTTTTCCCATGCGGCCGAAATTGGAGCCGTCGCATTCAACGGACCATATCCTTGTGGCACTGTGAGTCGCCCTTGTAATCTGTTCTTTTTTAAAATAAAATAGTCTTTTTTTTCGAATTAACTGAACACGGATCAGTGCAGCCAGGGGCTGCAGCTTAGATGCAATGTCGGTACGGTACGTTCGAGTGCTGAATGCATGTTTTACCGATACAGCTATTTGTGTCACTGCCGGCCAGCTCTGTAGTCGTGAACTGTACCCGACCAAATCTCTCGCCCTTCTCATCCCTGCCCTTGTGCTCTTATCGGCGATTGTAGATTACCGCTGTAGTATATCTTAGTTAAGGCTTACCCAGTAAGCTTTGTTGTTGATCTTGAGCTCAAGCTCTAGGTGGCCTTTAAGCGCACGCTGCCACTGTCGAAAAACAGGCAACAAAATGCACGAGGGCTCTTATCCAAATACGGAATGCTGAGTAGTCATTGCGTTCTAGTTTCGTCATAATGATTCTCAAAATTAGCTGGAGAGAAAAAAGGGGCTGCGGCCGCCCATGTACTACGAAGGTGGTGGAAAGCGCAAGCTTTGTATTTTTCTTGACTGGTAAATTTGCTTGTCTGGTTTTGCTTGCCTGGTAAGCCAAGCAGGCCCGTAATTCGCACTTCTTCATGTTGCTGTGCTGTACGAAAAGTTCTTCAGGAAACTCGCAACAACTACGGCACTTCTTTTTCAGGCATGTACTTTTAAGCAATTATGACATAAGTAACACAAATGCGGCCCCAGCTGTCTGAAAATAGGCACTGTTATAGAAATAACATTTATAAACTTATGCGCTTCCTTTCGCTTACTTTTATATTTCTTGTGTTGCACAGATATTGTGGAGCATCACATGAGCATCCTCTCTCATGAACTGCTGCGCACCGCGAGGCTAGCGGTGACATCCCCCTATCGTTTCCACTGTCACTTCATGATGACTTCGCTGACAAACCTGCATGATAGAGCGCAGTGCTGTCCTACATATGCAGGTCTAGTGACAGCGACAGCGCCTCAAAACATTTTTGCTAAGAACTTCTGTACAAAAAAAGGAACAATTTCTATAGCGAGGAAATTTTATGGTAAACTTATTAAATATCCCAAGGCGAGAAGCTTAACAGACTTGCTTTCCGCATGTAAGAAATCCCGTTGAATACTCATTGCCATAGAAAATGCTGGGATGCAAAAATCCTGGCAGAAGCAGACTGTTAGTGCGTGGAGTGATCGCTAAAATTGTATTTAGCAAACGTGTGAGCACAAACGCTGAATATCGCAGCTAGAAATTGCCTGTAGTAGATACTTGATTATTTTCAGGCGTTGACTGTATCGTGGATTAACCTGCAGATGGCGAAATATCCTCCGTCATGACTTCTTCCTTTTGCTATGCAAATCACTGTAGACCACATCGTAATTGCACCTTTTTAGGTTAGGCTCTTTGTTGCCATGAAAAGGTTTTTGATCAGCCCACTTTTTCAACCTTATGGAATGATTTAAACGCATGTAGCAGCTGCAAAGCTACATCTGGTTCTGATCCACCAGAATTCTCAACTTCAGAAATTACTACAGTTTCATTGGTACTTTCGTGACACATTGAGTTTACCCTTTATTTTGCTTACTCTTTGCTGAGCTTATTTTTACACAGGTAAATACAACGAATATACTGAGCACGAGGACCTATCGTTAGCAGATTTTCTTTTTTTTTACATTGTCGGTTATATGGACTTTCCTTCATTTATGACTGCACGTCCCTTCTGGGCAACGGGAGATCAAACTTCTCAGCGCTTGTGTGGTTTTGTCCTCCACTAAACGTTATGCTCACGATGCATCATGTCTAGTGCGGGAGGCTAGTGTTGACCACTAAGCAGATATTAACGATGAAATGTGCCCACTGCTGCATAGGTCACCAGCTCTCTGCCCGTGCCACATTGCAGCGAAGGACCGTGCGAAATAATTTTTTTTTCAGCATAAAAACTCTAACCTTCCATTTCATTCCTTTCTCCTTTTCCGAACAGTGCGTCAGAGACGGATTCCTAAGCTACGGCTGCCCGGCTGGAGCCGTATGCGTTCCAGACGGAGCCTACCATGGCGTTTGGGCTGGACCGGGCACATGCTTTTGGGGCATTTAAGCTGTGCAAAAACGCAGCGCTCTGTGGACCAATAAACGGTTTCTAATGGAATACAATATGCTTGACCTGCTTTAACTTCCAATATAGACCTTCTGGGTGCGTCTTGGGGATCATCATGAATGTATTCAGCGACATCAAGTGCCAAATTGACTGCAGCAGCCTTGCACTTCAAGCAAACAAATATTAACCTGAAAATTTTCATAATTTCGAGTCAACTGCGCTTAAAAACTCGGGATAACCTTGCCATCTTGACCCCGACTCGCAATGCCAGCTGATGAAAGCAGGAGATGCTAGGACGGCTTCCGATTTCAAATCTATCTCAACACGCCGATCTACCGTGTCGCTGCGGAAGCGCGCAGGGTGGTTGAGAGAACAAGCGCGGGTTAATAAAATCCTAGTCGAAATCAAGAGGAAGAAATGGGCTTGGGCAGGGCATGCGATGAGTAGGCAAGATGGCCGCTGGTCCTCAAGGGTAACGGACTGTATACCAAGAGAAGGAAAGCGTAGCAGAGGGCGGCGGAAATTTAGGTGGGCGGATGAGATTAAGAAGTTTCCAGGCAGTGGGTGGGCACAGCTGGCAAAGGAGAGGGTTAATTGGAGAGACATGGGACAGGCCCTTGCCCTGCATTGGGCGTAGTCAGGCTGATGATGCTTATGATCCCATCTACACCGGCGCCCCTATTCTGTTGGTGTCGGTATCTGCTATTTTCCCCCACTCCATCGAAGAATTGGGAGCTTTGTTTGTTCGCACGTCGTATTTTATTGTTGGCATTGTCATTACATTTACACCGGAAAGATGTTATAGTGAGCCCACCCACAATGGCCATCAATAAGCAGTCCGTAAGCAGAGCAGCAAGTCAGCCCAAGCACTGCTCACGCGTCCGTGGCCACTCTGTCTTATCTGCTGATAAGATGGTTCCTTCACCGCCTGGGCACCAGCGCAGAGGTGGAAGGGGGGGGGGGGTGCAGCAAGGTCGCGTGACAAGGCCCAGCGCACCTCACGAGCCCTCCGCCGCTTCGTCTTGTTTGCTGCCCAGAGCGGAGGTCGCGCTGGGAGCTCGTAAAATGGTAGGATACGAACACATTTCATGTTTCTCAAGAATGCGCACGGGGCTGATGATTAATTAAAGACCCGGTGATACAGGTGAGATATGTGTACGACACTACGTGAAGGCGCTCTCTAAATACCGTGTGCATCCACAATAGAGGCATGCAGCTCCATTTCTGAGGTAGACGCGGGAACGATGATCAACCGTAGTCAGCACCGGGAATGGGAAAATATAGCCACGTACATGAGCCAGAGCACAAATCTTCTAGGCCTCTTGATTACGCTAAACATCGGCGCCAGGTGAACACAGCTAATGTCCGGGACTATAGCAAGCGTAAGACAGAAGCATCCCGGTAGGCTGGCACGTGCCCAGACAATAGAAAGAGGCGTCAGCTTCTGAACGTGTGCAACATATCAACACTACTGGGGCAGTGGTGCAGCGACTAAGCGATTCGCCAGTCCCTTGTGGTGGCAGGTGCTGCCACCGGTGGCTCTCGTGCGACTGAGGTTGCTTTTTCCGAGCAACCTGACTCGGCCAACCATTACTTTAACTGCCACCTGCCACGGTGCGCAGTTCTCTCACAATCCGGCGGGCAGGTGATGACGACGACGCAGGGTCACGTGACCTAGGTGGTTCACCTGCCTCCTAGGTTGCTTCTCTCCTGATCTTTCGCATCTTTTTCGTTCACAGTCACATACCCAACAATTCTGCACAAAAGCATTTTTGAGCGGGAAACCGTTTGTGAACGCAATTTTTTCATATAATGTAATATCTCACCATAACAATCACTATATCCACAGATCACACGACAGCAGTCTTGCATATCTTTTCTATTCACTTTTTTTGCTATCGCCCAAATCGTTCCCCATTAGTTTTCTATGGCAGTCCTAACTGATGCGATCGATGCAAACACTTTGAAAACAATATTTTGCTACATATCAGAACAATGCACCATTACCTTCAATAATTTCATAGCGATGTCTTAAAGCTTCCCAAACTCCAAAATTTTTGCCCGAGAAAGCTGGACTCGACGACGCTGCATTTTCTGCGACAAGAGTTCCCGCTGTCCTATTAAAAATAGATCAGCTTTCGTGCAGGATATTTTTGAATATGGGAACCGCCCTGATATTCGCCCGAAGCGTAAGGGCTATTATGTTCTCCAGTAAGCTCGTGTCGGAGAGCTCGGATGGGGCATCGTACACACTTCTGCGCAGAAGCGCTCTTTATAGCCTCTTTTCCTGAAGGCGGGCTTTCTGCCCGACAGTGACTGCTTGAGTCAGATCCACCAGGGAGTTGTAGATTCCTCCTAGCTGCAGCAGCTTTTCGGTCGTCGTATGCGGTGGAAGCCCCAATAAGCCCTAATGCCGTCTTTACCTTAGCTGATATTACCGCATCTAATACATGCACAACTTCATGGGGACAAAGCTCAGTACGAGCCCTCCAGACAAGCTATGGCACTGAGCGTCGTTGACAGCAATGGTGACCCAATAGATACGGGATCCATTGTAGGTAAGGTCGTGAGCGCAGCTACCAAAGAAACGGTAATAGGTAATATGTATAGCCATACAACACATCATCGCCAACCGACTGGGAATATCGGCCAAAGACCCAAACCCGAGAACCATGGCAACGGACTCCCAGGAGTCTTGTCGAGCATTCCCGTTCGGCAGCATATCTCCCCTTGCGGAGAAAGTGTTACGCTTCTCATCGGCCGACATCACGCCGCTCATACGCATTGTCTGTTCTCCAGGACACACCTGAGTTACGGGCAACGAGCGTGTTCACGCCCCCGCCCGAGCATTTACCCTCTGGGGCATAGAAGGAGATGATATTGTCACCGACAAACTGGCGAAGCACTCAAACCAGGTTTAATTAGACGTGCTGGGAGTGCAAGACAGCAGGGAGTTCGAGTGAGGAAGAAGACGAATCCCCTAGCCCCTCGAGTGCGCAAGGCATGGCAAGTCCCATCTAAAACAGTTCGGCCGCGGTATGGCGCCACTGGATTGCTTGGTACTGTGGCATTATAGTACCACAGACTACGAATGCAAAAAAGGGAGCGCACCAACTACCAACAAATAAGCACAAGTCACCCAGCGATAACCACACCTACACAAAGATCCCGCAGTATTACAAAGGAAGCTGACAAACACCGACCCCTAAACAAATCCCTCGCCCAAGAGGGCACCAAAATTTTACGGGACAGTTCCAAGCCCACACATTTTCAGTTTTAAGGCGCAAATACCTTTAATGCAACGACCTATTCCAGCGGACGTGGCTATAAAAATACCAAACCCACTGAATGTCACTCCTATTAGGAACGCCCATAGCCTCCCTGCCCATATCCATCAATCCCCAGCCGAACCACCCCAACTCATACGCCGCCCTGTCAAGCTCGGACTCGAAGGAACCGCTCTGGCTGATTAAAGGGGACAGAGCAATCAGGGAAGCCAACGGTGCCCAGTACTGAGGGCAGCGACCTCACCAGGCATCACAAATCCTTGGGACCAAAAAATTTTTCATCGTCATCATTTATGGGAGATCATCATACAGAGCCTGTGACTAAACTGAATGCGTTTTCTTTTTTGTGGTGCATTTTGTTTCATATGTGACGGAGTTAATTGCGTCTTAGTAATTTGTTGTGTTTTGCGGCTTTTCTCTGCTGTTGATGCATAATAAGGGGAGCAAGGACGCCTCAAATATGGTTTGAACGGCTTCTTTCTTAACTGCTTTTTCATTATTTAGAGCATAAATCAATCTGTAAAGATTGATTTATCCCGGCTGTCTTCAGTGGGCTCGGCGACTCTGACGTCGAGGACTGGCTGGCTTCCTGCGAGCGGGTCAGCACGCACAAGCGCTGGGACGACGCCATGAAACTAAACAACGTCATCTTTTACCTGGCTGATGTCGCCAACCTCTGGTTCCGAACCACGAAGCCGATATCGCCACATGGTCCACGTTCAAGATGAGCTTCACTGAGGTATTTGGCCGTCCTGGCGTGCGCAAACTTCGCGCCGAACAGCTCTTACGCGAACGGGCTCAGCAGCCTGGCGAGACATTTACTAGTTATATTGAGGACGTGGTGGATCTTTGCAAGCGTGTGAACAGCGATATGACCGAGGCTGATAAGATCCAAAATATCATGAAGGGTATCTATATATATATATATATATATATATATATATATATATATATATATATATATATATATATATATATATATATATATATATATATATATAACGGTGTTATAGCTAACGGTGTTAGTTTCAGGGGCCTTGTCGGCTGTCGTCTGCATTAAAAAGATAGCTTAAAGAAGCTCTGGGTTGTAATGCTATTCTTTACAGCGATGATAAATTTGAACATGATTCAGTTCTGATGCCAACATCTCCGGCAAAAAAAGGTTGTTTTGAAACCTCGCTAACCATTCCAATAACAAAAACGCTTTCTGAAAAGCTTGAACAAAAGGGCCAGATAAATCTCACGCTCTCGTTGGTGGCAACAAAACACACCTGCATTGGTCTCAGCTGTGTTCAGCTCCACATGCGTCAAGTACATTTATTACAACAAAAACGACAGCGCATATGTGCTCTGCTGTACTTTTAGCAAAACAGGCAAATGAGTTTTTTTTTTCTGCTGTTCTGTTTTAGTCGCACGCTACAGGTGTCAGCTGCAGTTAGCAACAATTCACAGCCAGCTTGGAAGAAAGGAAAGAAGTGAATATTTGACCATATGTTAAATATATTTTTGCTGGGCATCGCCTGCTTAACCTCCCTGCCTTTCCGTCCTTCTGTCTCCCTCTCTCTCTCTTTCTTGGTATGTGCTATATGACATTGTCCTATATACCAGGTGTCCCAGCTAAATGCAAGCCCAGCTTTCAGGGACATGGCCGTTTAGTTCAGCAAACTGCCACCACGGGCCGCTTCACCCTGAACTCCTTCTTTCTCTTTTCTTTTCCCCTTTCCTGCCTCGCATAGCCGCACGCAGGCAGACGGGAGGGCGCACAGCTGCGGGGTTGGGTTGGGCGGTTAACCATTGTGCGGATTCCACACTGTAGGAGGAGGAAGGAGCAAGTAGGGCTTTGTGGGCGAAAAAAAACTATCAATGCGGCGTGAAGCCTTCGCTGCGCCTAAGGAACGCATGTTCAGTACCAGGATATTGAGAAAGGCGCCCAGTTCGAAGAGAAAGAGGGGACGGAAAAGGCAAGATGGCTGAAGGGCTTGTTGAAGCAGTTCGATAGAGACGCTGTGTGGAATAAAAACGCGTGGTTCTTTTTGATGAGTTGTAAGGTAGAGAAGAGATACATCCCAGCAGAAGCAGGACGCAGTGATACAGTGTCTCACCGGCGCCGTATCTATTCGCTGCATTACAACTAGCCCAAAGTGCCACCTTAGTGAACTCCTGGATTTAGGCTCGTGATTAGAAGCCAAATTAATATGTACAAAAATAAAAAAAATCAAGGACGCCGAATGCAGGGATGTCAGATGCTTGTAGAAGAATTTTTTGGGCGAACGCAATGGAAGCGCCCAAAAGGCCAATTTCAACAGTCATTATGGGGAGTTAGTTGCAAGATGCCGTCTTGGTTGTGTAATTGCTGTCGCCTATCTTTGTGGCGGATCAGTGAACCAGCTCTTTTATCGGCGTAATGCCATGTACAGTTTTCAGAAACACGTCGAACTCCTCATCAGCACGACTATAGTTCAGCGCTATATTTCGCGAAAAGTAACGGTTATAAATTTTCTTTTTTTTCCGAGGACGGTTACTGACTGCAATGCTCTCCCTGAGAGAGTGATATCCGCTGTTGATTTTTGAATGCCTTTGATGATGTATTTTAGTTACTGTATAGAGATATTCTTCAGTTTTATTTGTCGTGCATGCTTTTATTACTGACTTATTGCCCTTGTATGTTATATCTTTGTGCCCTTCCTGCTTGCACCCAAGCAAGAGGTCCGCAGTATTGGGTAAATAAGTAAATAAATAAATAAATACAGGACTTCGTGTCCAGACCTTAGCCTATCTAACACCAACTGGTGAAACCACGAATAGCGGCGCACTCCAGGTTTCTTTTTTTGTGACCGTAGTGAGGCACTCCTGTGCAATCTGAGGAGACTGAACGTTCTCTTGGACACCGTCTCTCTCATCGTGTACCCACAGCGTTCATGAACTGAGCGGCCAACAATTGCTTTGCGGGACAGTGATAGAAACACATTGTTTAAATTAAGGGGCTCAGATGGAGCAATTGCCGACAGACCACAGTAAGGGTAATCCCGCATGTACATTGAAACCACCACCACTGCTCTCCCAACAAGCTGCACAGAGCATGAGTAGGATTGTTTCTTGGTTCTGTTTCGTAGTTATCAAACAAATACATGTACAATTGTTTGCGCTTGTTTGTTAAACTATCCTAGCCCGAAGAGTCGCCGCGGTGGCTAAGTGGTTATGGCGCTTGGCTGCTGGCCCGAAAGACGCGGGTTCGATCCCGGCCGCGGCGGTCGAATTTCGATGGAGGCGAAATTCTAGAGGCCCGTGTACTGTGCGATGTCAGTGCACGTTCAAGAACCCCAGGTGGTCAAAATTTTCGGAGTCCTTCACTACGGCGTCCCTCATAGCCTGAATCGCTTTGGGACGTTAAAACCCAATAAACCAAATCAGACTAGCCCGAAGGCAAAGAAAAAACTAACCGTCCTGACCATGTTTTGTGTACTACAGCTCTTGTACATCGTAATCGGGCCGGACAGTTATTCAGAACACTGACTTCAGTGTTGCGACAATATTAGAAGCGCTGCAACGCCATGCGTCGGGTTCCGGCTTTATATCCCTCTATAGTTGCCTGTCTCGGTCTCCCACTGCATGCAGTTTGTACTTTTCCAGCACAGTTTCAGAAGGGAATCTGTGGATAAAATTGGGACATGCAGCAACGTAACCTCCCGAAAATGGACACAACGTTGCTATACAGAATACGTGGAGTGTAATACGCTTCTTACCTGCGCAAATGTAACATTTGCATCGCAGTCTCAGGCTGCAAACAATTATTACGTTAGAACCAGAAAAAAAAAATTCAGGGGGCACTTTGTTGAACTAAAGTGCGGTGAGGCGAAAGCCTTTAGCGCGGTTTTGGTGTTTGTGTCACTGATGTGGGGTTAAAATATTAAGTAAGTACACAATTGCTTGTGAATCTTAAAGGCTGGAGACACTGCAGGGCATTTGGGAGGCATCCATCTGATTCGACGCCCTTCTGCAAACACTCTCCAGCGTCCTAGACAAGCAGAACTACCTATGCGTTGGCAGGAAATAGCGTAGTCGTTAGCACCCTTGGTTGTCGAACGGAAGGATAGTAGAAGTAATCTCTGAGTATTTGCACCCTTGCATTCACACTATTATGCTCCTGCAAAAGTGATGAAACCGTTTGCTGTATTAGTTGCTGGCGGCGACACCATAACAATAAAGTAAAGACTTCGAACGGTGATTCCTTGTCAATGCACTGCTATCAGTGAGTGTTTGCGATTCGATTTTAGGATAGTGTCTCGCTTGTGAGAAGAATTCGTTCTTAACTCTCTCTTGAAATCTTTTAACAAAAAAATAACTAAACAGATAGCCTCACTAGAGCGAATACATGGGTAAGCATTTACCCTTCATCTCGTTATGAGAAGCTGAATTCGCGTTCTTGCTTGTATCATACTCTTTTCAAACTTTTTTGCGTGTATATTGATTTTTTTCTTTGTTTGGTGCCTTGTTATGAACGCTGCCAAGCTGCAGACGTGACGGACGTTCATTAATATCGTGTTGGCTGCAGCAAATATTAACCAACATACCCAGATGGGGCGAACGCATAATGATGGCCCTAGACATCAAGGGAGCTTTTGATAACGTTGGCCACGAAGCCATATTAACAGGCCTGGACAATTTGAACTGCGGGAAAAGAATCTAGGGATACGTAAGAGCTTTCCTCACAAATAGAACGGTTACAATAGGGATCGGGGAAATCAGGTTCAAGAGCTTTCAAACACCCAATAAGGGAACTCCGCAAGGGTCAGTGATTTCACCCATACTCTTTAACATAGCAATGGTTAAGCTGGCTAGACAGCTAGAAACCATACAAGGCATAAGGCATGCAATGTATGCGGACGACAACACTGTGTGGGTGACGGAGGGCTAGCTCACTCAGCGTAAAGGAAGCGAAACTGCAGGCTGCCGCAACGCGCGTAGAAAATTACTTAGAAACATGGGCTTGGCTTGCTCGACGGAAAAATCAGAACTACTAAGGGTCTGGCGAGGTAAACTCAACCGATCCGCACCGAAAACTAAAGAACGAAAACTTAATGTTTATCAAGAAGGGCAACTCATACCGGAAATAACAACCATCAGAATATTAGGGATGTGGATTCAATCCAACCAAAGGTGCACGCAGGCGCTCAGACTAAAACAGAACTCGGCGACACAGGTTGCCCGCGTGATAACCAGGGTTTCTAGGAAAACACACGGCATGCGGGAGGCCGACACGCTTAAGCTTGTAAAGAGCCTAGTGGTTAGCCGAATTACATACACCATACCGTACTACAACTGCAACAAAGCAGAAATAAAGCTAGCGGACACGATACTTAGAAGAACATAAAAAACAGCGCTACACCTACCGCAATCAACCTCGACGGAGAAGCTAATGGCTCCAGGTCTGCATATCACCTTTGAGCAGCTAAGGGAATCCCAACTCGTAGCTCAGCTCCAGAGGCTAAAAAAGACCAAAACAGGGACAGAGCTGCTCGAAAGATGCGGCTACGAGGGTGCACTGTCAGAGATAAAAAGATCAAAACGAATAACCGATGAACTGCGGCAAACAATAAGGTAGCACGAATTCCCAAAAATATGGATCCGAACCTGCACAAAGAGCGACGGGAGGCTAGGGCACAGTATGTGCAACAGAACGTAGCCAACAAAGAAAACATTACGTACACGGATGCGGCTGCATACGGAAGAACTAGACAACATAACAGAAATAGAGCGGTTGCGACGGCAATTAATCATGAGCTCAAACAAATAGCCAGTGCAACTATCAGGGACGGCACGACTGAGGAGGCCGAAGAGACTGCCATTACCCTATCGGCGGCAGATGGTTACAGTGCTCAAAGGTCCCTAATAATTCTAACAGACTCGCAAACAGTGTGCAGAAACTACATGAATGGCAAAATAGGGGGCGGGGGGAGCGCCCTACATCCTAAAGACAGCCAAATTACCGTCGAAGGAAAAACAATTGCAACACATAATAATGTGGGTACCGGTACACACAGGCATCGCGGGGAATGCCGAGGCGGATAGGAGAGCTCGAGAGCTTGCAAACCGAGTCACAAACCAAGCCAGCCTCGAGCAGCCTGACGCGGAACGAGTGCTCTTAGGATACTCAGAAATTCTGAATTACTATAAGGGGGTCCGGATTAGATATCCCCCACCTCACAAAAGTTTCCACCAGCAGGAAGCGGTCTATTGGAGACAGCTACAAACGGTAGCTTTCCCGAATCGAAACATGCTAAGCAAGATCCACCCAGGGCTATATAGCAGCAAATGCCCGTGGTGCGAGGACAAAGCCACGTTAATTCATATCACGTGGCGTGAAAATAGAACAAATGCGGCTGCAATAAACAGAATCCCGAGTGCGGAGCAGTGGGAGAGGATACTTTCCAGCGAGGATCCGGCGGTCCAGGCAGGACTGGTCCGGAAAGCCTAGCTGGCGGCAAGACTCAGTGGGGCCCTGTACTAGGGGCTCCAACCCTGCCACAAGAGGCACACACCACACCAAAAAATGTGAAGAGTGCCTCTACACCGATACCCATCCATATATTTCTATGAATAAAGTTATTACTACTACTACTCTCTCTGCGGCATGGACCCAGGCCCTCTGTGACATCCATCAATCGCACACGCAGGCCTTCCAACAGACCGTTGACAACCCCGCAGTCGACCCCCATTTCCTCGACCTCTTGGAGGCCCGTCATGGCCTGCTGAAAAGATGGCGCCGACAACGACATAACCGCACCCTCAAAAAGCGCATAGCGCAGCTTAACTTGCAAGCTCAGGACTACGCAACGCAACTCTCCACCCAAAACTGGCATCAATTTTGCGACTCTCTTTGTACCACCGTGAGTACTTCCAAAACATGGGCCATACTGCGCAGCCATCTACATCCTGAAACAAAAAATGCGTCTACAAGCAGAACCTTGCAAGCAGCAGCCAATCAATTCACCGGCTTTGACCAAGAGCTTCTGGACGCCCTCCGCTCCAAATATTTCGGCGCTCGACAGCCACTTACCTCATCTACTACTTAGACCGGCCCCAGCAACCCGGAACTGGACGCACCAATAACTTATGAAGATGTCTTCGCAGCTGCACGCGCTTGTAGCCGCTCTACCCCATGTACCCAAAAAATCACTAACGCAATGCTACGCAACCTATCCAATGATTCCCTTCAAGCACTCAGCCAATAAATAAATGATGAACTGTGGATTCAAGGCAATAAAATACCCCCACAATGGAAACACGCAGAAGTGACACTCATTCCTAAGCCCGACAAGCCACAATCCCTCTCTGCTCTCAGGCCCATATCGCTCACCTCCTGCTTGGGCAAGCTGTACGAGCAAGTCATCCAGACACGCCTGCAAAACTATACTGAAGATCATAATCTCTTTCCCCCTTTTATGCTCGGTTTTCGACCAGGTCTTTCAACGCAAGACGCCTTTCTTCTTATCAAACACGAAGTCCTCACGGGGATACCTCCCGGCGGAGAGCACCTTATTCTAACATTTGACATTATGGGCGCCTTCGACAACATTTCCTATTCTGCAATCCTAGAAGGTCTAAATCAGATACACTGTGGATCTCGCATCTTCCAATATATCCCAACCTTCCTCACTGCCCGCAAAGCCACCATAGCAATCGGATCTACTGGACTATCTCCCTTCCAAACACCGGACAAGGGCACTCCACAAGGTGCTGTCCTCTCGCCACTACTATTCAATATAACCAGGCCTCTCTCGCCCACAAGCTCTCTACACTCTCCGACATCAGATATACAATCTATGCGGATGACATCACCATCTGGTCAACCCGAGAATCCCTTGCCGCCAAAGAGCTAGCCTTACAAACAGCCATCGGTGTGGTCGAGCATTTTGTTCAGACCAGTGGTATGAAGTGTGCACCAGACAAATCAGAAATCATCCCTATTCATGGCCCCGCTATCGTTCACCCGGCCCAATCATGCTCAAAATTCACAACCGCCCTATAAAAGAAAAATAACTCATCCGAGTGCTTGGCCTCTGGGTCTGGCATGACGGCAAGCCTACCCAAACCATTGGTACTCTACGCACGTCTGTGCTCAATATCGCACGTGTGCTACGACGCATCGCTGGACATCGCAAGGGTATGCGCGAGGATGGCACCATCCGCCTCGTCACGGCCCTTGCCATGAGTCGAATCCAGAATGGTCTCCCAAACCACAATGTTGATCGCACCGCCAAGAGTAGGATCGATATCCTTATCCGTACCCTCTAGACATCCACCACTAGACTGCTTGCACTTGGGATTCACAACACGTTTGAGGAAATCCAGGAGGCTGTTCCGAACTCCCAATAGACTCGTCTCCTCACCACCTCGGCAGGTAGGGCCATCCTTTCAAGGATAGGTGACCTGCATGCCACCAGGACCATGGCCCTGACCGTAGTATTTCCGAATGCTGTCCGCTCCCGCCTTTACATAGACCCCATCCCACGCCATATGAACCATGAGTCATAGGCCCCGCGCCGTCAGGCCCCTCTTCGCAGCCTCCGTAGGCCGTACGGCCAACACACCTCGGCTATGTATGTGGATGTGGATTCCTGTGCACAGCCCCACAGATGTGCTTGCGCTGCTGTCAATCACGCCAACACCCCTTTTCTTGGAGCGTCCTTCACGGCACAAGATCTGGCGACTGCAGAAGCCATTTCAATAGCCATCACCATCAATATAAGCCACACGCAACACCACGGCACTCACTTTTTACAGACTCCCAAGCCGCCTGCAGAGCCTAAACGAGTGAACGTGTCCCGCGCGCGGCTCTCCGCGTACTGGGCGGCCATCTTCAGTATGATCACGTCAACACCTGTGTCCCAGGGCACGCAAGTCTCGATGGCAATATTAGGGCTGATGCCCTAGGTCGAGATTACACCAACCGAGCGGGGCACACTGACTTTACTCTCTACATCCTCTCAACCCATTTTTCAACCCGCCTACAGACCCTCCGCCTAAATAGGTGTCCATACCCCCCGCCATATAAGAAACTTTCCCCGGAGGACTCCTACCACCTTAGACACTCCCAAACACTTACTTTCCCCAATCTTTCTTTCTTTATTGTTTCCTTAGACACAGTCTAAGAGGGGGTCGAGGCTAAAGGCGTCCACGCACCTGACAAAGGCCTCAACCCCTTACACAATGTGAACAAAAAAGTGTTCGGACAGGCAGTCGATGTTGCAATTGTAAGGGACTAGTCTTTGCGAGAATAGCATGTCATCACAAAAACTTTTGTTAGCAATACAATAATAAGTATAAAACGAAGCAATAATTCAATGGTAAATAGCAACATGTCTGCAACAGGATCATAAAGCACAACAAATTGGTTTCAAACCAAAAGTCACCGCACAATCACGCGCAACCATGATATTGATTGGGCAGCCGAGGCACTATGGCAGTCTTTTAGACAGTACAGAAAATTGCGGGTAATGACAGCGACATGGCAAGAGAGAAGACGAGAACGCATGTACAAACTTTTGCAATAATTTACGTTAATGAAAATTTAATATCACTGTTCACAAGAAGCTTCCTCCAGTATTTTTTAAAAGCCGGGAGACCTGTATCGAAGTTCAACTGTCGATCTTTGCTGTTCAACGCATTAGTTATTTGAAAACCCAATGTTTACCTTCCGTATTTAGTTCTAACTTGTGGCATTTTCCGTTTTGGGTTACGAATGTTTTAAGAACTGGAACTATTTATTGGGTAACTATGTAGCTTGTTTCTATGAATCCATTGAAATAGTTTGAATAGGTACACTTGGTAAGCCTTTAACATATTATATTTGATAAATAGTGGTTGTGTGCTCAAAGGCTGCTTATGACCTTTGTAATTTTCTAGTATGCGTAACATTCGTTTTTGTATTAGGTTAAGTTTGTAATAGTTAGTACTTGTTGTCGTACCCCAAATTAAGACGCCATAGCTCATTTTGGAGTATAACAGGGAATAGTATAAGGTTTCTTTTAAGCGTCTGGGTATCAGATGTTGTTCTCTATATATACATCCAATCGTGCGAAACAGGGTTAATTTAAGTTGATTAACAAGGGTATTCCATGAGAGGTCGTGGCTGAACCAGACACCCAGAAATTTTTGTTCAGTAACTTGCTCCAGTGAGCGTCCTTCAAATCTAATGCTGACTGAGTTGCAGTCTGGTTTATTTATTGGTTTAAATATTAAGAACTTAGTTTTATTTATATTTAGACTCAAGCGGTTACTTTGAAGCCATTTTGATAACTGTTTTAAATAATCAATAGCAGAGTTCTGCAGATCCTGAGCATTCTATCCGGTGAAAAAAACATTAGTGTCGTCTGCATACATTATTATTTGTGGGGATCCAGGTATTACTGTAATATCATTTGTATAAATAAAGAAAAGGAGGGGTCCCAAAATGGAACCCTGCGGAACGCCATGTTGCACTTCAAGTTTGTTTGAGGACGAATTATGGATGCACACATATTGATAACGTTTCTTCAGATAGCTGCGAATCAGTTCTAGCGCCACTCCTCTAATGCCATATATTTCTAGTTTCCTTAGCAGAGTATTGTGGTGAACAGTATCAAAGGCTTTGCTTAGATCAAGAAATAGGCCAAGAGTAAGCAATTTTGTTTATATATTTTCAATTATCTTATCCTTGATGTGAATTATCGCTTGCTCTGATGATTTGTTTGCTTGAAATTCGTATTGGGATTCTGTAATCACGCGATGTTTCTTGAAAAAATCGCTTAACCTGTAGTTGATGACGTTTTAAAATACCTTCGAGAAAACTGTTAGAACTGAAATTGGTCTATAATTACCTAAATTGGTCTCACTACCGCCTTTATAGATAGGTGTAACTTTTGCAATCTTTAATTCATCTGGGAATTCTACGCTAAGAACCATCTGGTTTATTACATGCGATAATATAGGGCTTATCAAGTGCGAGACATGCTTAATAGGCAAGGCTTTTAACCCGTCATCACCGCAGGCAACATGATTTTTTAAGTTTCCTATTATTTCTTCAATTTCATGAGGTGTTGCAGGGGTGAGCATAATAAAGTCTAGCAATCTGTTTACACCTATGTGGTTGTCTGCACTGTCATACTTTCCTGAATAAATACCACTTTTGATAAAGTGCCGGTTCATTGTGTCTGCTAGATCATTCCCACTTAGCACCACATCGTCAACGCAGATTTCCTTGACACTGCAACCATGTTCGTTTCTTGCTAATATGTTATTCAACATATCCCATGTCTATCTGCTGTCATTTTCAATATCCTGGTATTTATATTGGAAATAATGATCCTTGGATATCTTGAGATCAGAATTTAGTTTGGTTCTTATTTGCTAAAATTCCCTCAATAAACATAGGTCTCGTTTCTTAATGAACTCTTGAAATTTCCTGTTTTTTTCTTTTATTCTGGTATAGAGCTCACACGTAACCCATGGCTTCCGAATCCGTTTGGGTTTCTTACCACTTTCTCTGAGCGGAAAGGCCACATCATAGCAGTGCGTAAATATATTCAAAAACACCTGGTACGCCAGTGTAACACTACGTTGCTTGAACACGTCATCCCAGTTCTCTTGTTCTATAAGGTTGTGAAACCGCATCAAAGCTTCGTCAGTTATTGCTCGATACAAAATTTTCTCCGGTGGAGAAGCGCTTTTTTTGCCAAAAGGAAAACCTAAACAAAAGACCGGTAAATGATCACTGATGTCATATGACAGAACACCGTCCTTAACATCTGTATCATACAGGCTCGTGATGTATACAAGACACGTGGCAGTATCTGCTGTGACCCTAGTTGGCTGCGTTATCAGGTCTATATCTTCATCATCTACACCGCATTCACCCAACATTATACGCAGAATCAAGTCCTTGGTGTGGTGAAATTCCCACGTTCACGCACACTTACATGGACGTGTTCAGATAAACCGAACCACTTAAAGCCGCACAGCGCAGCGCTGAAGCAGTGGGAGGTGACGCTGGCCAGCGGCATCCTGCAAGATTAGGAGACGCTGTCGCCATCGCCAAAGCGTCGGCGGAAGACACTGGAGTCTTGGACTGAGGACCCCACCCACAATCCGCTACGGTCTCCTTTTTTACAATTAAATGTTTATTCTCTCTCTCTCTCTTTCTCTCTCTGCCACTGGCCGTCAGCGTAGGTAGCATACTCCGACGGCCAGTTGCTAATTCACCGAACGGGGTTTATGTTGACGCCACAGCATACGCGGACCATGACAAGTACGCAGTGGCGGCAGTGGACCACCGCTTCTCTACTCTATTCACTGCTTTTGTAAGAGCCGAAACACCAGCGGCCACGGAGACCACCGCCATGGCCATTGCTATGAGGCATTACAAGTCCCAAGGCGAAGGCGCTCATGTGATCACAGACTCGCAACACGCGTGCCCAAACTTCCTGAGAGGCCGAATTCCTAAGCACGTCAGTCGGCTCATGGGGACTACACCACTCATCAAGCACCACCAAATCACCTGGACCCCAGGCCACGAGGGACTGGAGGGAAATGAGAGGGCACATGGTCTAGCTCGAGGCATCATCAACCGAGCGGGGCCACAAACCATGCCCGCTTTTACCCCTAAACCTTCTAGGTATAACGAACGCCTCGAGTTTCAGCGTATTCAAAGGAGACACTTCCCGCCACTTCATGAGAAATTAGACACCCCAGATGCCGTCTCTTGGCGGCAGATACAGACGAACACATACAGACGAATCCTGGAAACCTCGCCCCCCATTGCGCAAATCACAAATGTTCGCCTTACTTTGATCGGACTACAATATTAGCTCGAGCAAAAGAAAAGAAAGAAAGAGAAATAAAAGAGGCCGTTGAGATATGGGAGGCCGGTGAAGACGAGTGCGTAAGCAACACCCTCGGTGTTGTTATCAAGTGAGGAGGGGCATCTAATCAAGAAACGAAGTGTGCGACACAGCCGTTGGCAATGAATTGATTGTGTCATCATGTTCATGAAATGTATTTATGTACCCTCGTACCAGGATAAATCTCAGTTCTTAGTGCGCGCTTGTCCTGTGTCCCCTGTTCCAGTTGTTATTTTGTTAGTGTGTAGCGCGTTATTCCTACCAAACATTTCGAAACCTCCATAGATTACATCTCATACACCCAACATTATACTCCGACACCTGTCCCTGGTCTCAGGCCCACTCTACACTGTTCCTCATTTCGTGGGGATGTGGGCCAAACCAAACACTCTACAGACGGAAAACACGTCTTTTGTGCGGTAGGAGGCGCTGCTGACCAATGATAACCTGGAGGACCAACGGACCTTCATACAACAGGTCCGCAGGGCAGCTCATTGCAAGCCAGTCGAGCCATGGAATGAGGGCCCCACCCATAAGCTCGCCCAACTCCCCTTCACCTTAATAAAGTTTTCCTCCTCCTCCTCCCACTGGCCGTGATGAGGCACTCGCATCGCACATAACCTTAAGATAACCGACATAACCTTCTGAAAGTAGCGCCTTTCTGTGATCTTTGCCGCCGCACCGCACGCTTTCGCACGTCCTCCTCTCCCGTCTCTCTGCTCTGCGCTTTTCTAAACGATGATTAGCCTCTCCGGCCGTCGCCCAAGAAATGCGTGCGAAAGGATCGTTTTGATCGCGTTTTCGTTTTTCATCGGCGCCATGTGCAAGCTGTCTGCCTCTGCTGCGGGTCCAGGTCCTGTTGAGTTACGCGCTGACAATTCGAACTTTACTTTTAATGCCGCGTTATGTCCGATTGCGGTGCATTTTAGTGCACAAGCCGGAGTGAAAATGGCTTCGTGCTGTTCGCGATTGCTCGAGGAAAAAACGACATCAGCCGTAAAAAAAAATGCATCCAAAACATCACCCTTAAAGACTTTGTTTCGATAAAGCACATATTCCTCGGCGAGGTGCTGTACATTTGGTGGTACCTCAACTATGTGCATTGCTGAAACTTTGTGCGAGATCATCAGGAAGCTGATAATCTTGCTTAAGTCGCTGATCATTGTGCGTCGTTTCGCACGCTATCCTTTCTATTTGATGGTATTGCTCTGTGTGTTCTATTCGTGACGGTTGGCGTGCGGAATACACCTATTATAGCAAATTTAATATCTGAGTCTCAGTGCAGGCTTCCACGAAAAACGTTTACATCGCAAAGGAATTTTTTTAGTAGCAGATACGCGTGCTTTTGACGTGGCGCAGAGTAAAAAACTATGTTGATTTTCGTAGCGTGTAGGGCAGTCTCTCCTCCCCCCCCCCCTTCCCCAGGCTCTTATCTGGTGGCTTTAACGCCGTTATACCACCGTCTCTCTAAGGATGATAGGGGATAAGGCGTTTGTTCGACGGTCGCTACTGCGCGCCGCTTTACCGCGATTACGAGGTCTAGCGCCACCTGGGGAGCTATTCACAGAAAAGATGCCTTTTAGGGCGAGCTTTGACTTGTCGCAGGCGATATTGTTATAACATACTGCATTGAATGCTGTTTTCAAACTAACATCAGATCCCTAATCTCTGTAGTTTATAAATGGCACGAATTTCTTCCGTAAGCTCGCTCCGTCACGGAAAGACATCATTTCAGATCGCGCTTTGCAGTGCTGAAAATTAATTCATCACGGGCATCTGAAGCACCCCTCAAATGCATTCGAGGGATTAGCGCAGACGACTCACCGAGAGAATATAAGCTTTCCACTATTTAGGTCTTCCTTTGCACCAGCAGGCACCCCAAAATTTTAACCCAAACCTTTAACCGGACTCACTTCTCCAGTAGAGATTAAAATTAACGAAAATTACTAGGAAACAAAATTGTTCTCTTTCAAGCAGCCGTGAAATTTTCATTGACCATGTAATAAGCCCCCGGCGTGCGCATCACTCCCAAGGCCCAGATTAAAGTTTTTCGGCATGAAATTGGCTAAAAAAATGCGTAACGCGATTTAAAGAAAATGTCCCAGCAGCCACTATCGTGCTTCTGAAACTTGACGCGTGAAACGACATCTTTAACCGAATTACTGTAATCTTTAACTCACTGGATTGCAAAATAACAGCGTCATAAAAAAAATTTCGTGAAAATGGACCACTGGGTCAATTCAGCAGATAGCGGATCGTCACTGTGCCGAAAAATATGGAAGAATATACAACAAGAACGTAAATCTTATGTTAAGAAAAACTCTGCCCTATTGATGAGTACGGAGTGCACTTTAATTGTTCATGCCGCAAGCGCTCACGTTTAGCGCTTTATTGCTCAAACGAGACGCTGATAAAGGTGGCTCGTCGTATAGTCAAGCATGTCGCATTACTTTCTAGTGGTTGTGCCAGCAACACATAGGGCCGAAGAGAGCGCGATGGCCTTCGAATTGTGCCGTGCGCAATGCGCGCAGCTGTAAAAAGAGGATAATCGAGGAGCAAAGCACGGGAGTAGAGGAGACTGTCTCTACTTTCAATATCAAGGGGCTTTAATTCGTCAAGGCTGCGAGCGCCGCTTCTCGGCGATAGGCAAAAGTAGGAGTGTGGCCATGAATGAGGCGGTCGCCACGATGAGGCGCTCGCATTGGAGAATACTTTAAACGCCGTTTATGACCTGTTCATCGCGGCGCGCCTTGTTTTGCCTCTGGTCGTGATGGGGCTCTCGCACGCAGACAACACTGACAACACGCTCGAGGCAGAGATATTGAAGCGCGCAAACCAGCAGCACGGGCCCATTGCCGGGTAGTGAAGCTATCTCCTAACCTCCTCACACTTCACCCACAAGGAGCGCTGGTAGGCTTGATTTTGCTTGGTCGCTTCTGAGCCGATGCCCAGGCATGAAAAACAGCACGCTGTGCTCCGGCAAAAACCCCAGCCCGTGACAATATATAGTCCCAATATTGCCGCAGGTGGGACCAATGGCACTCACATTCACAGACTCAATTTCTTTTACTTCGTCAGGTGCTCCTGCTCGATGGTAAAAATGTGACGTCAGCATAGCCATCCGCATAGCTCTCCAGGCACCCTCCGGGAACGGGAGAAGCACACTTCGGTAGGTACACCTCCGAGCACACACCTACGAGCCCATCATCTCCATCCCTGAATCAGCCTGTACCTCTCGCATAAGAGACGAATGATCTAACCACTAGGCCCCCACTGCGCTTGCTTCGCGGTTACAGGTTAGGCTCCCTTAGTTCTTTCCTCAAATTGCTGCTGCTGGAGTCGGAGTCCTTAAGCGCACCATCCGGCAACTACGGCTAAGCCTGCACCTCCGATATAACATCCCAGCACGTCCCGCACCTACCTGTCTCGCCAAATGCAACGCGCGCGAAATAACCACTAGGCTACCGCTGTATTGACCTTTTGACCATAGCTTCCACTATTACACACCCGCTCCAAGATATGCCCGTTTCTTCGCGATCACAAGCAAGTTGATGATGCTAGGTTCTTTTGGGCGCAAATGCATCTAAGGCCAAAGAGCGCGAAACACGAGCTTTTCGGTCTGATCAGACTAATATATTTTAAAATCAACACCGGGTGTATTGGACCTAAGACTAGTGGGTGTACGAATCATTATAGTGGGTCATGATAGTGATCACAAGAAAGTTAAAGCGGCATTATTTGCGTTACAAACTTCTAACTTTCCTGTATTTTTTTTTTGTCATAAACAAATACTTAAACTTTTGCGTTCTATTTGCTCGGTAATATGAATGATGGCATTAACATTATCGGCTCTCGAATATCTTTGATATAACCAGATTTGCTTACCGTTAATCGCACCAAAACAATGTTTTTATTCTTTTATGCCAATTTTTCCCAAGTTATCGGTTATTGATAGCTACTGTAGGCAGCTTGATCCTTGTGCATGAACGCTGTCAGCTAATTCTTAAGGCGGCACAAGAGAGAAAGAAACACTTCCACTACATTTACGCCATACAAATATAGACTACTTACTTTATCTTAAAACATCTTCAAAGTTGAAATCGGCATACACAAGGTATAATATGATCTGCCTGCAAAAAATTAACTTCAAGACGATTTTTTCCACCGCTTGCACACTAAGATTCGATCGACAGAAATGAGAACCCCGATAAATAGCCAGAAGTAGCCAGAAATAGCCATAAAATCAACCTTTACTCAGAAAAATAATTGGTTGACGTTGTCCTCTATGTTTCTTCAGTGCCCTCAACAATAACAATAGCATGCAAATAAAGTGACAACCTTAAACGCAAACAGCGGCATCGTCTAAAGCCTGCATTTTTTAAATGAACAGCATCATTCCATATTACAAGGCACAACTAAGATTCACAAGGCATTTTTATCATCTGTAGTCAATATGTCGTGGGAGTAAGGCCTGAAAAGCCCTGAGAAAAGTCGCTAATGTATGGTGAACACTTACGAGAGAAAGTGTAACGCTGCCTACTCGACCACATGTTGAATACACCACCTTAAACGCGACTGCTGGATGAGTGATTATCAGAAGGCAATAATACCAACTTCTGTTAAGCACCTATTTACTTGTCATGGAGGAACGCCTTGCTCTTATATTATTAATAATAATTGGTTTTTGGGGAAACGAAATGGCGGAGTATCTGTCTCATATATTGTTGGACACCTGAACCGCGCCGTAAGGGAAGGGATAAAGGAGGGAGTGAAACAAGGAAGGAAGAGAGAGGGGCCGTAATGGAGGGCTCCGCAATAATTTCGACCACCTGGGGATCTTTAACGTGCACTGACATCGCACAGCACACGAGCACCTTAGCGTTTTGCTTCCATAAAAACGCAGCCGCCGCGGTCGGGTTCGAAACCGGGAACTCCGGATCAGTAGCCGAGCGCCCTAACCACTGAGCCACCGCGGCTGGTGGAGTACTTTTTCTCAAGATCAATTTTCAGTACTGTCTTGAAGACTCAAGAAGCAATGTCATCCCGCTCATGAAGCACTGTTTGCTAAAAACGTGGCAACTCTAGAATAGCTTGTTCAGAGGGGTCATTTATTATTCTTACGCCACGTATGCACAAGCCTAACTTGAGACTCAGTAACCTGTTTCGCTCGATTTATCATGCGGCGTTGCTACCCATTGTAACAATAGAAACCGCATATGCAAAGCTGACTCAGAAGGGAATAAAATAGCTTTGTTCGGCTCCAGAGGCCTAAAGCGCGCTGAATAAAAGCCGATGTGCTAACGCACGTGTACCTTGTTTTATTCTTTAAAAACTTAAGCCTAAATGTTAGTTTCAGGCCAAGACCTCCTATGCGTTCTCTCCAGGCTTTGGCCGCTGTTTCTGTAATTCAGTAGAGTCAGTTCTTGGGCTAGGTGGTATTCTTGATTCGCGTTCATAGTATTCAAGCGCAACGGCACATAGCCAAAGAAAAGAAGACGGAAAAGAAGAAGGACGAACACAGCGCTGACTGACAACTGTTTAATCAGAGACTGTACTGACCCACTATATTTCCAAAGGAGAGCAAAATAGTCTTATCTCAGCACCAGTGAGCGAAACAACCAGAAAGGGAGACTTAATTAATGGAGCCAGTTTATGATTAGCAGCCCTCTGTTAGGTGTCGTGATCATTTTTCTCCTTTCATCTTCGTTCATAATAAAAAAACGAACACTGAATATAGCTATCCTGCCTAGGCTATATGTCAAAGACAGGTCCGAGCTGGATAAAAAGCATAGTAGATTGTTTTCAAGAAAAATTCTATACAAGAGCAAATTTTTGTTGAGTATATTTAGTATCCTTAGGGAAGAGTGGGAAAGAACGCTGCTCAAATTTGCAAAATATCGCATCGCCCTATTTGTGATATTCTCTGGTGTCATGAACCAAATACTGTTAAATTATTTGTTGCCGCTGAGATATCAGGCTCATTAAATGTGAAGAGGCCACCGAAAAAAGAACACAGTTAAATTGAATGAAATTAAAACATTAGAATGTCCCATTTGTTAGATGAAGCCAACTTCGCGCGCAGTGATCGAAAAACTGCGTAATGCGTTCATTTTGCAAGCGTGTCTCATTTTGACTCCTTCAGTGCAGCATTTTGCTCCACCTTTGAGTCTATCCGCCTTTCTCCGAGTCTTTGACAGAGTTTGTGCGTCTATCCGGATGCCAAGCACTATTTCAGACGGAACCTAAAACTCTTTTCTCCTGCCACCTACTACACACCAGGCACATCTACAGCCAGACTTGTTCGGGGTTCTAAAGTAACAGAATGCCGCACTTTTTCCCACTCTCCTCTAATAAGTTTTACAAAGGTGAAACCTGCAATTGTGTAATGTTGAACCATGAGATTGGTTTGGTTTATTGGGGTTTAACGTCCCGAAGCGACTCAGGCTATGAGGGACGCCGTAGTGAAGGGCTCCGGAAATTTCGACCACCTGGGGTTTTTTAACGTGCAATGACACGCACAGAACACGGGCCTCAAGAATTTCGAAATTCGACCACCGCGGCCGGGATCGAACCCTCGTCTTTCGAGTCAGTAGCCTAGCTCCATAACTACTGAGCCACCGCGGCTGTCGTTGGACCATGAGAGCTTGAACATATTACATAAATTGAAAGTTCATACGTAGTACTGATATAGTCCAAAGCTGATAAAAATGCTTTATTATTTAACCAGACATCACGTCAGAAATCCGTACAATGACTTGTCTGAAGATCGCCAGCAGCAATCCGTGCGTGAATCTCTGTTAGCTTATTTCTTGTTATTTCCATATACAAGGCTTCAGAAAATGCTTTAGAGTCCAAAGGATCGGAAGGAGTCAAATTAGTAGAAACTTTTTTTTTCTCGCGCTTCCCTAACAACCTATTTGTGGCGTGGATATTGATGAGTGGTTGGCATAGGAACAACTGATTCATGAGGTCCTGAATGATTCTGTTTTCTCTTATACTTCTGCACATCTCTTATAGTATAGTAGAATGAAACCTTATTAACCACAACAGCATCATTTTTGCCACGCTTCCTTCCTTTTCTATTTCGGAATCAAGGCGAAATAGCCGCTATACACATCCTCGTAGTTCCATAACATCTTTATTTTTACTCACCTTCTTTTGATGGCTGATAAGTACTAGTCAGCCGATGATTTGCCACGATAAACATTAGTATTTGGGCGGATGTCATAAACAGAGAAAAAGCACGGTAAGGGGCTCCCTCATGGCACGGACATTAAAAATGAAACTTTTAACTTTCTAATGCGCTTTCAATCCTGTGCGATGTGGAAGCCACCAGAAAAAGCTTTCTCTGTATATTTTACACCAACACTTGGATAAAAGGCTGTCTTTTGGGCAAACATCGTTCTCAAAGTTAGAGTAGCATGTCGTGTCACACAGCATAATTAAGATATAATGATTGCTTCGTAACAAAAAAAAATAACGGACTATTAAATGCCTTTACCGACAAACCTGAGTTTGCAGTATAGGTATAACTGTTGGGGACAAAAGCCTCAGCAACAACATATGATAAAATATTTCTTTAGCCGCTGGTCACATACTAAACCAGATGAAGGTTGGACTCATGTGCTCTTGTGTGGGGTACTAAAATGAAATGGCTAATTTTTAAATTATGCTCCAAGATTGGTTTCCATGTGTCCTGGAGACTTCTATCACCGCTAATACATTGCGCTTTTACACTGATCATCCTCCCCCTTGCGCCTCTGAACTTGATTTCGCCGTCCCTTTTTCATTACGGTGCAGCTCGCACTTGGGCTAGGTGGACATTTTTGAAGGGCGGAAGGTTGTGCTGAATGGGTGGCTGGAGCCTTTTTAAGGGGAGGGGGGGGGGGGATCGGTGGAGTGCGAGGATCGTAAGCGCGATAGGCATTTTTAACGGAGGGTGCACCTTCAGGCGTCCAACGGAGGGTGCTTGACAGACTCGTAGTCTTGGCACAAACACACACAATCACACGACATTTTCGCCGAACGAGAATTACAGTTCTAAAGCAGAAAAAACTGTTTATGCATTTTTTTAGAAAATATGACGTCCTGATGATAACTGCTGATTGGGAAAACCAAAGCGTTTTGCAGAAGTTTGGCCCTATAGCTGTTTGGTGTGCCCGCTGAACTAGCTTACACCTGCGTGTAGCTGGCACAGAATCTCGCTATTCTAACCGGCTGCGAGCAGCATGTCCCCATTACACTGTAGTATAAGCAGTCACGTCGCAATTGGAGCTCTAGCTGCAGCCCTACGTTTCAGCAATATTTTTAAGTTCAGTCCTAAACTGATGCGTTTGGCATATCAACATAGAAAGATAAAAAGCTTCATCAATAGAGAGATTTAGTACAGCGCAGACGTACTAGAGTAGATGTAGTACGTTTATCAGTAAGGTAAGAACTTGGGCTTGTTCGTTCGTATTTCCGAGTTATAGCGCACCACAGGGCAAGGACGGAGAACAAGAACAAGCACTGTGTGTATCATTTCCTGTTCTCCCTCCTTGTCCTGTGGTGCGCTATAATCCGCAGATATTGATGTAGAGTCTTTGTCAAAAGTACATGCCCCAAGGGGTACGCTTCCAAGCCCTGCAGTGCGGCTCCTCTTGCTTACTCAGGGACCCTAAACTTACGAAGGCGGTAGGGACTGAAGTCCTCAACCAACCCAGGCTTATTACGGTAAACTGTGATTAAGAGCACCGATACACGGCTTGGAAAAAAATCATTTGGGCTGTATAATTTTGACAAAGACTGTACGTATTGCCGGACGCCTTCTGGGCAGCGCAATGGTTGGGGCGCGGGAAGGAATCAGGCAAACGTCAGCGCTAATACGTCAGCGCTATTCGAAATCTATCTAATAAAAGCCTCACTACGGTCAGCATGTTATGTTCTACGTACAAGACGGCCTGCGAGTCAACATAAGAGATGCACTAACATCCGATTAAGGGAAAACAGGAACACGCGGTAGTGAACATTAGTCAGGTTGGAATACCTTCCACATATCGGATATTCTGCATCAGCCGTGTGAGTTAAGAAAAATGTACCGGGAAAGACTTCCGGACTTCATTTGCGTTTTTGGGGAGAAAAAAAAACTATTAACCAAAAGTTTACGAGAGTGCACCTCCCATGTCCAGGAAAGCAATGTCGAAGGGTGCCTTCCAGGCTAGTGAAGCAATTGAAGTGACGTGACATATTAGCTGTACCATGGCTCATCTTCTCCCCACGGGGAGAGCTGCAGCTCGTTGCCCTGTTTTTCGGATGCGGCAGCCGTATTTCGGTGGTATTGAAGCACCAAAGCTGCTCGCGTGCTCCGCGGTCTGAGTGCATAGTAAAGAGCAATACTTGGTCGAAATTGGCCCTGAGCCCACGCCTATGCTAACCGTTCGTCTCTTGCTTTTTGCGCTTTTTTATCATCCTTTGAAAATTGAAAACTGGTTTCAAGGCCCGTCCCTCATGGAAAGCCTCATGGCTTTCCTCACAAGCTGGGTTTTAGTTTATTCCACACACAAGGCCGCCCCACGCCCCGCTCTCTCAAACGCTACGCCACTACTCTAGGATGGTAGCTTTAGAAGCGTGGAATTAGAAGAATCGAGTGAGCTCGCCAGCATGCGCTGATGCGAGCCTGCCGGCACCGTGCTGTGAAAAGTGGGAGAGTGCAGGCCGCCATATTTTGTGCAGGCCTTCTCTACCGGCTGAGCATGTTGCGAACTTCGCCACGACCGAGATGTTGCGCTTTCAGCGGGAGTTCAACGTCCCAAAGCGACTCGGTCTATGAGGGATGCTGTAGTGAAGGGCTCGGGAAATTTCGACCACCTGGGGTTCTTTAACGTGCACTGACATCGCACAGGCCAGCAGCTTTCTAACATAGACATTAACCAATGCTTAAGGGATACATTCCCTATATTTTCTAATAAATAAAATATTCTATGCCGAAGCAACGTGGAAACTGACAAACTGTGTTGTGTAAGCCGTGCCGGATATAAAATAAAAAATGAATGGCTTGATCTTGCAATCATGATCTACTCAAATGATATTCTGCACACAAGTTATTGTTCATTCGTCATGTTCTATTTATCGGTTTCTTAGCAGCAAAATCCCTATTCATTGCTATACACTTACAGCAGAAGTCATAACCACTTCATGATTTATGGGGGGTTTTAAAGTCCCAAAGCGACTCAGACTGCAAGGGAGGCCGTAGTGAAGGACTGCGGAAATTTCGACCACCTGGAGTTCTTTAACGTGCACTGATATTGCCCAGTACACTGGCCTTTAGAATTTCGCCTCCATAGAAATGCGACTGCCGTGAGCAGGATCGAACCTACGTCTTTCAGGTCAGCAGCCGAGCGCCATGACCACTGCGCCACCAAAACGGCTTTTAATCACTTCAGCAGGAAGTAGAATTCAGCATGTAAGCCGGTAATATGCGTTGCGGGACTAAATGGTTCAATCTTAGAATTATTTTTTGCGCACACAAAGACGACACACTAAGGACGGGGATCAATTTGCAACTATCTGGCAAGTTGTCAACTATCTTGCAAAATAGTTGCAATTTGCAAAATAGTTGCAAGCTGCAAAACAGTCGCAAGTTGAGCCCCGTCCTGCCTTCCTCGTCCTTACTGTGTCCTCTTTGTGTGCGCAAAAAAAAAACTAAGCATGTTAATTATACTAAAGTTACTCTATCTATGCTGACCAGCGTCATATTCCCCTGCTTCTGAAGAAAAGCAGCTAACGAAATTTAGTTTCAGAACAGATATTTACTCGTAAGCATATATAAACTGTGTTTATTTTCTTAATCGGGTTTCGCTACTTAAAAAAGGCTTTGCCGGTTTTTTATCTTAGCACCACGGCACTGTTTTCAAAAAATCGTACCCTCAGAATTTTTCCGCTAAGTGACCACAGCGAAGCTGTTCCCAAGTCTCATAGAAAGGAATAAGCTAACCGTATCCATCTTAGTGCATTTCAACGCGTTCTCGTTTGCATTAACGACAGTTAGTGGCTGCAAGAGCGAAGTATAGCTGTGCGAATATTTGAAATCGGTAACACGCGTGATGTAATTGTTTAAAAGGTCATTGGCTCTCTGCTGATCTCGTGGACATGACAAATGATTCTTCGTAGGTCGAGCCATTCTTAAATAATTTCTGCTTTGTTCTTGTTCATTCAAGGTTTTATTGCTGCAAGCACTGCAGTTCAATGCTTTGTTCCCCGCAACCCGTGCTTTGAAACAGGGGTGCAGTGCTCCTTTTCAAACAATAATGTTCTTCTTGTCAAGACCTTACTGTTGTTAGAGGTCCAAGAAGAGGCACTGATAATGGTGAAAATTTTGGCATTTTGTTGAGTCAAACCGTAAAGCTCCCTAGTACGAACGAGGTCAGTGGAGCAGTATAAATTCAGGTGCGCAGATTATGCCCACAAGAGATCTTCGTTTCAGAGGGCCTTCTTGACATCGTCCAACCATGACTCAAGGGAAGCTGCTGTCCTTCTCTCTTCTTCTCGCCGCTGTCGTAGCGATGTGAGTATAACGTTAGAATATATTTAAAAATGAATCTAATCTGTAGTTGGAAAAGACAGATGAGAATTAAATGTGCTGCTCGTGAAAACCTCTTCTTGGCATTACTGAGTGGAATTATAAGCATGGCAGTTTTTATCAGCTGTGTCGTATTGTTGCAGCATTGGAAGATCATCCGCAGAGTATTTTTCCCATGAGGCCGAATTTGGAGCCCTCGCATTCAACGGACCTTATCCTTGTGGCACTGTGAGTCGCCCTTGTAATCTGTTTTCTTTTTAAGTAAAATAGTTTGTTTTTTTTGTGCTGATTAACTGAACACGCAGCAGTTCAGCCAGAGGCTGCAGCTTAGATGCAATGTCGGTACGTTCGAGTGCTGAATGCATGTTTTAGCGATATAGCTATTTGTGTCACTGCCGGCCAGCTCTGTAGTCGTGAACTGTATCCGACCAAATCTCTCGCCCTTCTCATCCCTGCCCTGGGGCTCTTATCGACGATTGTAGATTTCTGCTGTAGTATCTAGCAGTTAAGGCTTACTGAGTAAGCTTTGTTGTTGATCTTGAGCTCAAGCTCCAGGTGGCCTTTAAGCGCACGCTGCCTCTGTAGACAAACAGGCCACAAAATGCACGAGGGCTGTTATCCAAACAGTGAATGCTGAGTAGTCATTACGTCCTAGTTTAGTCATGAGGATTCTCAAAATTAGCTGGAGAGGAAAAAAAGGGCCTGCGGCCGTCCATGTACTACGAAGGTGGCGGAAAGCGCAAGCTTTGCTGTTTTGCTTGCCTGGTTTTGCTTGCCTGGTACACCAAGCAGGCCCGTAATTCCCACTTCTTGGTGTTGCTGTGCTGTATGAAAAGTTCTTCGGGAAACTCGCATACACTACGGCACCTCTTTTTCAGGCATGTAATTTTAAGGAGTAACACACGAGTAACACAAATGCGGCCCCAGCTGCCCGAAAACAGGCAGTGTTATAGAAACAACATCAATAAATTTATGAGCTTCCTTTCACTTCCTTCTATATTTCTTGTGTTGCACAGGTATAGTGCAGCATTACATGAGCTTCATCTCTCGTGATGAACTGTGTTGCGCACCGCGAGGACTAGCAGTGAAATCCTCCTATCGATCTCCACTGTCCCTTCATGATGACTTCGCTGGCAAACCATGCATGATAGAGCGCACAGGTGTCGTATATATCCAGGTCTAGCGACAGCGTCAGCGCCCCAAAAGATTTTGGCTAAGAATTTATATACAAAAAATGGGACAATTTCTATCCCGAGGAAATTTTATAGTAAGCTTATCAAGTATCCCAAGGCGAGAAGCTAAACGGACTTGCTTTCCGCATGCAAGAAATCCAGTTGAATATTCATTGCCATAGAAAATGCTTAGCAGCAAGAATCCCGGCAGAAGCTGACTGTTAGTGCGTGGAGTGATTGCTAAAATGGTGTTTAGTGAACGTGTGAGCAAGAATCCCGGCAGAAGCTGACTGTTAGTGCGTGGAGTGATTGCTAAAATGGTGTTTAGTGAACGTGTGAGCACGTACGCTGAATATCGCAGCTAGAAGTTGTCTGCAGTAGATACCAGAATCTCTGCAGGCTGTGACTGTATCGTGGGTAATCTGCTGATGGCGAAATATCCTCCCTCGTGACTTCTTCCTCTTGCTATGCAAATCACTGTAGACCACATAGTAATTGCGCCTTTTTAGGTTAGGCTGTTTGTTGCCCTGAAAAGTTTTTCGATGAGCCCACTTTTTTAACCTTATCGAATTATTTAAATTCATGCAGCAGCTGCAAAGCTATCTCTGGTGCTGATCCGCCAGAATTCTCAACTTCAGAAACAACTAGTTTCTGTGGTACTTTCGTGACACACTAAGATGTTACCATTTACTTTGTTTACGCTTTGCAAAGCTTATTTGTTACACAGGTAAAGATAACGAATATTCTGAGCGTGAAGACCTATCGTTAGCCAGTTTTCTTTTTTATATCATCGGTTATATGAACTTTTCCTTCATTTATGACTGCGCGTCTCTTCTGGGCAACGGGAGATCATACTTCTCAGCGCATGTTTGGTTTTGTCCTCCACTAAACGTTATGCACACAATGCATCAAGTCTAGTGCTGGCGGCTAGGGTTGACCGCTAAGCATATATTAGCGATGAAATGTGCCCACTGCTGCAGAGGCACCAGCTCTCTGCCCGTATCGCACAGCAGCGAAGGACTGCGCGAAATATTTTTTTTCTGTGTAAAAAATGTTTAACCTTGCATTTTTTCCTTTCTCGTTTTGCGATCAGTGTGTCAGATACGGAGTCCTAAGCTACGGCTGCCCGGCTGGAGCCGTATGCGTTCCAGACGGAGCCTACCATGGCGTTTGGGCTGGACCAGGCACATGCTTTTGGGGCATTTAAGCTGTGCAAAAACGCAGCGCTCTGTGGACCAATAAACGGTTTCTAATGGAATACAATATGCTTGACCTGCTTTAACTTCCAATATAGACCTTCTGGGTGCGTCTTGGGGATCATCATGAATGTATTCAGCGACATCGAGTGCCAAATTGACTGCAGCAGCCTTGCACTTCAAGCAAACAAATATTAACCTGAAAATTTTCATAATTTCGAGTCAACTGCGCTTAAAAACTCGGGATAACCTTGCCATCTTGACCCCGACTCGCAATGCCAGCTGATGAAAGCAGGAGATGCTAGGACGGCTTCCGATTTCATATCTATCTCAACACGCCGATCTAGCGTTTCGCTGCGGAAGCGCGCAGGGTGGTTGAGAGAACAAGCGCGGGTTAATAAAATCCTAGTCGAAATCAAGAGGAAGAAATGGGCTTGGGCAGGGCATGCGATGAGTAGGCAAGATGGCCGCTGGTCCTCAAGGGTAACGGACTGTATCCCAAGAGAAGGAAAGCGTAGCAGGGGGCGGCGGAAATTTAGGTGGGCGGATGAGATTAAGAAGTTTCCAGGCAGTGGGTGGGCACAGCTGGCAAAGGAGAGGGTTAATTGGAGAGACATGGGACAGGCCCTTGCCCTGCATTGGGCGTAGTCAGGCTGATGATGCTTATGATCCCATCTACACCGGCGCCCCATTCTGTTGGTGTCGGTATCTGGTATTTTCCCCCACTCCATCGAAGAATTGGGAGCTTTGTTTGTTCGCACGTCGTATTTTATTGTTGGCATTGTCATTACATTTACACCGGAAAGATGTTATAGTGAGCCCACCCACAATGGCCATCAATAAGCAGTCCGTAAGCAGAGCAGCAAGTCAGCCCTAGCACTGCTCACGCGTCCGTGGCCACTCTGTCTTATCTGCTGCTAAGATGGTTCCTTCACCGCCTGGGCACCGGCGCAGAGGTGGAAGGGGGGGGGGGGTGCAGCAAGGTCGCGTGACTAGGCCCAGCGCACCTCACGAGCCCTCCGCCGCTTCGTCTTGTTTGCTGCCCAGAGCGGAGGTCGCGCTGGGAGCTCGTAAAATGGCAGGATAAGAACACATTTCATGTTTCTCAAGAATGCGCACCGGGCTGATGATTACTTAATGACCCGGTGATACACGTGAGATATGTGTACGACACTACGTGAAGGCGCTCTCTAAATACCGTGTGCATCCACAATAGAGGCATGCAGCTCCATTTCTGAGGTAGACGCGGGAACGATGATCAACCGTAGTCAGCACCGGGAATGGGAAAATATAGCCACGTACATGAGCCAGAGCACAAATCTTCTAGGCCTCTTGATTACGCTAAACATCGGCACCAGGTGAACACAGCTCATGTCCGGGACTATCGCAAGCGTAAGACAGAAGCATCCCGGTAAGCTGGCACGTGCCCAGACAATAGACAGAGGCGTCAGCTTCTGAACGTGTGCAACATATCAACACTACTGGGGCAGTGGTGCAGCGACTAAGCGTTTCGCCAGTCCCTTGTGATGGCAGGTGCTGCCACCGGTGGCTCTCGTGCGACTGAGGTTGCTTTTACCGAGCAACCTGACTCGACCAACCATTAATTTAACTGCCACCTGCCACGGTGCGCAGTTCTCTCACAATCCGGCGGGCAGGTGATGACGACGCCGCAGGGTCACGTGACCTAGGTGGTTCACCTGCCTCCTAGGTTGCTTCTCTCCTGATCTTTCGCATCTTTTTCGCTCACAGTCACATACCCAACAATTCTGCACAAAAGCATTTTTGAGCGGGAAACCGTTTGTGAACGCAATTTTTTCATATAATGTAATATTTCACCATAACAATCACTATATCCACAGATCACACGACAGCAGTCTTGCATATCTTTTCTATTCACTTTTTTTGCTATCGCCCAAATCGTTCCCCATTAGTTTTCTATGGCAGTCCTAACTGTTTGATGCGATCGATGGAAACACTTTGAAAACAATATTTTGCTACATATCAGAACAATGCACCATTGCTATCAATATTTTCATAGCGATGTCTTAAAGCTTCCCAAACTTCAAAATTTTTGCCCGAGAAAGCTGGACTCGACGACGCTGCATTTTCTGCGACACGAGTTCCCGCTGTCCTATTAAAAATAGATCAGCCTTCCTGCAGGATATTTTTCAATATGGGAACCGCCCTGATATTCGCCCGAAGCGTAAGGGCTATTATGTTCTCCAGTAAGCTCGTGTCGGAGAGCTCGGATCGGGCGTCGTACACACTTCTGCGCAGAAGCGCTCTTTATAGCCTCTTTTCCTGAAGGCGGGCGTTCTGCCCGACAGTGACTGCTTGAGTCAGATCCACCAGGGAGTTGTAGATTCCTCCTAGCTGCAGCAGCTTTTCGGTCGTCGTATGCGGTGGAAGCCCCAATAAGCCCTAATGCCGTCTTTACCTTAGCTGATATTACCGCATCTAATACATGCACAACTTCATGGGGACAAAGCTCAGTTCGAGCCCTCCAGACAAGCTATGGCACTGAGCGTCGTTGACAGCAATGGTGACCCAATAGATACGGGATCCATTGTAGGTAAGGTCGTGAGCGCAGCTACCAAAGAAACGGTAATATCTATAGTCATACAACACATCATCGCCAACCGACTGGGAACACCGGCCAAAGACCCAAACCCGAGAACCATGGCGACGGACTCCCAGGGGTCTTGTCGAGCATTCCCGTTCGGCAGCATATCTCCCCTTGCGGAGAAGAGTGTTACGCTTCTCATCGGCCGACATCACGCCGCTCATACGCATTGTCTGTTCTCCAGGACACACCTGAGTTACGGGCAACGAGCGTGTTCACGCCCCCGCCCGAGCATTTACCCTCTGGGGCATGGAAGGAGATGATATTGTCACCGACAAACTGGCGAAGCACTCAAACCAGGTTTAATTAGACGTGCTGGGAGTGCAAGACCGCAGGGAGTTCGAGTGAGGAAGAAGACGAATCCCCTAGCCCCTCGGGTGCGCAAGGCATGGCAAGTCCCATCTAAAACAGTTCGGCCGCGGTATGGCGCCACTGGATTGCTTGGTACTGTGGCATTATAGTACCACAGACTACGAATGCAAAAAAGGGAGCGCACCAACTACCAACAAATAAGCACAAGTCACCCAGCGATAACCACACCTACACAAAGATCCCGCAGTATTACAAAGGAAGCTGACAAACACCGACCCCTAAACAAATCCCTCGCCCAAGAGGGCACCAAAATTTTACGGGACAGTTCCAAGCCCACACATTTTCAGTTTTAAGGCGCAAATACCTTTAATACAACGACCTATTCCAGCGGACGTGGCTATAAAAATACCAAACCCACTGAATGTCACTCCTATTAGGAACGCCCATTGCCTCCCTGCCCATATCCACCAATCCCCAGCCGAACCACCCCAACTCATACGCCGCCCTGTCAAGCTCGGACTCGAAGGAACCGCTCTGGCTGATTAAAGGGGACAGAGCAATCAGGGAAGCCAACGGTGCCCTGTACTGAGGGCAGCGACCTCACCAGGCATCACAAATCCTTGGGACCAAAAAGTTTTTCATCGTCATCATTTATGGGAGATCATCATACAGAGCCTGTGACTAAACTGAATGCGTTTTCATTTTTGTGGTGCATTTTGTTTCATATGTGACGGAGTTAATTGCGTCTTAGTAATTTGTTGTGTTTTGCGGCTTTTCTCTGCTGTTGATGCATAATAAGGGGAGCAAGGACGCCTCAAATATGGTTTGAACGGCTTCTTTCTTAACTGCTTTTTCATTATTTAGAGAATAAATCAATCTGTAAAGATTGATTTATCCCGGCTGTCTTCAGTGGGCTCGGCGACTCTGACGTCGAGGACTGGCTGGCTTCCTACGAGCGGGTCAGCACGCACAAGCGCTGGGACGACGCCATGAAACTAAACAACGTCATCTTTTACCTGGCTGATGTCGCCAACCTCTGGTTCCGTAACCACGAAGCCGATATCGCCACATGGTCCACGTTCAAGATGAGCTTCACTGAGGTATTTGGCCGTCCTGGCGTGCGCAAACTTCGCGCCGAACAGCGCTTACGCGAACGGGCTCAGCAGCCTGGCGAGACATTTACTAGTTATATTGAGGACGTGGTGGATCTTTGCAAGCGCGTGAACAGCGATATGACCGAGGCTGATAAGATCCAAAATATCATGAAGGGTATCGATGAAGATGCGTTCCAAATGCTTCTAGCCAAGCAGCCGGCCACCGTGGCCTCCGTCACACACACACTATATATATATATATATATATATATATATATATATATATATATATATATATATATATATATCCGCAATTTGATGATAACGGTGTTAGTTTCAGGGGCCTTGTCGACTGTCGTCTGCATTAAAAAGATAGCTTAAAGAAGCTCTGGGTTGTAATGCTATTCTTTACAGCGATGATAAATTTGAACACGATTCAGTTCTGATGCCAACATCTCCGGCAAAAAAAGGTTGTTTTGAAACCTCGCTAACCATTCCAATAACAAAAACGCTCTCTGAAAAGCTTGAACAAAAGGGCCAGATAAGTCTCACGCTCTCGTTGGTGGCAACAAAACACACCTGCATTGGTCTCAGCTGTGTTCAGCTCCACATGCGTCAAGTACATTTATTACAACAAAAACGACAGCGCATATGTGCTCTGCTGTACTTTTAGCAAAACAGGCAAATGCGTTTTTTTTCTGCTGTTCTGTTTTAGTCGCACGCTACAGGTGTCAGCTGCAGTTAGCAACAATTCACAGCCAGCTTGGAAGAAAGGAAAGAAGTGAATATTTGACCATATGTTAAATATATTTTTGCTGGGCATCGCCTGCTTAACCTCCCTGCCTTTCCGTCCTTCTGTTTCCCTCTCTCTCTCTTTCTTGGTATGTGCTATATGACATTGTCCTATATACCAGGTGTCCCAGCTAAATGCAAGCCCAGCTTTCAGGGACATGGCCGTTTAGTTCAGCAAACTGCCACCACGGGCCGCTTCACCCTGAACTCCTTCTTTCTCTTTTCTTTTCCCCTTTCCTGCCTCGCATAGCCGCACGCAGGCAGACGGGAGGGCGCACAGCTGCGGGGTTGGGTTGGGCGGTTAACCATTGTTCGGATTCCACACTGTAGGAGGAGGAAGGAGCAAGTAGGGCTTTGTGGGCGAAAAAAAAAACTATCAATGCGGCGTGAAGCCTTCGCTGCGCCTGAGGAACGCATGTTCAGTACCAGGATATTGAGAAAGGCGCCCAGTTAGAAGAGAAAGAGGGGACGGAAAAGGCAAGATGGCTGAAGGGCTTGTTGAGGCAGTTCGATAGAGACGCTGTGTGGAATGAAAACGCGTGGTTCTTTTTGATGAGTTGTAAGGTAGAGAAGAGGTACATCCCAGCAGAAGCAGGACGCAGTGATACAGTGTCTCACCGGCGCCGTATCTATTCGCTGCATTACAACTAGCCCAAAGTGCCACCTTAGTGAACTCCTGGATTTAGGCTCGTGATTAGAAGCCAAATTAATATGTAC
The DNA here is from genome assembly GCA_030143305.2 of Amblyomma americanum. NCBI lineage: Eukaryota > Metazoa > Arthropoda > Arachnida > Ixodida > Ixodidae > Amblyomma > Amblyomma americanum. Next base: position 375,080 of record JARKHS020002406.1, read on the forward strand.
AAAAATAAAAAAAATCAAGGACGCCGAATGCAGGGATGTCAGATGCTTGTAGAAGAATTTTTTGGGCGAACGCAATGGAAGCGCCCAAAAGGCCAATCCCAACAGTCATTTGGGGAGTTAGTTGCAAGATGCCGTCTTGGTTGTGTAATTGCTGTCGCCTATCTTTGTGGCGGATCAGTGAGCCAGCTCTTTTATCGGCGTAATGCCATGTACAGTTTTCAGAAACACGTCGAACTCCTCATCAGCACGACTTTAGTTCAGCGCTATATTTCGCGAAATGTAACGGTTATAAATTTTCTTTTTTTTTCCGAGGACGGTTACTGACTGCAATGCTCTCCCTGAGAGAGTGATATCCGCTGTTGACTTTTTGAATGCCTTTGATGATGTATTTTAGTTACTGTATAGAGATATTCTTCAGTTTTATTTGTCGTGCATGCTTTTATTACTGACTTATTGCCCTTGTATGTTATATCTTTGTGCCCTTCCTGCTTGCACCCAAGCAAGAGGTCCGCAGTATTGGGTAAATAAGTAAATAAATAAATAAATACAGGACTTCGTGTCCAGACCTTAGCCTATCTAACACCAACTGGTGAAACCACGAATAGCGGCGCACTCCAGGTTTTTTTTTTTTGTGACCGTAGTGAGGCACTCCTGTGCAATCTGAGGAGACTGAACGTTCTCTTGGACACCGTCTCTCTCATCGTGTACCCTCAGCGTTCATGAACTGAGCGGCCAACAATTGCTTTGCGGGACAGTGATAGAAACACATTGTTTAAATTAAGGGGCTCAGATGGAGCAATTGCCGACAGACCACAGTAAGGGTAATCCCGCATGTACATTGAAACCACCACCACTGCTCTCCCAACAAGCTGCACAGAGCATGAGTAGGATTGTTTCTTGGTTCTGTTTCGTAGTTATCAAACAAATACATGTACAATTGTTTGCGCTTGTTTGTTAAATTATCCTAGCCCGAAGAGTCGCCGCGGTGGCTAAGTGGTTATGGCGCTTGGCTGCTGGCCCGAAAGACGCGGGTTCGATCCCGGCCGCGGCGGTCGAATTTCGATGGAGGCGAAATTCTAGAGGCCCGTGTACTGTGCGATGTCAGTGCACGTTCAAGAACCCCAGGTGGTCAAAATTTTCGGAGTCCTTCACTACGGCGTCCCTCATAGCCTGAATCGCTTTGGGACGTTAAAACCCAATAAACCAAATCAGACTAGCCCGAAGGCAAAGAAAAAACTAACCGTCCTGACCATGTTTTGTGTACTACAGCTCTTGTACATCGTAATCGGGCCGGACAGTTATTCAGAACACTGACTTCAGTGTTGCGACAATATTAGAAGCGCTGCAACGCCATGCGTCGGGTTCCGGCTTTATATCCCTCTATAGTTGCCTGTCTCGGTCTCCCACTGCATGCAGTTTGTACTTTTCCAGCACAGTTTCAGAAGGGAATCTGTGGATAAAATTGGGACATGCAGCAACGTAACCTCCCGAAAATGGACACAACGTTGCTATACAGAATACGTGGAGTGTAATACGCTTCTTACCTGCGCAAATGTAACATTTGCATCGCAGTCTCAGGCTGCAAACAATTATTACGTTAGAACCAGAAAAAAAAATTCAGGGGGCACTTTGTTGAACTAAAGTGCGGTGAGGCGAAAGCCTTTAGCGCGGTGTTGCTGTTTGTGTCACTGATGTGGGGTTAAAATGTTAATTAAGTACACAATTGCTTGTGAATCTTAAAGGCTGGAGACACTGCAGGGCATTTGGGAGGCATCCATCTGATTCGACGCCCTTCTGCAAACACTCTCCAGCGTCCTAGACAAGCAGAACTACCTATGCGTTGGCAGGAAGTAGCGTAGTCGTTAGCACGCTTGGTTGTCGAACGGAAGGATAGTAGAACTAATCTCTGAGTATTTGCACCCTTGCATTCACACTATTATGCTCCTGCAAAAGTGATGAAACCGTTTGCTGTATTAGTTGCCGGCGGCGACACCATAACAATAAAGTAAAGACTTCGAACGGTGATTCCTTGTCAATGCACTGCTATCAGTGAGTGTTTGCGATCCGATTTTAGGATAGTGTCTCGCTTGTGAGAAGAATTCGTTCTTAACTCTCTCTTGAAATCTTTTAACAAAAAAATAACTAAACAGATAGCCTCACTAGAGCGAATACATGGGTAAGCATTTACCCTTCATCTCGTTATGAGAAGCTGAATTCGCGTTCTTGCTTGTATCATACTCTTTTCAAACTTTTTTGCGTGTATATTGATTTTTTTCTTTGTTTGGTGCCTTGTTATGAACGCTGCCAAGCTGCAGACGTGACGGACGTTCATTAATATCGTGTTGGCTGCAGCAAATATTAACCAACATACCCAGATGCGGCGAACGCATAATGATGGCCCTAGACATCAAGGGAGCTTTTGATAACGTTGGCCACGAAGCCATATTAACAGGCCTGGACAATTTGAACTGCGGGAAAAGAATCTACGGATACGTAAGAGCTTTCCTCACAAATAGAACGGTTACAATAGGGATCGGGGAAATCAGGTTCAAGAGCTTTCAAACACCCAATAAGGGAACGCCGCAAGGGTCAGTGATTTCACCCATACTCTTTAACATAGCAATGGTTAAGCTGGCTAGACAGCTAGAAACCATACAAGGCATAAGGCATGCAATGTATGCGGACGACATCACTGTGTGGGTGACGGAGGGCTAGCTCACTCAGCGTAAAGGAAGCGAAACTGCAGGCTGCCGCAACGCGCGTAGAAAATTATCTTAGAAACATGGGCTTGGCTTGCTCGACGGAAAAATCAGAACTACTAAGGGTCTGGCGAGGTAAACTCAACCGATCCGCACCGAAAACTAAAGAACGAAAACTTAATGTTTATCAAGAAGGGCAACTCATACCGGAAAGAACAACCATCAGAATATTAGGGATGTGGATTCAATCCAACCAAAGGTGCACGCAGGCGCTCAGACTAATACAGAACTCGGCGACACAGGTTGCCCGCGTGATAACCAGGGTTTCTAGGAAAACACACGGCATGCGGGAGGCCGACACGCTTAAGCTTGTAAAGAGCCTAGTGGTTAGCCGAATTACATACACCATACCGTACTACAACTGCAACAAAGCAGAAATAAAGCTAGCGGACACGATACTTAGAAGAACATAAAAAACAGCGCTACACCTACCGCAATCAACCTCGACGGAGAAGCTAATGGCTCCAGGTCTGCATATCACCTTTGAGGAGCTAAGGGAGTCCCAACTCGTAGCTCAGCTCCAGAGGCTAAAAAAGACCAAAACAGGGACAGAGCTGCTCGAAAGATGCGGCTACGAGGGTGCACTGTCAGAGATAAAAAGATCAAAACGAATAACCGATGAACTGCGGCAAACAATTAAGGTAGCACCAATTCCCAAAAATATGGATCCGAACCTGCACAAAGAGCGACGGGAGGCTAGGGCACAGTATGTGCAACAGAACGTAGCCAACAAAGAAAACATTACGTACACGGATGCGGCTGCATACGGAAGAACTAGACAACATAACAGAAATAGAGCGGTTGCGACGGCAATTAATCATGAGCTCAAAGAAATAGCCAGCGCAACTATCAGGGACGGCACGACTGAGGAGGCCGAAGAGACTGCCATTACCCTAGCGGCGGCAGATGGTTACCGTGCTCAAAGGTCCCTAATAATTCTAACAGACTCGCAAACAGTGTGCAGAAACTACATGAATGGCAAAATAGGGGGGGGGGGGGCAGCGCTCTACATCCTAAAGACAGCCAAATTACCGTCGAAGGAAAAACAATTGCAACACATAATAATGTGGGTACCGGTACACACAGGCATCGCGGGGAATGCCGAGGCGGATAGGAGAGCTCGAGAGCTTGCAAACCGAGTCACAAACCAAGCCAGCCTCGAGCAGCCTGACGCGGAACCAGTGCTCTTAGGATACTCAGAAATTCTGAATTACTATAAGGGGGTCCGGATTAGATATCCCCCACCTCACAAAAGTTTCCACCAGCAGGAAGCGGTCTATTGGAGACAGCTACAAACGGTAGCTTTCCCGAATCGAAACATGCTAAGCAAGATCCACCCAGGGCTATATAGCAGCAAATGCCCGTGGTGCGAGGACAAAGCCACGTTAATTCATATCACGTGGCGTGAAAATAGAACAAATGCGGCTGCAATAAACAGAATCCCGAGTGCGGAGCAGTGGGAGAGGATGCTTTCCAGCGAGGATCCGGCGGTCCAGGCAGGACTGGTCCGGAAAGCCTAGCTGGCGGCAAGACTCAGTGGGGCCCTGTACTAGGGGCTCCAACCCTGCCACAAGAGGCACACACCACACCAAAAAATGTGAAGAGTGCCTCTACACCGATACCCATCCATATATTTCTATGAATAAAGTTATTACTACTACTACTCTCTCTGCGGCATGGACCCAGGCCCTCTGTGACATCCATCAATCGCACACGCAGGCCCTCCAACAGACCGTTGACAACCCCGCAGTCGACCCCCATTTCCTCGACCTCTGGGAGGCCCGTCATGGCCTGCTGAAAAGATGGCGCCGACAACGACATAACCGCACCCTCAAAAAGCGCATAGCGCAGCTTAACTTGCAAGCTCAGGACTACGCAACGCAACTCTCCACCCAAAACTGGCGTAAATTTTGCGACTCCCTTCGTGGCACCCTGAATACTTCCAAAACATGGGCCATACTGCGTAGCCTTCTATATCCTGAAACAAAAAAGGCGTCTACAAACAGAACCTTGCAAGCAGCAGCCAATCAATTCACCGGCTTTGACCAAGAGCTTCTGGACGCCCTCCGCTCCAAATATTTCGGCGCTCGACAGCCACTTACCTCATCTACTACTTAGACCGGCCCCAGCAACCCGGAACTGGACGCACCAATAACTTATGAAGATGTCTTCGCAGCTGCACGCGCTTGTAGCCGCTCTACCCCATGTACCCAAAAAATCACTAACGCAATGCTACGCAACCTATCCAATGATTCCCTTCAAGCACTCACACAATAAATAAATGATGAACTGTGGATTCAAGGCAATAAAATACCCCCACAATGGAAACACGCAGAAGTGACACTCATCCCTAAGCCCGACAAGCCACCCTCCCTCTCTGCTCTCAGGCCCATATCGCTCACCTCCTGCTTGGGCAAGCTGTACGAGCAAGTCATCCAGACACGCCTGCAAAACTATACTGAAGATCATAATCTCTTTCCCCCTTTTATGCTCGGTTTTCGACCAGGTCTTTCAACGCAAGACGCCTTTCTTCTTATCAAACACGAAGTCCTCACGGGGATACCTCCTGGCGGAGAGCACCTTATTCTAACATTTGACATTATGGGCGCCTTCGACAACATTTCCTATTCTGCAATCCTAGAAGGTCTAAATCAGATACACTGTGGATCTCGCATCTTCCAATATATCCCAACCTTCCTCACTGCCCGCAAAGCCACCATAGGAATCGGATCTACTGGACCATCTCCCTTCCAAACACCGGACAAGGGCACTCCACAAGGTGCTGTCCTCTCGCCACTACTATTCAATATAACCAGGCCTCTCTCGCCCACAAGCTCTCTACACTCTCCGACATCAGATATACCATCTATGCGGATGACATCACCATCTGGTCAACCCGAGGATCCCTCGCCGCCAAAGAGCTAGCCTTACAAACAGCCATCGGTGTGGTCGAGCATTTTGTTCAGACCAGTGGTATGAAGTGTGCACCAGACAAATCAGAAATCATCCCTATTCATGGCCCCGCTATCGTTCACCCGGCCCAATCATGCTCAAAATTCACAACCGCCCTATAAAAGAAAAATAACTCATCCGAGTGCTTGGCCTCTGGGTCTGGCATGACGGCAAGCCTACCCAAACCATTGGTACTCTACGCACGTCTGTGCTCAATATCGCACGTGTGCTACGACGCATCGCTGGACATCGCAAGGGTATGCGCGAGGATGGCACCATCCGCCTCGTCACGGCCCTGGCCATGAGTCGAATCCAGAATGGTCTCCCAAACCACAATGTTGATCGCACCGCCAAGAGTAGGATCGATATCCTTATCCGTACCCTCTAGACATCCACCACTAGACTGCTTGCACTTGGGATTCACAACACGTTTGAGGAAATCCAGGAGGCTGTTCCGAACTCCCAATAGACTCGTCTCCTCACCACCTCGGCAGGTAGGGCCATCCTTTCAAGGATAGGTGACCTGCATGCCACCAGGACCATGGCCCTGACCGGAGTATTTCCGAATGCTGTCCGCTCACGCCTTTACATGGACCCCATCCCACGCCATATGAACCATGAGTCATAGGCCCCGCGCCGTCAGGCCCGTCTTCGCAGCCTCCGTAGGCCGTACGGCCAACACACCTCGGCTATGTATGTGGATGTGGATTCCTGTGCACAGCCCCACAGATGTGCTTGCGCTGCTGTCAATCACGCCAACACCCCTTTTCTTGGAGCGTCCTTCACGGCACAAGATCTGGCGACTGCAGAAGCCATTTCAATAGCCATCACCATCAAAATAAGCCACACGCAACACCACGGCACTCACTTTTTACAGACTCCCAAGCCGCCTGCAGAGCCTATACGAGTGAACGTGTCCCGCGCGCGGCTCTCCGCGTACTGGGCGGCCATCTTCAGTATGATCACGTCAACACCTGTGTCCCAGGGCACGCAAGTCTCGATGGCAATATTAGGGCTGATGCCCTAGGTCGAGATTACACCAACCGAGCGGGGCACACTGACTTTACTCTCTACATCCTCTCAACCCATTTTTCAACCCGCCTAGAGACCCTCCGCCTAAATAGGTGTCCATACCCCCCGCCACATAAGAAACTTTCCCCGGAGGACTCCTACCACCTTAGACACTCCCAAACACTTACTTTCCCCAATCTTTCTTTCTTTCTTTATTGTTTCCTTAGACACAGTCTAAGAGGGGGTCGAGGCTAAAGGCGTCCACGCACCTGACAAAGGCCTCGGCCCCCTTACACAATGTGAACAAAAAAGTGTTCGGACAGGCAGTCGATGTTGCAATTGTAAGGGACTAGTCTTTGCGAGAATAGCATGTCATCACAAACACTTTTGTTAGCAATACAATAATAAGTATAAAACGAAGCAATAATTCAATGGTAAATAGCAACATGTCTGCAACAGGATCATAAAGCACAACAAATTGGTTTCAAACCAACAGTCACCGCACAATCACGCGCAACCATGATATTGATTGGGCAGCCGAGACACTATGGCAGTCTTTTAGACAGTACAGAAAATTGCGGGTAATGACAGGGACATGGCAAGAGAGAAGACGAGAACGCATGTACAAACTTTTGCAATAATTTACGTTAATGAAAATTTAATATCACTGTTCACAAGAAGCTTCCTGCAGTATTTTTTAAAAGCCGGGAGACCTGTATCGAAGTTCAACTGTCGATCTTTGCTGTTCAACGCATTAGTTATTTGAAAACCCAATGTTTACCTTCCGTAGTTAGTTCTAACTTGTGGCATTTTCCGTTTTGGGTTACGAATGTTGTAAGAACTGGAACTATATATTGGGTAACTATGTAGCTTGTGTCTATGAATCCATTGAAATAGTTTGAAGAGGTACACTTGGTAAGCCTTTAACATATTATATTTGATAAATAGTGGTTGTGTGCTCAAAGACTGCTTATGACCTTTGTAATTTTCTAGTATGCGTAACATTCGTTTTTGTATTAGGTTAAGTTTGTAGTAGTTAGTACTTGTTGTCGTACCCCAAATTAAGACGCCATAGCTCATTTTGGAGTATAACAGGGAATAGTATAAGGTTTGTTTTAAGCGTCTGGGTATCAGATGTTGTTCTCTATATATACATCCAATCGTGCGAAACAGGGTTAATTTAAGTTGATTAACAAGGGTATTCCATGAGAGGTCGTGGCTGAACCAGACACCCAGAAATTTTTGTTCAGTAACTTGCTCCAGCGAGCGTCCTTCAAATCTAATGCTGACTGAGTTGCAGTCTGGTTTATTTATTGGTTTAAATATTAAGAACTTAGTTTTATTTATATTTAGACTCAAGCGGTTACTTTGAAGCCATTTTGATAACTGTTTTAAATAATCAATAGCAGAGTTCTGCAGATCCTGAGCATTCTATCCGGTGAAAAAAACATTAGTATCGTCTGCATACATTATTATTTGTGGGGATCCAGGTATTACTGTAATATCATTTGTATAAATAAAGAAAAGGAGGGGTCCCAAAATGGAGCCCTGCGGAACGCCATGTTGCACTTCAAGTTTGTTTGAGGACCAGTTATGGATGCACACATATTGATAACGTTTCTTCAGATAGCTGCGAATCAGTTCTAGCGCCACTCCTCTAATGCCATATATTTCTAGTTTTCTTAGCAGAATATTGTGGTGAACAGTATCAAAGGCTTTGCTTAGATCAAGAAATAGGCCAAGAGTAAGCAATTTTGTTTCTATATTTTCAATTATCTTATCCTTGATGTCAATTATCGCTTGCTCTGCTGATTTGTTTGCTTGAAATCCGTATTGGGATTCTGTAATCACGCGATGTTTCTTGAAAAAATCGCTTAACCTGTAGTTGATGACGTTTTAAAATACCTTCGAGAAAACTGTTAGAACTGAAATTGGTCTATAATTACCTAAATTGGTCTCACTACCGCCTTTATAGATAGGTGTAACTTTTGCAATCTTTAATTCATCTGGGAATTCTCCGCTAAGAACCATCTGGTTTATTATATGCGATAATATAGGGCTTATCAAGTGCGAGACATGCTTAATAGGCAAGGCTTTTAACCCGTCATCACCGCAGGCAACATGATTTTTTAAATTTCCTATTATTTCTTCAATTTCATGAGGTGTTGCAGGGGTGAGCATAATGGAGTCTAGCAATCTGTTTACACGTATGTGGTTGTCTGCACTGTCATACTTTCCTGAATAAATACCTCTTTTGATAAAGTGCCGGTTCATTGTGTCTGCTAGATCATTCCCACTTAGCACCACATCGTCAACGCAGATTTCCTTGACACTGCAACCATGTTTGTTTCTTGCTAATATGTTATTCAACATATCCCATGTCTTTCTGCTGTCATTTTGAATATCCTGGAATTTATTTTGGAAATAATTGATCCTTGGATATCTTGAGATCAGAATTTAGTTTGTTTCTTATTTGCTAAAATTCCCTCAATAAACATGGGTCTCGTTTCTTAATGAACTCTTGAAATTTCCTGTTTTTTTCTTTTATTCTGGTATAGAGCTCACACGTAACCCATGGCTTCCGAATCCGTTTGGGTTTCTTACCACTTTCTCTGAGCGGAAAGGCCACATCATAGCAGTGCTTAAATATATTCAAAAACACCTGGTACGCCAGTGTAACACTACGTTGCTTGAACACGTCATCCCAGTTCTCTTGTTCTATAAGGTTGTGAAACCGCATCAAAGCTTCGTCAGTTATTGCTCGATACAAAATTTTCTCCGGTGGAGAAGCGCTTTTTTTGCCAAAAGGAAAACCTAAGCAAAAGACCGGTAAATGATCACTGATGTCATATGACAGAACACCGTCCTTAACATCTGTGTCATACAGGCTCGTGATGTATACAAGACACGTGGCAGTATCTGCTGTGACCCTAGTTGGCTGCGTTATCAGGTCTATATCTTCATCATCTACACCGCATTCACCCAACATTATACGCAGATACAAGTCCTTGGTGTGGCGAAATTCCCACGTTCACGCACACTTACATGGACGTGTTCAGATAAACCGAACCACTTAAAGCCGCACAGCGCGGCGCTGAAGCAGTGGGAGGTGACGCTGGCCAGCGGCATCCTGCAAGATTAGGAGACGCTAGTCGCCATCGCCAAAGCGTCGGCGGAAGACACTGGAGTCTTGGACTGAGGACCCCACCCACAATCCGCTACGGTCTCCTTTTTTACAATTAAATGTTTATTCTCTCTCTCTCTTTCTCTCTCTGCCACTGGCCGTCAGCGTAGGTAGCATACTCCGACGGCCAGTTGCAAATTCCCCGAACGTGGTTTATGTTGACGCCAGCAGCATACCCGGACCATGACAAGTACGCAGTGGCGGCAGTGGACCACCGCTTCTCTACTCTATTCACTGCTTCTGTAAGAGCCGAAACACCAGCGGCCACGGAGACCACCGCCATGGCCATTGCTATGAGGCATTACAAGTCCCAAGGCGAAGGCGCTCATGTGATCACAGACTCGCAACACGCGTGCCGAAACTTCCTGAGAGGCCGAATTCCTAAGCACGTCAGTCGGCTCATGGGGACTACACCCCTCATCAAGCACCACCAAATCACCTGGACCCCAGGCCACGAGGGACTGGAGGGAAATGAGAGGGCACATGCTCTAGCTCGAGGCATCATCAACCGAGCGGGGCCACAAACCGTGCCCGCTTTTACCCCTAAACCTTCTAGGTATAACGAACGCCTCGAGTTTCAGCGTCTTCAAAGGAGACACTTCCCTCCACTTCATAGGAAATTAGACACCCCACATGCCGTCTCTTGGCGGCAGATACAGACGAACACATACAGACGAATCCTGGAAACCTCGCCCCCATTGCGCAAATCACAAATGTTCGCCTTACTTTGATCGGACTACAATATTAGCTCGAGCAAAGGAAAAGAAAGAAAGAAATAAAAGAGGCCTTTGAGATATGGGAGGCCGGTGAAGACGAGTGCGTAAGCACACCCTCGGTGTTGTTATCAAGTGAGGAAGGGCATCTAATCAAGAAACGAAGAAGCGTGCGACACAGCCGTTGGCAATGAATTGATTGTGTCAGCATGTTCATGAAATGTATTTATGTACCCTCGTACCAGAATAAATCTCAGTTCTTAGTGCGCGCTTGTCCTGTGTCCCCCGTTCCAGTTGTTTTGTTAGTGTGTAGCGCGTTATTCCCACCAAACATTTCCAAACCTCCATAGATTACATCTCATACACCCAACATTACACTCCGACACCTGTCCCTGGTCTCAGGCCCGCTCTACACTCTTCCTCATTTCGTGGGGATGTGGACCAAACCAAACACTTTACAGACGGAAAACCCGTCTCTTGAGCGGTGGGAGGCGCTGCTGACCAGCGGTAACCTGGAGGACCAACGGACCTTCATACAACAAATACGCGGGGCAGCCCAAGCCAGTGGAGCCATGGAATGAGAGCCCCACCCCTAAGCTCGCCCAACTCCCCTTCACCTCAATAAAGTTTTTCCTCCTCCTCCTCCCACTGGCCGTGATGAGGCACTCGCTTCGCACATAACCTTTACATAACCCTCACATAACCAACACAACCTTCTGCAAGTAGTGCCTTTCTGTGATATTTGCCGTCGCACCACATGTTTTCGCACATCCTCCTCTCCCGTCTCTCTGCTCGGCGTTTTTCTGAACGATGATAGGCCCCTCCGGCCGTTGCCCGAGAAACGCGTGAGAAACGAACGTTTTGCTTGCGTTTTCTTCTTTCGTTGGCGCCATATGCAGGCCGTCTGCCTCTGCTGCGGGTCCAGGTCCTGTTGACTTACACGCTGACAATTCGAACTCTACATTTAATGCCGCGTTATACCCGATTGCGGTGCATTTCAGTGCACAAGACAGAGTGAAAATGGCTTCGTGCTGTTCGCGATTGCTCGAGGAAAAAACGACATCAGCCGTAAAAAAAAATGCCTCCAAAACATCGCCCCTAAGGACTTTGTTTCAACAAAGTACACCGTCCTCGGCGAGGTGCTGTACATTTGGTGGTACCTCAACTATGTGCATTCCTGAAACTTTGTGCGAGATCATCAGGAAGCTGATAATCTTGTTTAAGTCGCTGATCATTGTGCGTCGTTTCGCACGCTATCCTTTCTATTTGATGGTATTGCTCTGTGTTTTCTTTTCGTGACTGTTGGCGTGCGGAATACGCCTATTATAGCGAATTTAATATCTGAGTCTCAGTGAAGGCTTTCACGAAAAACATTTACATCACAACAGAAATTTTATTGGCATGGCGCAGAGTAGAAAACATGTTGATTTTCGTAGCGTATAGGGCAGTCTCTTCCCCCCTCCCCTTCCCCAGGCTCTTATCTGGAGGCTTTAACGGCGTTATACCACCGTCTGTCTAAGGATGATAGGGTATAAGGCGTTTGTTCTACGGTCGCTACTGCGCGCCGCTTTACCGCGATAACGAGGTCTAACGCCACCTGAGGAGCTATTCACAGAAAAGATGCCTTTAAGGGCGAGCTCTGACTTGTCGCAGGCGATATTGTTATAACATACTGCATTGAATGCTGTTTTCAAACTAACATTAGATCCCTAATCTCTGTAGTTTATAAATGGCACGAATTTCTTCCGTAAGCTCGCTCCGTCACGGAAAGACATCATTTCAGATCGCGCTTTGCAGTGCTGAAAATTAATTCATCACGGGCATCTGAAGCACCCCTTAAATGCATTCGAGGGATTAGCGCAGACGACTCACCGAGAGGTTATAAGCTTTCCACCACTTAGGTCTTCCTTGGCTCCAGCAGGCACCCAAACATTTTACGCCAAACCCCTAACCGGACTCACTTCTGCCGTAGAGAATAACATTTACGAAAATTACTAGGAAACAAAATTGATCGCTTTCAAGCAGCCGTGAAATTTGTATTGACCATGCAATAAGCCCCCGGCATGCGCATCACTCCCAAGGCCCGGATTAAATTTTTTCGGCCTGAAATTGGCTAAAAAAAATGCGTAACGCGATTTAAAGCAAATGTCCCAGCAGCCACTATCGTGATTCTGAAACTTGACGCGTGAAAAGACATCTTTAACTGAATTACTGTAATCTTTAACTCACTCTATTGCAAAATAACAGCGTCATAAAAAAAAATTCCGTGAAAATGAACCGCTGGGTCAAATCAGCAGATAGCGGATCGTCACTGTGCCGAAAAATATGGAAGAATATACAACAAGAACGTAAATCTTATGTTAAGAAAAACTCTGCCCTATTGATGAGTACGGAGTGCACTTTAATTGTTCATGCCGCAAGCGCTCACGTTTAGCACTTTATTGCTCAAACGAGACACTGATAAAGGTGGCTCGTCGTAGAGTCAAGCATGTCGCATTACTTTCTAGTGGTTGTGTTTGTTATTGGAGGATGAAACAAGAAGCGCTAGCTTAGGCGCGCTCGTGTGCCAGCAACACATAGGGCCGGAGAGAGCGCGATGTCCTTCGAAGTGTGCCGTGCGCAGCGCGCACAGCTGTCACAACAGGATAATCGAGGAGCAAAGCACGGGAGTGGAGGAGAGTCTCGCTACTTTCAGTATCAAGGAGCTTTATTTCGTCAAGGCTGTGAGCGCCGCTTCTCGGCGATAGGCAAAAGTAGGAGTGTGGCCATGAATGAGGCGGTCGCCACGATGAGGCGCTCGCATTAATAATAATAATAATAATTGGTTTTCAGGGGGGGGGGGAGGAAATGGCGCAGTATCTGTCTCATATATCGTTGGACACCTGAACCGCGCCGTAAGGGAAGGGTAAATGAGGGAGTGAAAGAAGAAAGGAAGAGAGAGGTGCCGTAGTGGAGGGCTCCGGAATAATTTGGACCACCTGGGGATCTTTAACGTGCACTGACATCGCACAGCACACGGGCGCCTTAGCGTTTTTCCTCCATAAAAACGCAGCCGCCGCGGTCGGGTTCGAACCCGGGAACTCCGGATCAGTAATCGAGCGCCCTAACCACTGAGCCACCGCGGCGGGGCCGCTCGCATTGGAGAATACTTTAAACGCCGTTTATGGCCTGTTCATCGCGGCGCGCCTAGTTTTGCCTCTGGCCCTGATGGGGCTCTCGCATGCAGACAACACTTACAACACGCTCGAGGCAGAGATATTGAAGCGCGCAAACCAGCAGCACGCGCCTTTGGCGGGTAGTGAAACTATCTCCTAACCTCCTCACAATGTTGTCAGGGTGGAACCAGCGGAACACAGACGCAGGACAAGAAAAGGAGGTACACACACCACACCGCTGGACTTGCAACTGATTTATTTCGAAGAAAACCACCACATTTAAAGGATTCCCTGCGCAAGCGCACACTCTGGATGAAGGGAACAACTGTATTAAGATAAAAGAAAGTTATATTCTTTATCCGTGATAAAAACCGAGGGATCGCTGACACACTTTTCCTTGTTTTTCCTGATTAGAAACGCTTCAAGAATTTCACGCTCTCGTCTTGTTCTCCCCCGACCGATAATGCTCGTGCGGTGAAGCAAAGGAGAACATCCCTCGCATACCTTAACATACAAGGCTAAATTGCTGCCAGTGCCTGAATTGAACGTTGATCGGTGCTGCCTCAGACGTTCATTGATGCACCCTCCGGTTTGCCCGATGTAGGTTTTCCCACAGGACAATGGGATGCAATATACCACTCCTACTTCACACGAAGTGAACCTCGTCTGGTGCTTGGTTTTACAGGTCCCCTTTTTCTGCGGACCACCAGACATACGGGCGCACAAACCAGATAGTTTCCGGGGGGCAGAAAAAACCGCAGTGACATCGAATTTTTGTGCCACTTTTTTTAGACCATGCGATGTCTTGTGGCAGTAAGGAAGCACTTCAATCTTCTTCCTGTTCTCTTGCGATGGACTAGCAGACTTAGCCGACAGTTTCTTCATCTTATTCCCCAGTGATTCAGCCACTGCAAGCAAAACCGACGAGGGAAACCCAGAATCTGACAACCGCGCGACCTGCTCGGCCAGACTTTGCTGCATGACATGTGGGCAACTTTTCTTGAGAGCGTTCGAAAAACACAAATTTGCGATGCTGCGCTTCACCAGCTTCGAATGCGCCGATTCATATGGCAAAAGCGACTTTTTAGTCCTGGGCGAATATTTCCAACACACGTGCCCATCGGGTAAAAAAGTCAATTCTAAATCAAGGAACCTAATGGTCTTGTCAGATGGAATCTCTTTGGTAAAAGCCAAGTTGTTAGAGCATGCGCTAAAAACATTTAAAAGCTGGTCTGCCACAAGAGTGAGCTTGTCAGTTTCGTTTAATTTTAAAATGACTAGAAAATCGTCCACATATCTGAAAACCCTAATAACACGTGTGTCTTGAATGGAATCCTGTAGAATCGAGTCAATTTTTGCTAAAAAAATTTCGCACAGAAATGGCGCTACACACGAGCCAATGCAGATACCTCGGTTTTGCACCACGTACTTGCTGTCATATTGAACAATTGTCGAATTTAAATACACCTTCAACAGCTCAAGGAAAGATTCCAGAGATATGCCACACTTGTTCTGGAAGGAAATTGTCCCCGTTTTTTCAATTAATTCGCGTACAGCACAAAAGAGTTAATCATGCGGAACAGAGTAAAACAAGTCCTCAATGTCCAAAGAGAAGGCTGCATTGGCACCGGGAAAACCGGAACAGAGGCACTCCACCAGGTTCAGTGTGCTCTTCACCTTAAGGGATCCGTCGGCACCAGACCATCGAAGGAAACCTTGAGGTAGTTGGAGACCACTTTTTGCCAGGAGCCTTCTTCTGTAACGATGGCCCTGAACGGATAACCAGGCTTATGAGTTTTAGCGCTGAAGAACGCCCGCAGGACGTCTTGATCACTCTTCCGAACTTCTTCTTCAAGGCGACGCAAATTCAGCCGATTTAATAGCCCCAATGCCAGAGCCTTAGCCTTTCGTGGTTTTAAGTCTGAATTCCTGAAGTTCTTCTCGATAGCCTCGGTGGCTTTTGTCTTAAAAAGTGAAGAAGGCAACACCACAAACCCACCTTCCTTATCTGCTTGCAGAAGGCTGAGGCCCCCCTGCTGGAAATGGTTGACCAAGGGGCGAAGATCCTTGCTTCTTTTATGTCGGCTGGGCCAAGTCCGTGCAAGACAGCCGACTCCCTCCGAGACGCAGTAACTCTTCTCCTCAGGTGGTGCCTTACCAGCAATACTGTGCACAGCTGCCAGAAGTTCATGCTTTCGAACCTGCGGCTCCAGGGCGTACTTAGGGCCAAGCTTTAGTAGGTTGTCGAACTCCGATGGAAGGGAGGCTCCTTCTAGGTACGTCACAGCTGTCCTTGTTTCAGGCTCTCTCTTTTTCTTGGGCAAATGTCGTCGAAGGTCGTTCCAGTAGGTTTCCGTAAGTATGGATGCTAGGCGAAATTGTTCACGAAGCCTGCTAGAAGCCGCCCAGGGATTCCCGATCTGAAGGCAGGCATGCCGCAGCCAATCCCGCAGGTGTCTAACCTGCCGATATAGCTCCGACTTGAGTATTCTACAGACACGCTTCCAGTGGCCTGAAGACGGTGGCAGAGCGCCGAAAAGCTGCGTCTGTGTTCCGCTGGTTCCACCCTGACAACATTATGAACCAACTAGCCCAGCAATTTACGCTCCTGAACCTCCTCACACTTCACCCACAAGGAGCGCTGGTTGCCTTGATTTTGCTTGGTCGCTTCTGAGCCGATGCCCAGGCATGGAAAACAGGACGCTGTGCTCCGGCAAAAAGCCCCAGCCGGTAAAAACATATAGTCACAATGTTGCCGCAGGTAGGACCAATGGCACTGAAAACACAGAGTCAATTTCTTTTACTTCGTCAGGTGCTCCTGCTCGATGATAAAAATGTGACGTCAGCATAGCCATCCGCATAGCTCTCCAGGCACCCTCCGGGACCGGGAGAAGCACACTTCGGTAGGTAACCCTCCGAGCACACACCTACGAGCCCATCATCTCCATCCCTGAATCAGCTTGTACCTCTCGCATAAGAGACGAATGATCTAACCACTAGGCCCCCGCTGCGGTTGCTTCACGGTTACAGCTTTAGCTCGCTTAGTTCTTTCCTCAGATTGCCGCTGCTGGAGTCGGAGTCCTTAAGCGCACCGTCTGGAACCTACGGCTAAGCCTACGCCTCCGAAATGACATCCCAGCACCTCCTCAGCCAGCACGTCCCGCACGTACCTGTCTCGCCAAATACAACGCGCGCGAAATAACCACTAGGCCACCGCTGTTTTGACCTTTTGACAAGAGCTTCCACTACAACACACCCGCTCCAAGATATCCCCGTCTTTTCGCGATCACAAGCTAGTTGATGATGCTAGGTTCTTTTGACGCAAAGGCATTTAAGGCCAAAGAGCGCCAAACACGAGTTTTTTGGTCGGATCAGACTAATATATGTTAAAATCAACACCGGGTGTATTGGACCTAAGACTAGTGGCTGTACGAATGATTATAGTGGGTCATGATAGTGATCACAAGCGAGTTAAAGCGGCATTATTCCCGTTACAAACTTCTAACTTTCCTGTATTTTTTTCGTGATTCACAAATACTTAAACTTTTGCGTTCTATTTGCTCCGTAACATGAATTAACATTATCGGCTCTCGGATATGTTTGCTACAACCAGATTTTCTTGCCGTTAATCGGACCAAAACAATGTTTTTATTCGTTTATGCCAATTTTTCCCAAGTTATCGGTTATTGATAGCTACTGTAGGCCGCTTGAGCCTTGTGCATGAACGCTGTCAGCTAATTCTTAAGGCGGCACAAAAGAGAAAGAAACACTTCCACTCCATTTACGCCTTACAAATATAGACTACTTACTTTATCTCAAAACATCTTCAAAGTTGAAATCGCCATACACAAGGTATAATATGATCTGTCTGCAAAGAATTAACTTCAAGACGAATTTTTCCACCGCTTGCACGCTAAGATTCGATCACTTCTTCGCAAACAACAAAGCTTTCTTCGAAGCCGAAACTCAAGAAAACTAGACAGAAATGAGCACCCCGAGAAACCGCCAGAAGTAGCCAGAAATAGCCATAGAATCAACCTTTACTGAGAAAAATAAATGGATTGCGTCGTCCTCTATGTTTCATCAATGCACTCAACAATAACAATAGATGCAAATATAGTGACAACTTTAAACGCAAACAGCGGCACCGTGTTTAGCCTGCATTTTTTAAATGGACAGCATCATTCCAGAATACAAGGTACAACTGTGATTCACAAGGCATTTAGTTTTATCATCTGTAGTAAATACGCCGTGGGAGTAAGGGCTGAAAAGCACTGAGAAAATTCGGTAATGTATGGTGAACACTTACGCGAGAAATTGTAACGCTGCCTACTCGACCACATGTTGAATACACCACCTTAAACGTGACTGCTTGATGAGTGATTATCAGAAGGCAATAATAAGAACTTCTGTTAAGCATGTATTTACTTGTCATGGAGGAACGCCTTGCTCTTATAATAATAATAATAATAATAATAATAATAATAATAATAATAATAATAATAATAATAATAATAATAATAATAATAATAATTGGTTTTTGTGGAAAGGCAATGGCGCAGTATCTGTCTCATATATCTTTGGACACCTGAACCGCGCCGTAAGGGAAGGGTTAAAGGAGGGAGTGAAAGAGGAAAGGAAGAGAGAGGTGCCGTAATGGAGGTCTCCGCAATTATTTCGACCACCTGGGGATATTTAACGTGCACTGACATCGCACAGCACACGAGCACCTTAGCGTTTTGCTTTCATAAAAACGCAGCCGCCGCGGTCGGGTTCGAAACCGGGAACTCCGGATCAGTAGCCGAGCCCCCTAACCACTGAGCCACCGCGGCTGGTGGAGTACTTTTTCTCAAGCTCAATTTTCTGTACTGTCTTGAAGACCCAAGAAGCAATGTCATCCCGCTCATGAAGCACTGTTTGCTAAAAACGTGGCAACTCTAGAATAGCTTGTTCAGAGAGGTCATTTATTATTCTGACGCCACATATGCACTAGCCTAACTTGAAACCCAGTAACCACCTTCGCTCGATTTATCATGTGGCGTTGCTAGCCGTTGTAACAATAGAAACCGCATCTGCAAACCTGACTCAGAAGGGAATAAAATACCTTTGTTCAGCTCCACAGGCCTAAAGCGCGCTGAATAAGAGGCGAAATGCCAACGCACGTGTACCTTGTTTTATTCTTTAAAAAATTTAAGCCTAAATGTTAGTTTCCGGCCAAGACCTTCTATGCGTTCTCTCCAGGCTTTGGCTGCTGTTTCTGTAATGACCCACTATATTATCAAAGGAGAGCAAAATATTCTTATCTCAGCACCAGTGAGCGAAACGACCAGAAAGGGAGACTTAATTAATGGAGCCAGTTAACGATTAGCAGCCCTCTGTTAGGTGTCGTGAAATTTTTGTCATTTCGTCTTCGTTCATAATAAAAAACGAGCAGTGAATATAACTATCCTGCCTAGGCAGTATGTCAAAGACCGGTCAGAGCTGGATAAAAAGCATAGCAGATTGTTTTCAAGAAAAATTCTATACAAGAGCAAATTTTTGTTGAGTATATTAAGTATCATTAGGGAAGAGTGGGACAAAACGCTGCTGAAATTTGCAAAATATCGCGTCGCCCTATTTATGATATTTTCTGGTGTCATGAACCAAATACTGTTAAATTATTTGTTGCCGCCGAGATATCAGGCTCATTAAATGTTAAGAGGCCAGCGAAAAAAGAACACAGTTAAATTGAATGAAATTAAAACATTAGAATGTCCTATTTGTCAGACGAAGCTAACTTCGCGCGCAGTGATCGGGAAACTGCGTAAAGCGTTCACTTTGCAAGGGTGTCTCATTTTGACTCCTTCAGTGCCGCATTTTGCTCCACCTTTGAGTCTATAGACCTTTCTCCGAGTCGTTGACAGAGTTTGTACGTCTATCCGGATGCCAAGCACTATTGCAGACGGAACCCAAAACTCTTTTCTCCTGTCACCCACTACACACTGCGCACATCTACAGCCAGACTTGTTCGGGGTTCCAAAGTAACAAAATGCCGCACTTTTTCCCACTCTCCTCTAATAAGTTTTACAAAGGTGAAACCTGCAATTGTGTAATGTTGAACCATGTGATTGGTTTGGTTTATTGGGGTTTAACGTCCCGAAGCGACTCAGGCTATGAGGGACGCCGTAGTGAAGGGCTCCGGAAATTTCGACCACCTGGGGTTTTTTAACGTGCAGTGACAGCGCACAGAACACGGGCCTCTAGAATTTCGAAATTCGACCACCGCAGCCGGGATCGAACCCTCGTCTTTCGGGTCAGTAGCCTAGCTCCATAACTACTGAGCCACCGCGGCTGTCGTTGGACCATGAGAGCTTGAACATATTATAATAATTGAAAGTTCATACGTAGTACTGATATCAGTCCAAAGCTGATAAAAATGCTTTACTATCACGTCAGAAATCCTTACAATGACTTGTCGGAAGATCGCCAGCAGAAATCCGTGCGTGAAACTCTGTTAGCTCATTTCTTGTTATTTCCACGTACAAGGCTTCAGAAAATGCTTTAGAGTCCATAGGATCGGAAGGAGTCTAATTAGTAGAAACTTTTTTTTTCTCGCACTTGCCTAACAACCTAATTGTGGCGTGGTTATTGGTGAGTGGTTGGCATAAGAACAACGAATTCATGAGGTTCTGAATGATTCTGTTTTCACTTATATTTCTGCACATCTTTTTTAATATAGCAGAATGAAACCTAATTAACCACAACAGCAACATTTTTGCCACGCTTCCTTCATTTTCTATTTCAGAATCATGGCGAAATAGCCGCTATATACATCCTCGTAGTTCCATAACATCTTTATTTTTACTCACCTTCTTTTGATTGCTGATAAGTACTAGTCAGCCGATGATTTGCCACGAGAATTTTTAAACGTTAGCATTTGGGCGGATGTCATAAACAGAGAAAAAGCTCGGTAAGTGTCTCTATCATGGGACGGACATGAAAAATGAAACTTTTAACTTTTCAATGCACTTTCAATCCTGTGCGATGTGGAAGCCACCAGCAAAAGCTTTCTCTGTATAGTTCACAGCAACACGTGGATAAAAGGCTGTCTTTTGGGCAAACTCCATTCTCAGAGTTAGAATAGCATGTCGTGTCACACAGCATGAGACAATGATTGCTTCGTAACAAAAAAATAACGGACGATTAAATGCCGTTACCGACAAACCGGAGTTTGCAGTATAGGTATGACTGTTGAGGACAAAAGCCTCAGTAACAACATATGATAAAATATTTCTTTAGCCGCTGGTCACAGCCATACTAAACCAGATGAAGGTTGGAATCATGTGGTCTTGCGTGTGGTACTAAAAGGAAATGGCAAATTTTGAATTTATGCTCCAAGATGGGTTTCCTTGTGTCCTGGAGACTTCTATCACCGCTAATACATTTCGCTTTTACACTAATCATCCTCCCTTTGCGCCTCTGAACTTGATTTCGCCGTCCCTTATTCATTACGGTGCAGCTCGCACTTGTGCTAGGTGGACATTTTTGAAGGGCGGAAGGTTGTGCTGAATGGGTGGCTGGAGTCTTTTTATGGGGAGGGGGGTGGGGGGGTTGGTGGAGTGCGAGGATCGTAAGCGGGATATGCATTTTTAACGGAGGGGGCACCTCCAGGCGTCCAGCGGAGGGTGCTTGACAGACTCGTAGTCTTGACACACACACACAATCACACGACATTTTCGCCGAACGAGAATTACAGTTCTAAAGCAGAAAAAGCTGTTTATGCAATTTTTTTTAGAGAATATGGCCTCCTGATGATAACTGCTGATGGGGAAAACCAAAGCGTTTTGCAGCAGTTTGGCCCTATAGCTGTTTGGTGTACCCGCTGAACCAGCTTACACCTGCGTGCAGCTGGCACAGAATCTCGCTATTCCAACCGGCTGCGAGCAGCATGTCCCCATTACACTGCAGTATAAGCAGTCACGTCGCAATTGGAGCTCTGCAGCCCTACGTTTCAGCAATATTTTTAAGTGTAGACCTAAACTGATGCGTTTGGCATTTAAACATGGAACGAGAAAAAGCATCATCAATAGAGAGATTTAGTACTGCGCAGACGTACTATACTAAATGTACGTTACGTCAGTAAGGTAAGAACTTGGGCATGTTCGTTCGTTTTTCCGAGTTATAGTGCATCACAGGGCAAGGACGGAGAACAAGAACAAGCACTGTGCGTATCATTTCTTGTTCTCTCTCCTTGTCCTGTGGTGCGCTATAATACGGAGATAGATGTGCAGTCTTTGTCAAAAGTACATAGCCCAAGGGGTTTGCTTCCAAGCCCTGCAGTGCGGCTACTCTTGCATACTCAAGGACCCTAAACTTACTAAGGCGGTGGGAACGGAAGTTCTCAACCAACCCAAGCTTAGGATTGTAAACTGTGATTAAGAGAACCGATACACGGCTTGGAAGCAAACCCCTTGGGCTGTATATTTTTGACAAAGACTGTACGTATTGCCGGACGCCTTCTGGGCACAAAATGGCAGGAGCGCGGCCAGGAATCAGGCAAACGTCAGCGGTAGTACATGGGCGCTATTCGAAATCTAGCGAATAAAATCCTGACTGCGCTCAGCACGTTATGTTCTACGTATAAGACAACCTGCGAGCCTACGTAGAGATGCATTGATATCCGATTCAGGGAAAATAGGAACAGGCGGTACTGAACATTAGTCAGGTTAGAATACCTTCCGCATATGAGATATACTGCATCAGCCATGTGAGTTAAGAAGAATGTACCGGTAAAGACTTCCGGATTTCATTTTCGGTTTTGGGGAGAAAAAGAATGAACCTAACCAAAAGATTACGGAAGTGCACCTCCCATGACCGGGAAAGCAACGCCGAAGGGCGCCTTCCAGGACACTGAAGCAATGGAAGTGGCGTGACATATTAGCTGTACCATGGCTCATCTGCCCCCCGCGGTTAGGCCTGCAGCTCGTTGCCCTGTTTTTCGGCTGCGGCAGCCATACTGTGGTGGTATCGAAACACCAAAGCTGCTCGCGTGCTCCGCGATCTGAGCGCATAGTAAAGAGAAATAGTTGGTCCAAATCGGTCCTGAGCCCACCCCTATGTTAACAGTTCCTCTCTTGCTTCTTGCGCTCTTTTTATCATCCCTTGAAAACTGAAAACTGGTTTTGAGGCCCATCCATCATGTAAATCCTCATAGCTTTGCTCACAAGCGAGCTTTTACTTTATCCCACACACAAGGCCCCAGCACTCCCTGCTCTCTCAAACGCTACGCCACTACTCTGAGAAGAGTCGATTGAGCTCGCCCACATGGGCTGATGCGAGCCTGCCGGCACCATGCTGTGAAAAGCGGGCGAGTGCAAGCTGCCATATTTTGTGCAGGCCTTCTCTACCGGCTGAGTATGATGCGAACTTCGCCATGACAGAGATGTTGCGCTTTCAGCGTCTAACCACTGTCGCGGTAAGATAGATGTATTGAAATTTTGAGTGCCATGCTATTAACAAAAAGGATGGTTTCGAACACGTGTTTGAAGGGTGTTACGCGAGGGTGCTTTGAGTTGTTGGTGGTACCAAATAGGACTACAATCAGGCAATCTCCTGTTCTATTTGCAGCGGAGGCGACGAAAATATGGCACGTAGGCGTGGATGAGGAGTCAGTGCGTGAGACAACAGCTAGTACTTGCGCCTCTGGCGCGACTGCAAAAGGGGGGAGGTTAATGTAATCGTTTATTCATTGGTCTCTAAAAAAGCCTCAAATTGGTTCCTAACGTGTTTTTTTTTTGGAGGGGGGGAGTCTTTAGTGGTTTCTTGCTTTCGGTAAGGCTGAAGGATCCTGCGACAAAATGTGTTAATCTCTTGTTTGAATAGCTGGCACACCAACTAGGCAACGCTAGAGGCTGGCGGCTTTCTGGTTTGGTTTGGTTTATGGGAGTTAAACGTCCCAAAGCGACTCTGGCTATGAGGGACGCCGTAGTGAAGGGCTCCGAAAATTTCGGCCACCTGGGGCTCTTTAACGTGCACTGACATCGCACTGTCCGGCAGCTTTCTAACATAGAGATTAATAAGAGCTTAATTGATGCCTTCACTATATTCTCTAATAAATAAAAATTTTTATGCCTGAGCAACGTGGAAACTGACAAACTGTGTTGTGTAAGCAGGGCCGGATATAAAATAAAAACTGAGTTCGCTTCATCTTGCAATCATGATCTACTCAAATGACATTCTGCACACAAGTTATTGTTCATTCCTCATAATCTATTTATCGGTTTCTTAGCAGCAAAATCCTTATTTATTGCTATACGCTTACAGCAGAAGTCCTAATCACTTTATGGTTTATGGGGGTTTTAAAGTCCCAAAGCGACTCAGACTGTAAGGGAGGCCGTAGTGAAGGACTTCGGAAATTTCGACCACCTGGAGTTCTTTGATGTGCACTGATATTGCCCAGTACACTGGCGTTTAGAATTTCGCCTCCATCGAAATGCGACAGCCGTGGCCAGGATCGAATCCACGTCTTTCAGGTCAGCAGCCGAGCACCATAACCACTGCGCCACCAAGACGGCTTTTAATCAGTTCAGCAGCAAACCTACTTCAGCAGGAAGTAGAATGCAGCATATAAGCCAGTAATATGCGTTGCGGGGATAATTGGTCCAATCTTAGAATTCTTTTTTGCGCACACAGAGACAACACAGTAAGGACCGGGATCAATTTGAAACTATCTGGTAAGTTGTCAACTATCTTGCAAAATAGTTGCAATTTGCAAAATAATTGCAAGTTGCAAAATAGCCGCAAGTTGAGTCCCGTCCTGTCTTCCTCATCCTTGCTGTGTCCTCTTTGTGTGCGCAAAAAAGTAACTCTAAGCATGTTATCTATACTAAAGTTACTCTATCCATGGTGACCAGCGTCATATTCCTCTGCTTCTGAGGAAAAGCAGCAAACGAAATTTTATTTTAGAATAGGTCTTTTCTCGGGTGCTTATATAAACTTTGTTTATTTTCTAAATCTGGTTTCGCCAGAAAAGTATGAATGCCATACTACTCAGAAAAGGCTTAGGCCGGTATTTGATCTTAGCACCATGGCACTGTTTTAAAAAAGTTATACCCTCAGATTTTTTCCGCTAAGTCACCACAGCGAAGCTGTTCCCAAGTCTCAGTGAAAGGAAGCAATAAAAGGTAACCGTATCCATCTCAGTGCATTTCAACGCGTCCTCTTTTGCATTAACGACAGTTAGTGGCTGCAAGAGCGAAGTATAGCTGTGCGAATATTTGAAATCGGTAACACGCGTGATGTAATTGTTTAAAAGGTCATTGGCTCTCTGCTTATCTCGTGGACGTGACAAATGGTTCTTCGTTGGTCGAGCCATTCTTAAATCATTTCTGCTTTGTTCTTGTTCATTCAAGATTTTATTGCTGCAAGCCCCGCAGGTCAATGCTTTGTTCCTCGCAACCCATGCTTTGAAACAGGGGGGCAGTGCTCCTATTCAAACAATAATGTTCTACTTGTCAAGGCCTTACTGTTGTAAGAGGTCCAAGAAGAGGCGCTGAAAATGGTGAAAATTTTGGCATTTTGTTGAGTCAAACCGTAAAGCTCCCCAGTACGAACGAGGTCAGTGGAGCAGTATAAATTCAGGTGCGCAGATTATGCCCACAAGAGATCGTTTCAGAGGGCCTTCTTGATATCATCCAACCATGACTCAGGGAAAGCTGCTGTCCTTCACTCTTCTTCTCGCCGCTGTCGTTGCGATGTGAGTATAACGTTAGCATATATTTAAAAATTAACCTAATCTATAGTTTGAAAAGAGAAATGAGAATTCAATGTGCTGTCGTGAAAACCTCTTCTTGGCATTACTGAGTGAAATTATAAGCATGGCAGTTTTTATAAGCTCTGTCATTGTTGCAGCATTGGAAGATCATCCGCAGAGTATTTTTCCCATGAGGCCGAATTTGGAGCCGTCGCATTGAACGGACCTTATCCTTGTGGCACTGTGAGTTGCCCTTGAAACCTCTTTTCTTTTTTAAGTAAAATAGTTTTTTCGCTGATTAACTGAACACGCAGCATTTCAGCCAGAGGCTGCAGCTTAGATGCAATGTCGGTACGTTCGAGGGCTGAATGCATGTT
The DNA here is from genome assembly GCA_030143305.2 of Amblyomma americanum. Taxonomy (NCBI): domain Eukaryota; kingdom Metazoa; phylum Arthropoda; class Arachnida; order Ixodida; family Ixodidae; genus Amblyomma; species Amblyomma americanum. The sequence continues at coordinate 400,962 of JARKHS020002406.1, forward strand.
TTAGCGATATAGCTATTTGTGTCACTGCCAGCCAGCTTTGTAGTCGTGAACTGTATCCGACCAAATCTCTCGCCCTTCTCATCCCCTGCTGTAGTATATCGTAGTTAAGGCTTACTGAGTAAGCTTTGTTGTTGATCTTGAGCTCAAGCTCCAGGAGGGCTTTAAGCGCACGCTGCCTCTGTAGACAAACAGGCCACAAAATGCACGAGGGCTGTTATCCCAACAGTGAATGCTGAGTAGTCATTACGTTCTAGTTTAGTCAGGATGATTTTTAAAATTAGCTGGAGAGAAAAAAGGGCCTGCGGCCATCCATGCACTACGAAGGTGGCGGACAGCGCAAGCTTTGTGTTTTTTTTGCCTGGTAAATTTGCTTGCCTGGTTTTGCTTGCCTGGTTTTGCTTCCCTGGTAAACCAAGCAGGCACGTAATTCGCACTTCTTTGTGTTGCTGTGCTCTATGAAAAGTTCTTCAGGAAACTCGCATAGACTACGGCACCTCTTTTTCAGGCATGTAATTTTAAGGAATCATGACATAAGTAACACTGTTACTGGCCGAAAACAGACACTGTTATAGAAACAACATCAATAAATTTATGAGCTTCCTTTCACTTCCTTCTATATTTGTTGTGTTGCACAGATATAGTGGAGCATTACATGAGCATCATCTCTTGTGATGAACTGTGTTGCGCACCGCGAGGACTAACAGTGAAATCCTCCTCTCGTCTCCACTGTCCCTTCAAGATGACTCCGCTGGCAAACCTGCGGGATAGAGCGTACAGGTGTCGTATATATGCAGGTCTAGCGACAGCGTCGGCGGCAGAAAAGATTTTGGCTAAAAACTTATATACAAAAAATGGGACAATTTCAATCCCGAAAAAATTTCATATTAAACTTGTCAAATATCCCAAGGCGAGAAGCTAAACGGACTTTCTTTCCGCATGTAAGAAATCCTGTTGAATATTCATTGCCATACAAAATGCTTAGCAGCAAGAATCCCGGCAGTAGCAGACTGATAGTGCTTGGAGTGATTGCTAAAATTGCGTTTAGTGAACGTGTGAGCGCGTACGCTGAATATCGCAGCTAGAAATTGTCTGCAGTTGATATCGGATTATCTGCAGGCTGTGATTGTATCGTGGGTAATCTGCTGATGGCGAAATATCCTCCCTCATGACTTCTTCCTCTTGCTATGCAAATCACTGTAGACCACATAGTAATTGCGCCTTTTTAGATTAGGCTGTTTGTTGCCCTGAAAAGGTTTGCGATGAGCCCACTTTTTTAACCTTATCGAATTATTTAAATTCATGCAGCAGCTGCAAAGCTATCTCTGGTTCTGATCCGCCAGAATTCTGAACTTCAGAAACGACTAGTTTCAGTGGTACTTTCGTGACATACTAAGAGGTTACCATTTACTTTGTTTACGCTTTGCAGGGCTTACTTGTTACACAGGTAAGGATAATGAATATTCTGAGCATGAAGACCTATCGTTAGCCAGTTTTCTTTTTTATATCATCGGTTATATGGACTTTTCCTGCATTTATAACTGCGCGTCTCTTCTGGGCAACGAGAGATCATACTTCTCAGCGCATGTTTGGTTTGGCCTCCTGTAAACGTTATGCTCACAATGCATCATGTCTCGTGCTGGAGGCTATGGTTGACCACTAAGCAGATATTAACGATGAAATGTGCCCACTGCTGCAGAGGTCACCAGTTCTCTGCCCGTGTCACACTGCAGCGAAGGACTGCGCGAAATATTTTTTTCTGTGTAAAAAATGTTTAACCTTGCATTTTTTCCTTTCTCGTTTTGCGATCAGTGCGTCAGATACGGAGTCCTAAGCTACGGCTGCCCGGCTGGAGCCGTATGCGTTCCAGACGGAGCCTACCATGGCGTTTGGGCTGAACCAGGCACATGCTTTTGGGGCATTTAAGCTGTGCAATAACGCGGCGCTCTGTGGACCAATAAACGGTTTCCAATGGAAGACAATATGCGTGACCTGCTTTAAATTCCATAATAGAAGTCCTTCCGGGTGCGTCTTGGGGATCATCATGAATGTATTCAGCAACATCAAGAGCCCGATTGACTGCAGCAGTCTTGCACTTCAAGCAAACAAATATTATCCTAAAACATTTAATAAGTTCCAGTCAACAGCGCTTAAAAACTGGGGATAACCTTGCCATCTAGACCCCGACTCGCAATTCCAACTGATGAAAGCAGGAGATGCTAGGACGGCTTCCGATTTCAAATCTATCTCAACACGCCGATCTAGCTTGTCGCTGCGGAAGCGCGCAGGGTGGTTGAGAGAACAAGTGCGGGTTAAAGAAATCCTAGTCGAAATCAAGAGGAAGAAATGGGCTTGGGCAGGGCATGCAATGAGTAGGCAAGATAGCCGCTGGTCCTCGAGGGTAACGGAGTGGATACCAAGAGAAGGCAAGCGTAGAAGGGGGCGGCGGAAATTTAGGTGGGGCGGATGAGATTAAGAAGCTTGCAGGTAGAGGGTGGCCACAACTGGCAAAGAAGAGGGTTAATTGGAGAGACATGGGACAGGCCTTTGCCCTGCAGTGGGCGTAGTCAGGCTGATGATGCTAATGATCCCATCTACAACCGGCCCCCCATTATGTTGGTGTCGGTATCTGGTACTTTCCCCCATTCCGTTGACGAATTGGGAGCTTTGTTTGTTCGCACGTAGCATTTTATTGCTGGCATTGTCATTATATTTACACCGGAAAGATGTTATAGTGAGCTCACCCACAATGGCCATCAATAAGCAGTCCGTAAGCAGAGCAGTAAGTCAGCCCAAGCACTGCTCACGCGTCCGTGGCCACTTTGTCTTATCTGCGGCTAAGATGGTCCCTTCATCGCCTGGGCACTGGCGCAGAGGTGGAAGGGGGGGGGGGTGCAGCAAGGTCGCATGACTAGGCCCAGCGTACCTCACGAGCCCTCCGCCGCTTCGTCTTGTTTGTTGCCCAGTGCGGAGGTGGCGCGGGGAGCTCGGAAAATGGTAGGATAAGAACACCTTTCATGTTTCTCAAGAATGCGCACGGGGATGATGATTACTTAATGACCCGGTGATACACGTGAGATATGTGTACGACACTACGTGAAGGCGCTCTTTAGATACCATGTGCATCCACAAAAGAGGCATGAAGCTTCATTGCTGAGTAATTTGTTGTGTTTTGCGGCTTTTCTCTGCTGTTGATGCATAATAAGGGGAGCAAAGACGCCTCAAATATGCTTTGAACGGCTTCTTTCATAACAGCTTTTTCATTATTTAGAGAATAAATCAATCTGTAAAGATTGATTTATCCCGGCTGCCTTCAGTGGGCTCGGCGACTCTGACGTCGAGGACTGGCTGGCTTCCTACGAGCGCGTCAGCACGCACAACCGCTGGGACGACGCCATGGAACTAAACAACGTCTTCTTTTACCTGGCTGATGTCGCCAACCTCTGGTTCCGTAACCACGTAGCCGATATCGCCACATGGTCCACGTTCAAGACGAGCTTCACTGAGGTATTTGGCCGTCCTGGCGTGCGCAAACTTCGCGCCGAACAGCTCTTACGCGAACGGGCTCAGGAGCCTGGCGAGACATTTACTAGTTATATTGAGGACGTGGTGGATCTTTGCAAGCGCGTGAACAGCGATATGACCGAGGCTTATAAGATCCAAAATATCATGAAGGGTATCGATGAAGATGCGTTCCAAATGCTTCTAGCCAAGCAGCCGGCCACCGTGGCCTCCGTCATCAGCTTGTGCCAGAGCTACGAGGAGCTCCGCAAGCAACGCGTCCTCACTCGTCGCACCGTACAGCCTGCCGACGTCCTGTCCGCTGATGTCGAGACCGCAGGAGGGCAGCAGCTCAGGCATGACATTCAAAAGTTCATTCGAGAGGAGATCGCACGCCAACTAGCGCTCATCTCTGGAGTTCGGAACCCCCCGCCAGCGCTGTCTCCCACCCTTCAGCAGACGATCCGAGCCCAAGTCGCGGAGGCCCTGCCACCCCTGCCCCAGCAACCTGTGGCTGCCCCTCTTACGTACTCCGCCGTTCTTGCCAGTCCACCATCCCATCCCTTGAGCCCTTTTCAAGACGCCACTCAAGCGCCGCCACCTTCGACGCCCCCACCTGATTTCTCGTATCGGGCTCAGGTGGCACAACCGTCGCCTCGCTTCACGCCGGCAGTCTCGCACTACGGTCGTCTGTGGCGTACTCGCGACAATAGGCCTATTTGCTTTGCCTGCGGCTTCGCTGGCCATGTAGCCCGCTACTGCCGCAGACGTCCTTCTTCGCCTGCTGACGTCCTGCCACCATCTGCGTATGGGTCTTACATACAGCCGCCCCGCGTGCAAGCGGACCCATTGCCTCCTGCCTTCTCCACCAACCGCCAGGCTGCCACCTCTCATCGTTCCTCTTCTCCGCGGCGCCGTTCCCTATCTCCTATGCGCCGTCGGGCCAGCCCTTCCGCTGCGGAAAACTAATGAGCGCAGTTCCCGAGGCAAGAGCTGCGTCCCCTGGGAACTCTACAAGGCCTCTGCTCTCACCAACAAACGTTATTGATGTTTTTGTCGAAGGTGTTGCAACCTGTGCTCTCGTGGACACCGGAGCTGCTGTCTCAATTATGGACGCGAAATTTTGTTGAAAACTGAAGAAAGTCATGACGCCATTTTCGGGAGTTTCTCTTCGCACTGCTACCGCCGAACAGGTCGAGCCGCTCGCAACCTGCAACGCGCGAGTCGTTATTCAAGACGTCTTGTACATCATTCAATTCCTGATCCTCTCCTCTTGCTCCCATGACGTAATTCTAGGATGGGACTTTCTTTCTGAGCACTCCGCCGTCGTCGATTGTGCCCGCGCCGAAGTTACTTTCTCTGCCCTGCCCAACGCCTAGCCGGCCGCACCGTCTCCTGAATATCCGGGCAAAGTACACCTGTCTCACGATGTCGAGCTCCCGGCAAATTCCTTTGTCCTTGTATCCCTCTCGTGCGCCTCACCGCGCAACCAACCTGCTGTAACTGTACTCTTTACCCCCTCGGAGTTATTTCTTCGCCGCAAGAACATGCCGCTACCCTTCGCAGTCCTCACGGTAACCTCCGGAACGACAGCCATGCTCGTCAGCAACCCTCTCTCATCTCCAGTGACCCTGATTCATGGTGGATGCCTTGGGTGCGTCGAACCGGCTGAACTTCTGCAACTTGACGACGACCGAGAAACTGCTCTCCCGCCATCGCTGGACTCTCTTACTCCTGTTCCCCTGTCACCCCCACCGCCCTCTGACATTCTGTATAGCGCCATCGATCAAGATCTCCCTTCTCCCTACCGTGACCAGCTGTTCCACCTGTTACACCAATTTCGTTCATCGTTTGACGCGTGCCAGTCTCCCCTCGGGCGTTCTTCACATGTCCACCATACCATCGATACCGGCTCCCATCCACCTCTGCGACAGCGCCCATATCGCGTGTCAGCGGCAGAGCGTCGAGTCCTCAGCGAGCAAGTGGACGACATGCTCGAGCTTGAGATTATACAGCCGTCGCACAGCCCTTGGTCATCCCCGGTCGTGCTGGTTCGAAATAAAGATGGCTCCATAAGATTCTGTGTGGATTATCGCCGCCTAAACACAATCACTAGGAAAGACGTTTATCCTCTACCACACATCGATGACGCCCTCGATTGTCTGCAAGGTGCGGAATTCTTTTCGTCCCTGGATCTGCGTTATGGATACTGGTAAATCCCCATGTCCAAATGCGATCGTGAAAAAACTGCTTTCGTCACGCCCGACGGACTATACGAATTTAACGTCATGCCGTTTGGTTGCAATGCCCCCGCAACATTCGAACGCATGATGGATAACGTCTTGCGCGGCTTGCGCTGGAAGACGTGTCTTTGCTACCTCGATGACATCGTTGTTTTCTCGGCCGACTTCTCCACACATCTGACTCGTCTGCGCCAAGTGTTGACCTGCCTCACCGCCGCCGGCCTGCAAATAAATTTGAAGAAATGCCACTTCGGCGCGCGCCAACTGACCGTACTCGGCCATGTCGTATCCAAAGCGGGCATCCTTCCGGATCCGGCAAAGCTTCGCGCTGTTGCCTAGTTTCCCAAGCCCTCTACTCTCAAAGAACTGCGGAGTTTCATTTGCCTCTGTTCCTACTTTCGGCGCTTCATCCGAAATTTCGATACAATCATTTCGCCTTTGACGCGGTTTCAAGCCCAGTACTCCTTGTCGTCATGGTCCTCTGAGTGCGATGAAGCTTTTGTTACCCTACGTCGACTCCTTACTTCACCTCCCATCCTTCGCCATTACGACCCTAACGTCCCGACAGAAGTACACACGGATGCTAGCGGCGTGGGCATTGGTGCTGTGCTCGCCCAGCGAATACCTGGATTTCCAGAATACGTTGTCGCCTATACGAGCCGCACGCGGTCCAAGGCCGAGATCAATTACTCCGTCACAGAAAAAGAATGCTTGGCCATTTTGTGGGCGATAACTAAATTCCGACCATACCTCTACGGCCACCCCTTCGACGTAGTCACCGATCATCACGCTTTGTGCTGGCTGTCATCGTTGAAGGATCCATCGGGTCGCCTTGGCCACTGGGCTCTGCGCCTCCAGGAGTACGACATTCGAGTCGTCTATCGCTTTGGCCGTAAGCACTCTGACGCTGACGCCCTCTCCCTGTCTCCGCTGCCTTCCGACACTGCGACCATCTCGATCATTGACTCCGAGCTGTCATCGTTGCGCCCGGTAAACATGCTTGTGGAACCGCGCAAGGACCCCTGGATTACATCTCTCGTGCACCATCTGTCTGGGCCCCCTACGGCAGCTGCCTCTCGCTCACTTCGGCGACAAGCCCGCCACTTCACTCTGCATGACGGTCTCCTCTATCGTCGCAATTACATGCCCGACGGTCGAAAATGGCTCCTCGTCATCCCTCGCCAACTACGAGCTGAAGTCTGCGCCTCTGTCCATGCCGACCCCCAGACTGCTCATGCTGGTGCTTTGAAAACCTACACTCGACTTCGCCACCGGTACTACTGGCGTGGAATGTACAGCTTTTTACGCAAGTACATTCACTCATGCATTGCGTGCCAACGCCGCAAGTCTCCGTCACAGCGCCTTTCTGGCCCATCGCAGCCATTACCTTGCCCTGCCCGTCCCTTTGATCGCGTCGGCATCGACCTTTACGGGCCCCTGCCCTCTACTCCTTCAGGTCACCGTTGGGTTATAGTCGCCATAGACCATCTCACGCGCTATGCTGAAACGGCGGCTCTTCCGGCGGCTACAGCGCGAGACGTGGCCTTCTTCATTCTCCGCCAGCTCATTCTCCGCCACGGCGCCCCTCGTGAGCTTCTGAGCGACCGCGGCCGTGTGTTTTTATCCGAGGTTGTCCCGGCGCTTCTGCAAGAGTGCCGCATCGTTCACAGAACCTGCACAGCGTACCATCCTCAGACCAACGGCCTCACCGAACGGTTTAACCGGACACTCGGTGACATGCTCACCATGTATATCAGTCCCGACCATTCCAACTGGGACCTCGTTCTTCCGTTCGTCACCTACGCATATAATACCGCCGTCCAGTCCATCACAGGCTATTCTCCGTTCTTTCTTCTTTACGGCCGCGAACCTACAAGCATGCTTGACACCATTCTTCCCTACCATCTTGATGCATCTGACTGCGCAACAGCTTCTGAAATTGCCAAGTATGCCGAGGAATGCCGCCAGCTTGCCCGTTCCCTCACGTCCGCTGACCAGAATCGACAAAAAGAGCGTCGGGATTCCGGTAGTCAAACTCACGTACCCCTTTCCCCCGGCTCACTTGTCTGGCTCTGGATCCCTGCTGGCTCTCCTGGCCTGTCGTCCAAATTCCAGGCCAAATATCAAGGCCCTTACCGTGTTCTTTCTCAACCTTCCCCTGTGAACTATGTCGTCGAACCACTGACACCCTCCTCTGACCTTCGCCGTCGTGGCCGTGAAACGGTGCATGTCAGTCGCCTCAAGCCTTACCATGACCCCTTGATCTGCACTACGCCTTGAGTCGCCAGGATGGCTCCTTTCATCCCCGGGGGCCATTGTAAAGACGAAGATGTGACAACGAGGTAGCGGCAGTGCTATCGCTGAGCGCGTGCTGCTGCCGGGCTCTAGAATAACCGCGGACGCCTAGAAGGCCTCGTTCTGCGCCTGGTTCTTCCTTCCTGGTTCTGGTGGTGCCTGAGCTATTAAACCCCCTTTCAAGTCAAAGAAATTTTAGGCTTCTTTAGTATTAGGATTATTGCTCGCATAATTTGAACTTTCAGCAGGCTCCCTCTTTGATGACCGCTGCAGCCCTGACATTCCTTCAATAATGTACAGGCATGATGATTTCCGCTAAACTTCGCTGCACATTTTACTTGCCGGCGACCACCGCCGAATAATTTTATTCTTAGTTTCGTTCTTTCTGTCTTTTCATTGCCCACACTAACGTCTACGTCTTCTCGCTCTTCGTCATCCCGTCGCGCAATTCTCGCGGCTTTACAAAATAGAAACCGCCTCGCCCGACAGCCTCTTTTCCTTTAGTATATTCCTTGAATAAGTGTGCTGCAAAAGACCGTTCCTGCCATTACTTTAGCAATTCATGTAGTTTAGCGAGCAGAAATGAAATGATATTACCATTTTTCCACACTTTCGCACGCGATGCACCGGATATTACAGGGCTAAGCGGCACACCGCAAAGGATATGTGACAGCATGAGAACGAAAGCGAATATTGGGTGTGAAGAAAGGGGTTACGCAGAAAATGTCTCTATCTGTCGGCAACTCAACCGCGGAGCGGGTGAAGAGAAGAAGAAGGCGTGATAGACGGTAGAGAGAAGCAGGCGACGTAGTGCACGGCTCGGAAGTAATTTCGACCCCTATGCGATTCTGTCGCGTGTACTAACATCGACGAGCACGCTGACATTTCTTGCCTTACGCTTGCATCAAAACGCGGCAGAGAGTTGATGCGACGCTCTCGTGGTCAGCTGCCGAACGCATAGACCCTGAGCCTTCGCGGCAAGTAGGCACCTTGTGCAGGATTCAATGGCGCTTGTGTCTGCGTAACCACCAGTCGCAATGGGACACAGATCGAATTCTTTCTTAAAAAGTTTCCCTCGTCTTTTTTTCAAGCGACTCCTCGTACTTTGTATTTTCCTTGATAAACCCTCAGTTCAAAGCGCACATTCCTCCAGTGATTTGACTTGGAACAGAGTACTGATGCAACGTTTCGGTCACTCCTAAGGTCGCTTCACGAAGCTGGCACCTGCTATACTGGTGACCACAAAAAGTGAACAAGGGAGGTGGAAACATTAGGGGAACCTTCAGGAAAGCCTCGAAACGTTGGAAAGAACCTTGACGCTTCCCCCTCCCTTTTTTTCACTTTGTGTTGCCAAGAAGCCCATCTAAGTGCCTTCTCTTAGTAATTTTCACCAGCCGTTTACATCGCATTCGTCTTGGTCCCGTAAACAGCAACGGTATATGTCCTGGCCGGCCTTGTTTTTTCTTGTATACAGCCAAGCTGGGCTCTTGAAATATGACTGGGACAAAAATGCGTTTAGCTAACCACTTCGAGGTCTACGAGTAGCAACCATATAGAAGTCCTAGGGCTAGGTTTGACGCCAGAACTATCCTTGAGAAATCAGAGTTGCTTCATCAAGGGAATGTGCGCCTGAGTCAGGAGACGGTGCGCCGCATGCTTCTTTTTTTTGTGTGGAGAGCCATACATTTCCATTGTTATGCGTGCACACAGCAGTCCACACTAAGATCCAGCACGCAGTTAACCATGCGGTGCGCTATAAGATCTAACAGCATGTGCCGTATTCAAACGCGCTCGAGCCTCTGTGGCTGTATGACTCATAAAATCATTGTTCTTCTGCAGCTGTGCACATTAAAATATTGGTGTTTTGTGGCCCTGCTGCGCACTGTTAGCTCCCGCTTTGCACGCTGCCGCTGTGGTGTGCACCTAGATTAACAGGCAGCTTGAGTGAAGGTCGGCAGGTTTTATCGGTGTAATTACAACGCCGCTTTTTATTATCGCTTGTATGCTTACAGTGAGCGCCGTTTCATGTGCACGAAGCTGCAGGGACAGTCGCTGCTACGTGAATTCCTTGCTTCCTGAGGGTTCTCGAACACACAAGTTCGCCAAGAGCAGGGTGCAGGTTTTGAGACAAAACTTTAACCTGAAATTTTTTTCTTTATTTTAAAGATATCGTTATGATTAAGTTAATGAAAGAATATGTTTTCTTTTGTGACACGGTATACAGGCTCGACCGGAAGTGACAGCCAAACATTGTACTTCCGTTTACAGAGCGGCCGAATATCTGTTAACAAAGGCATACCAGAGCATCCGCTTCTTTCATGTCTATTCATGTTCTTCCCACTCGTCCGATGTGTATGCTCTAGCTCTGGCTCCTCAAATGAAAAGCAATAAATGCCGCTGCCGCATGTGGTATTTTCAAGGGAGAACAAATCTCTTCGACAAAAAATATGCGATGAAGGTTTTAATTATCGTTTACCCGAGGAACTGCTGAGGGGCATGCCACGCTTCGATTCGCGTCCAGTGAGACTTAAGAAAGAAAAGCCGTGCACGTGTTCTCTAATCCTTCTCGCTGTCGCGACGAATACACTCAAATATCGACAAAAATACATCATAAAAAGAATGCCTAGCCGTCCTGCCATATGGGACACATAAAAAAAACTAAACAAGTAAGAGCTGCCCGCATGCACTCTTGAAGAACATTAGGGAAACGAACAAGCCCCGGCTTGCTCTTTGGTGTTTGGTAGGGCTCGATGACCCACAGGATCCGATTGCTTAAACGCATCTCATTCATTTCGCAAAGGCTACACCTCGCAAGTAATCCGTTAAACATGAAGGAAGAGCATAAAAATTGTCGCAAACCTATCACTCCATTAGTTTCAATGCCACAGAACGATACAAACAAAAAACTCGACGAAATTCAGTCATGCCCATGCTCGAAAAAATTCAGAGGGCACATAAGACTCCTTACGTGCAGTGAAGGCGAAATCATTCGTGTCACCATCAGCTTTCGACCTCGACGGAGGTTGTGCACTGAAAAATGAACCAATGACGCACCTCCGAACGCTGAATCCACAGAGGTCCGAGTGAAACACTCGGACATCCGGTTCGAATACGTGCCGCACGTTAAAGCGCGTTAAAGCATTTTAAAGCACGTTAAGGCACGTTAAAGAACCCCAGGTGGTCGAAATTTCCGGAGCCCTTCACTACGGCGTGTCTCATAGCCTGAGTCGCTTTGGGACATTAAACCCCCATAAACTAAACCAAACAAAACCTGTCGCAAGCCATTCTCCAACCTGACAAAGCGACGTATCTTGACAAAGTGGGGGTTGGGCCTGTTTTTATAGCATATTAGAAGACATAGCGCAGCACAACGGGACAGAGATAAGGAGCCTACAGGGCGAGCGCTAACTTACTACAGAAGGTTTATGCCATGAAACTACTGGAAGAATACAACAAACGTATGCTATATGCAAAATGAAATCGCAAAGCACCACTGGCAACGCTGTGCGACTAACGGTTGCGTTGCAATTTTGATGTAAAAAGTGATTTTAAGGCAAAAGCCTTTCTTGGCTCATGAATGGCGTGGACGGAAGTTGTAGACGGAAGTTGTCAACACCAATTCTCAATTATAAGTTTTGCGGTAAATAAAATAAAAATGTAAAAGTTGATTAGGCAACAGTTATTAAGCAACATGTACGTAAGGAAATAGAAAACCAGAAATTAAAAATTAAAAATAAATAAACAAAAGGTTAAATTAACCTTTAGGCGATGGAGCCCGCACTTAGATGGAGGCGAAACACACAAAGCAGCGTGAGTGCTTTGCGATGACAGTGCATGGTAAAGGTCAGCAGGGGTCGAAATTATTCCGGAGCCCTCCACTATACGGCAACTTTTTCTTCTTTCGTCCTCATTACCAGCCTGACAAGGCCCACTTGCAGGAGAAAGCCCTCTCTCATATCTCTTACACTAACGCTGTCGTGTGCCAGCTGCGTTCCACGCTGTCCCACCAAACGTCTTAATCTCATCCGCCCACCTAACTTTCTGATGAGCCGCCGCGGTGGCTGAGTGGTTACGGCGCTCGGCTGCTGGCCCGAAAGACGCGGGTTCGATCCCGGCCGCAGCGGTCGAATTTCGATGGAGGCGAAATTCTAGAGGCCCGTGTGCTGTGCGATGTCAGTGCACGTTAAAGAACCCCAGGTGGTCGAAATTTCCGGAGCCCTTCACTACGGCGTCTCTCATAGCCTGAGTCGCTTTGGGACGTTAAACCCTCATAAACCAAACCATAACTTTCTGATGCCCCCTGCTACGCTTCCCTTCCCTTGGAATCTGTTGCGTTACCCTTAAGGCCCAGCGGTTATCTTGACTTCGCAGTACGTGCTCTGCCCAAGCCCACTTCTTTCTCTCGATTTCGACTAAGATGTCATTAACCCGTGTTTGATGCCTGACGCACTCTGCCCTCTTCCTGTCTCTCAACGTTACACGTATCATTTTCCTGTCCATTGCTGGCTGCGCTATCCTTCTGCCCCATGCGTGAGTTCCGGTAAGATACAGCTGTTGTACACTTTCCTCTTGAGGAATATTGGTAAACTGCCATTCATGATTTGAGAAAACCTGCTAAATGCGCTCCACTCCATTCTTATTCTTCTAGTTATTTCTCTCTCAAGATCCGGATCAGCGGTCACTATACCTGCCCTATGTAAACGTACTGCCTTACCAGTTCGAGCATCTCGCTTCCAATTGGGAACTGTTTTTCACTTCAAAGTCTGGTCAACATTGCTTTGGTTTTCGGCATATTCATCTTTAGACCCAAAGTACAGCTCTGCCTGTCTAACTCATGGATCATGCTTTGAAGTTCATCTCCCTAGTGATTTAGCAAGGTAATGTTGCCAGCGAATCACAGATTACTAAGGTATGCTCCATTAACTCTTATCCCGAACTGTTCCCAATCCAGGCCTCTGGATACCTCTTCTAAACAGGCGGTGAAAAGCATTGGCGAGATCGTGTCTCCTTTCCTGACACATTTTTTTATTGTAATTATATTGCTGGCTTTATGGAAGACTGTGGCAGCTGTGCACCCGCTATAGATATCTTCCAGCGTTTTTGCAAAGGCTCTTCTACACCTTGATTCAGCAATGCCTCATGACTGCTGAAGTTTCGACTGAGTCAAATGTTTTCTCGTTACACATAAAGGCAATATGCGTGTAAGGGTTAGTTATATTCAGCGCATTTCTCTATCACCTAATTGATAGTGTGTACATGGTCTCTTGTCGAGTACCCTTTACGAAATCCTGCCTGATCATATGGTTCGTTGAAGCCAAAGGCTGTTCTCACTCTTTTGGCGATTACCTTAGTAAATACGTTATAGGCAAAGGACAGTAAGCTAACTGGTCTGTAATTTTTCAAGGCCTTCATGTCTCCTTTCTTATCGATTAAGACGATGTTAGCGTTCTTCCAAGCTCGAGGTTGACCTCAAGGGATTGCATATACAGGGTAGCTAGTTTTCCAGCATAATCTCACCTCCGTCCTTCAACACATGTGCTGTTACCTGATCCTCACCTGCTTAATTCTCCCTTTTCATTGCTCCTAAAGCTCTTCTTTCACTCCTTACTTTATCCATTCTCTGTCGGCGTGGTTTGGGTGTCCACCGAGATGTGAGACAGTCACTAGGTCATTTCCTATCCTAAGAAAAAAAATAATTCTCAATTTTTGCTTCCTGTATGCGTCCAGCGGCCGCTTGATGACGTCCCCTATTTTTCTTGCCATCGTTGGGATTTTCTGTACCATCTTCGAGTACACACACTTAACACGCCGCCGGGTTTTCTCCTAATGGGACTAGTAACGCTTTCGCATTAAAACCAACGCTTAATGTGTTATCCATGCCTTTCTGATCGTCCGCTATCTAACGGGAGCGCTGCGGACGACTCATTCTCCTGTCATGCGCGTTGTGGCATGCTTGTATATGGGCATCTGCATTACGTAAGTGAGGGTCCGGCGCTATTCGCGGGCACGGCAACACATTTCCTACCTGTGGCGAAGTGAAAACAGCTGAGGAAGTCCGTGTCGCAGACTCTCCTCGCCACTCTAACCACAATCCGTTAGGACAGCGCTCACAAATAATGGAAAGAAAAGAACGGCAAAAGAATTCCGCAGCGTTCCCCAGTGCATGTGAGCAATGTGCAAGAGCATTAGTAGTCTGTTTCGAAAATTTCCTTCGTGCTGGATTCCCAGTATTCGATACAATGCGAAGCTCTCGATAAGGAATGAAGCGAACACAGGCAATGTCTGCCTCAGGTCGCCGTTTTTCGCCGACACTTTTTTTCTATTCTTGTCAGTAACTATATCTTTTCTTAAGGTTTGAACAATGCATTTCTTAAATTTATCTTCGCCTTAGAAATCGCAACGTCGGCGTCAACACGCAGCTGCTACAATAGCTGTGATCATAACGAATTTCAACCTCGTGCTGCTAACAAAGCCGTCTTCGTATGCCAGCAGGGCAGCCTGTAGAAACTCCCTGCTTCGTTCGCTGCATCAGGCCTGAACTGGAAAGCAGCAACTGGATTAGTACTGGACGGCCAACGCGAAATGAAAGAGCTGCCCGCGACGTCAAACCACAGCTCACCTATGTGGCCGCTCGCCTGACTGTAACAGAAAGCGCTTCAAGCCTGAAGCGCGGCAGTAAAAAGGAAAAAAAAATGGGGGTTGGGGGGGGGGGGGGCGACTTACGCTCCGCCTTAAGACTATGACGCGATGCGATTTCGTTACGAGTTAATGCCCATGTATTCTGAATTGGTAATTCTTTACATAACATTCATAGAAAACTGGGAGTCCTCACATACAGCTGGCGCTGTGCTGCAGTGGTTAAACGATGCGCCACTGCATGCCCTTCAATAGCAGGTGCATGCTGCCACTGGTGGGGCTTGCGAGACCCATGCAGGTGCTCTTCCTGACCAAACTATAGTGACCAATCCTTTATTTAGCTGCCACCTGTCACGGCAAGCAGGGTGCTCAAAATCCGGTGGGCAGGTTGCGAAGATGCCACTGGGTCAGGTGGCCTATGTGGCCGACGTGCCACTCAGGTTGCATCTCCGGGGACTTTTTGTGAATTGTTTCGGTCCCTATCAACGACACCGACGACAGCGCTGGCTTTTCCGCGACACGGGCTCTTTAACGCTATTGCGTTAAAACCTGCGTGGCGCAGTTCAGGGGCAACAAGCGTAAACTTGGCCACCGCTAGTGTTGTGGTTGGTGTTTTTGTTACTCGTCGAAAAACGGAAATCGCCGGCAACAGCACGCGCCCGTTGCGTCGAAGACAGGGCGCTCGTTCAGTCAAATACTTACACGCGCTTTATACCCTATTAAGCACCGAAGTAAACGCGAATTATGTACTCGAACATGTACTCAAGCCAGAATGAAACGCGAAAACACATACACAACTCGTTTATAGTTTGCACAGAGATATTCTTTTAGAACCGGATTATGAATTGTAGTACTGTGGACCCTTTGCCCAGAAACACGAATCAGGCTTGTTGTGTACTGCAGATGAAAGCACGCAGGCAATATATATTGTTGTGTTCACAGGCGCTGTGCGCGTTTCCTTCCTGCTTAAGTGTATATACATTCGTCAGGAATTAGCTTGTTCTTGTGCTTTGAACAAACTCTGGCGATATGGATGGAAACTCCTGTTTCAATCATGCCAATGTCAGTGCTGCATGTCAGTGTTGCAACGCAGTTGAACCGAGTAGAAGTGAGAAAGCAGGTGTTCATTCTTCAACTGGAGGGAGCACTTAAGCTCCGCCTTAGGGCGAGGGCGCGATATATTTAGTGGGTTTGTGCCCATATGTGCAGAATTGGTCATTCTCTACTTAACATTCATAGATTACGGCGAGCCCTCATACCTCTGCCAGAGCAAGGCGCAGCTGTTAAGCGATGCGCCAATGCACTGGCAGGTGGCTGTTCCTGTTACAGCCGCCGGTAGGGATTGTGCGACCTACATTGCTCATCCCGAGCAACGCGGGTTGCAGCTGGTGCGCAGATCGCGCAGCTGTCGCGACGATCCTCCGACCTTACCCGAGCTTACCCGAGTTACTACGCGTGAGCTTACTCGAGTAACTCGGGTTGCTAGGCAGCGACACAAGATCGTACGCTGAACGCACGTACGGAGACAGGATTCTTGGTCGGTGTTGGTGAGCGTATAAGTGCTTTCGCAATAAAATTGCGCGAAACACGGGCACGAAAGGAAGAAACCAGACACGCTATCGATTCAACTCCCCCAACTTTCCACGGTACTGGTGCATGCAGAACGAGCGCAGATTTAAGCATATAATATCCAGGCCTTTTGCGCATATTTCATCTGTTTTCCCGCAGGTTGTAGCTCTGGGACATTTCATGTGCTGTAAATCCGAGTAATTTGAAGCCCAGCAAACCAGATAACTCAGACACCCAGTTTGGCCCCGTTAATCTCATTTGCTATAAGATGCGATGAAACTCTCGGTAATACAAAATTATTTGGCCGCACCTCCATTAGTTTCGACGGATGGCCAAGCTGCCATTTGAATAGTATGCGGCAATACGGTCATAATGGTGTTGATTGAGCTAAGCTTGCTGCTATAAAATGAGTGGCGTTGTTTCCTACCAAAATGTGAAGGCGCCGCACGTACTGATCGTTAAGAACATCAATCCGGAAGGCATCACTAGAGCTCTTAGCTCAAAGCAACAAAATGAAGAACGAATGAACGAACGAATGAATAAATGAATGAATGAATGAATTTTTAATAATTAATTAATTAATTAATTGATCATAGTGGTCTTGGTGAGCTTGATGAGTAGAGCCTCTATTGGCGACATGCGATTGTTGCGATGAAACAGGCCTCTTCTAGACTGTGAACGGTATGTGGTATTGATAAGTGGCCTGAACTGCTCCTGCGGCCCACGCGACCATACACGGCCTAGCAAAAACTACTAACAGAACCCTGGCATTTCTTCGGCTATCCCTGAAAGCGCAGGCTTAATTGATGCTGGATTTTCATCCGGATTTTCCTCCACCTTCACATTTATAAGAAGAGGCTCACATTCACTTCTGGATCGGATTTGCGCATCCCCAAATCTCCCTAAGAGGCCCATTTCATGTGATGGCATGCTTGTTTCTTACTCTGACCATGCCATGGTCATTGCGCGGATCGGAGAATGTGCCCCTCCAAAGTTTCGACCGCAGCGGGCGCTATGGAAGCTGAATTCTTCGTTGCTAAACGAGCTAGACTTTATGCAACTAGTCAGGACAGCTTTGGAATCTTGCTTGGCCATCAGAATCTCATTATTTTCAGCTCGGGATATGTTTAAGCTAGACAGTCGTGGCTTCTTTATTGAGGTCGGCTTCATGAGGTCTGACCTTAATCATGGTAAGGAGAAACGGTTGCTTCGAGCAATGTTTACAATTTGTGTGGACTTGGATTCCAGGCTCCAGGAATGTGCACAGAGGAAATTGCAACTGTAAAGTGACACCTTCTGAAATTCAATGCAGAACGCTTTCGAATGGCCCGTGTATGATCCCGCAGCAATCATGTTTTGCACTCTGAGGAGCTAACTAGATAGTCATTGCTTGATTAGCGTCGCCACGTGGCTGTCAAGCGAGCTTCTGAGCTCTACTCTAGTGGTGCTTTGGTTACAAGTACTGACGCAATAGGCAGCGAGTTTTCAAATCACTGCACCTCTCTTTTTGCTGCCACTTAAAGCGCTGCTGATGACGTTCATGTAGCGTACTGACTACGAGATTTTTGAGGAGTGCGTGGCAATAAGCGCGCCTTTTACCTTGGCTGAATTGGAAGATGCAATTGATAGATTGCCATCCTCGAAAACCCCGGGACCAGACGCCCTCTCAGGGAAATTTTACGACATTTAAATTTGTTTGGTCCCTAGTCCTACGCCATATTTTTTAGTTAGGTATTGATGTTGGATTTTTCCCCCGTCATTTACCAAACGTCATGTAAGGGAGATGACAAGGATGATAAGAATAAACTATGCTTTCTACATGACTGCAGATCCACAGACTTTCTAATCTTCATTATAAGATTTTCGTTAAACTACTCTCAAATCGCCTGCATGTCGTCAAATCGTCCACGTCTGCTTTGATTTGATCTCAGCTAGTATGTGGTTTGAGGCGTCGGTAAATACAGTCTAGTCTGCATGTAGGGCGTACGCTGTTGCAGCTTTGCAGTGACACTCATGAACAAATAGCACTGCTGCAAAGTCGCCTGGAGAAAGCGTTCGATCGACTGTGCCATTCATTCCTTTTTTTTTTCTCTTTAAATCCCGTCAACTTTGGTTTAATCCTTTCTACTGGGATCCGCCTTTGTTACGAATACTGCTCTATGTGCTTGATTGTAAATGGTTGCCTCTCACAACTCTCACAACCAGCCTGCATTCAGTACTCGGTAAAACAAGGTCGCCCACTGTCCCCGTTTCTGTTCGCACTATACTTGGAGCAACTTTGCAAAAGTGTTTTAGACAGTGCAGCCGTCTGTGGTTTACGTATTATATGTCACGAATTGAGGGCATCTGCTTGTGTAGATGCCTCGCGTTTTTCTGCGCTAAGCAGAGCGTCGATGAGGTTGTTCGTTTAACGGAGGACTTTGTTCAGTTTCAGGAGCTCGGATTCATCGTTATAGAGTTGCAGAGTGTGGTTTGAAATGTCGGGATTGACGACACCTGCTGAATTTGCTGGTATGCTATAACCCCCCCCCCCCCCACCCCCACCCAAGTAACTTGGCGTCCCTGTGAGTGCCTATAAGCATAGTGCACATTACGCGGCCGATTCACACGACGGTCCGTTCGCCCGCGGCCAGCGTATCACGTGTTCATGCGCCGCTAAAAATTGGCCTGCGATCCGATGACGTCAAGCGGATGCGACGGACCAAAACAGCAGACGACGCGCTGGGTGTACCACTGTTGTCAGATTATTTTAAACTGTTTGGCAACGCTGGTCAAACTGGTGTTTCCTCCCGACCCATGACTGCGACTGAATGGTGCAGGTGTAGCCCTTTGTCCAATTCCTCAATGGCCTGAGCCGTCTAGCTAGCCGAGTCGATCGCTTCGTCACGATAGCGAACGCAGTGCATGCAGCTTGTCAAAACAGCGCGCCAGCTCAACGCCATTCAGCGAAATGAGGCAGCCGAAATATTGGCAAAAGCGGTGGTTGCCAGAGCTGGCGCTCGCGCCTTCGCAGGCCGCCGCTGATTCCCGCGAGGGGAGAGGCACTTGAACTTCCTTGGTTGTCCAGTCTGCGGGCCGACAGAAGCCTCTCAATATGGCGACGCACGAACACGTGATGCGGGGGCTGCGGGCGAACAATCTGTCGTGTGAATCGGCTTTTACTGGAAAGACCGCGGGCCAACTATTCAGTGCTATGCTCACACTTTTGTCCAACATGGTTCCCCGTTAGCGCAACATAAAACCATCTCGCGAAAGGAAGACAAGTGCCCCATTTTCACGTGATTGTTTTATGTTGCGCTAAAGTTTACCGAAAAATGTGCACCAACTCGCGCAGAAACAAGTTTTACTGGAGCCCAACATGGTCTCTCGATTTTTGGCACGGCGACCTCATGTACTCTGTTTCTTGCCACTATAATTTATTGTTATTGCACTCCAAATTATTAATTCCCGGGTTCGAACCCGACCGCGGCGGCTGCGTTTTTATGGAGGAAAAACGCTTAGGCGCCCGTGTGCTGTGCGATGTCAGTGCACGTTAAAGACCCCAGGTGGTCGAAATTATTCCGGAGCCCTCCACTACGGCACCTATCTCTTCCTTTCTTCTTTCACTCCCTCCTTTATCCCTTCCCTTACGGCGCGGTTCAGGTGTCCAACGATACATGAGACAGATACTGCGCCATTTCCTTTCCCCCCAAAAAACAATTATTATTGTTATTAAATTATTAATTGCAGAAGCCTTTATACCCAGAGTTTCCATATAGTTTTCGCACTTTTTGGGGGATTCGTGTTTTGAATCTATCAGATGTGATATCATTTTCGGGCCAGAGTCACTCGATCGTTAAATCCTCATCGCCAGCAGCGTTAATAAAGTTACGAAAGAAAAACTTTCGCAGCAATGGTACAGGTAGCGCATTCGCGTGCGTAGAGGAGGAACGAGTAGTCTAGCATCGTAGCCTCCATGGTTGCGAGATGGCGCTGCCAGTAGCGTTGCTCCAAGAGTTTGTTATTTTCGTTCGTCGTCGCCGCGAAAAGAAAGATTTCACAGTTAATTCCGATCGAATCAGGAACGTACTCCACTCAACATAGCACAATACAAAACTGACAGCCATATGCCACCTTTGCGCGAATTTTGAGCCCGAACAGCGAGCGGCGAAGGCAAGATAATTTCTTTTTTTCATTTTTTCTCTGAACGATACAATAACTCTTGAGAGCAAAACACGCTCGCCGTTATCGAAAGTGCATCGCGGTCGATGGTGAAGCCTCCATCGAAAGGCCGTGATCGAGCAAACGTTCTAAAATTACACCACGTGAGCAGAACGGCGAGACATCGGAGCTGCGAGCACAGTAGTAACCGACGGCCCACTTTCAGCATCCAAAGGCGCATGTCCATCCAACGGCGCGGCTTACATAGATACTTGGAATCGACGTGCTTTCAGCATCCAGCGGGAAGTATCTCAGGATCCAAAGGTGCAACTTGCACAGATTCCTCGGCTTCCGCTTCGACTTCCGATGCTTGATTAGCTTTGCACATGAAGGGCAATGTTTCACTTCGCAGGTTATCGGCGCGTGCTTTGCCGTCCGTTACCTCAGTTTCAATGCCGCCTTTTTATTTTCTTACCGGGGTGGTGTCGCGGAACCTGGAAGACGCTAGTTAGTCTCCCTTGCTGGAAGAGGTAAGTTTTTCAACTTCAGAATCGAGTTTACTATGCCTTCTCGTTTACTATAACCAACTTGTGCGGCCCCAGCTGCTCGTTGTATCTGCGACAAATTGCCGTTGCGCTAATGCATATTGAAGAGAATCTTTACAGTGTTTGGTTCATTCTTCAAAGCAGCCTTCACGCCGCTTTATCGCGTTGTTTGCGATGCAAGACTCAACCAGTATTTATCTCGATTTTCAACATCCAGGCAGAGCTAGCTGGTTCTACGTTGTTCCAGAATGTTCTAGTAACTTTGCACGCCTTATCTCGAAAGTTCGCTATCAGCTTTAAATTGAGCATGGCCAGCAGTGGCGGGCATTCTGTTCCACGACCGCCGAGAACGCTTGCTGCTGCGCCGCCGCCGAGTGATTCAGTCCATTGTGGGCGCCAGTCACCCCAAATAAATGGTTTTGTTTAGACATCATTTTCGCAGCTTTTCTCCTCCCCGGACTGCAGTCACCGCATCGATTCCCATAACCGACGAAGCCGTGACCCGGCGCCCAGGATGACGTGCCGCGCAAGAGCCTGGACATCCGACTTAGAAGTAGTTGTCGACGGCTGGAAAGTTACCGCTCTAGTCGACACAGGAGCCGATTACAAAGGGATGAATGGAACATTCGCTGCGCAGATGAGGAAAGTCGCGACCGCTTGGGAAGGCCCACAAATTCGCACCGCAGGGGGCCACCTCATTACGCTATCAGGATGATGCACAGCGCGAGTGACTGTCAAAGGACATTCCTATCCTGCGACCTTTGTTGTGCTACCGCAGTGCTCCCGCGAAGTGATCTTTGGTATAGTCTTCCTTGATGAGCATCAGGCGATCATCGACCTGCGATCCAAGCTGATCACGCTTTCGACGGACGAAGCCATCGCTTCGATGAAAACTCGGAAAAATCACGTTGCCCTGAGTGTCTTGGAGGAAGAAGTGAGCGTCCAACCCCGTTCAAGCGTTATTGTGACCGTAGGCGCCACGAAAGACAATAACGCTCAAGCCATCATCGAGGGGAACATGCAGTTGATTCTATATCGAGGAATCAACATAGCAAGAGGCATCGCACATTTCCGCAATGGCCAGCCCGAAGTATTGCTCACTAACTTCCGCGAAGAATACCGGCACATTAATAGAGGAACGACGATACCTTTGACTATATATCAGACGTACGAGACTCGTTCGCTCTCTGCGACCCTCCGCAGAAGATTCGCCTGACCAAAAGAACTCGCCCACTTTCAATGTCAACCTATCCCTGCCCCGGAACAGACAAGACCAACAGAACCGCAATCGCACGATCTGTTTTATTTGTTGCTAGTCGCCTTATTTGTTTTAGTCGATCGGGTCGGTGCTTCTTTGAGAGGGGAGGAATTAAGCGAATTTTTGCAGCGTTTGTTTGTTCATTCCTCAAAGCTGCCTTCATCCGGGCATCCATGCAGAGCTGGTTCTACGTTGTTCCAGAATGAAAACTTTGAACTCTTACTATTTGGATCCTGTCCCTTTTGGTAATTTTTCGAAGTTTTATAGTGGGACCATGGGTAAACAATCTACAATGATCAATGTTGAAGAACTTATCGCGAGCAAAGAGAGCAAGTTCGGTCGCGTTATCTGTACGGAAATCAAACTCCAGTGGTGGTAATATATTACATTCTGAAAGATAACTTGTTACCCATTTTTCGATTCGCTTTTCAACTATGTAGTAAACTAAAGGAAAGGTAGCACACAGACTTGTCGCTAATTTGTTATTAGTCGAGCGGCAAATCTGTACTATCACTTTTATTTGTTCTTATGATTAACCGCTGAGTCCGGCCACGTCACATTTATTCGGGCGTATGAAAATTGACGTCCCTCCAAGAGGGTGTAAATGCCGAGCGGCTCCTAGAAAACATTAAAAACATATTAAATTGTGTTCTAATCAACGCCTGGAACTTAAACTTGCTGGAAGGTATCTCCTTATGCCCATGAATTAAATCACATCAGTTGTTTACGTTCGAAATTTTGTCTTTGTGCTCCCTTGAATCTTCATAATGAAAAACAATAAAAATTGGTGTGCTGTACGTTAGACCGCTCGGCCGTCTTCCTTTCTTGCGTGTATAACATCCGACAGTTTAATGTCTCAAAGTGGATTCGAATGCCGATTTATTCAGACGATGTTCCACCATGCATAAGATCAAACACTACCTTGGAAACGTTTACCACTAGACTTCAGAGAATTCTTACTTTAATAACAAAGAAAAGAAGTGAATTTCCCTGCCACGGCTCATGACTGATGGCATTGTTGGAATTCGAGACATATGTCGCATTGGGCCGCCACGACTGTATTCGAGGCAAAATGAGGTTCTTAGCTTTTGTTGTGTCAGTTCAATGATGTTGGATGCCGACAAATACATACATTACAAAGATTTCTGCCCTTACTTCGCAATCAATGGCCTGGGGTGAAGCAGGATCACTACTAAGAAGCAGTGATAATAGAAACTCCATGCATCCGCGAATACAAAAATGACAGAGTGATTGATATCGCAAAGCGAGAAAAACAGCATTTTCTCTCCAAGGCGAGCACACTGAGCACTGAGCACACTACGATGTCATGTTTCACATAATCGCATCCTACAAAAAGCAGGGTTCTTTTTGCCAAAATTCACTGTTATTGTTAATAATCTACATTATTTGGTCGCCATTATGAAATCTGCTTACGCTTAGAGCCAGTGTTTTCGCTTGTGTGTATCTTCGGCGCGCCCAAATCTTCAGCGCGCCCAAATTCAATGCGCGCCCAAATTGGAACAATGTCTTACCATAATTTGCGGCACAGAAGGCAAAAAAAAAAAAACATCACTTAACTGCATGCAAGACGAATGGAGTGATGCAGCACAGATGCTTGGCACTGGAGTTTTTGCAGCCTGGGTATCATGATGAGCCGGAAATTTCTATCATTCATTTCCACAGAAGCGTAACCCACCTTTAGGGTAGTGAGCCATCCGAGAAATAAATATATTCAGTACATAATAACGAAGCCTCCACAGGAAACTGCGGATTGAAGCTCTTATTTTAAAGCAACATTTGGTAGTACTTATGCTATTGGCTAATGACTGAAAAAACATCTTAAAAGCGACCACAGTGCATTACAAAAATCATATATAATCGTCTTTCAAGTACAAAGAAACTAACACTGAAATTTCGATGACTATCAATGAAACACAATTTTGGAATTCCTTACTGAAAGTCATTTTTCAGTAGCTTCATGAGCGCTCTTGTCCACTGAGCCTTCAACAGCTTCTGAAATACGCCATGTTTTCAGTGCCTTTCGTTGCGATTCACTGCTCAGGCATTTCCGCTCATCTTCGCTCAAGTTCTACTCATTAGTTTGAATTTCTAAACAGCTGTTGTTATTAACCATCATTAAAGACACAAGACAAGCAGTTGAGAAGCGTAACACGTGCCTTGAGCAGAAGAAAATGGACAGCTCGATCAAAACACTCTCATTGCTTGGGGGCATAAACGCGTGCACTACTAGCCTTGCATGGTATTTACTCGTTCTTACGAATAATGAGAATTATTAAGCTAGCTGGCACAATTTTTGTATAGTTTTGCGTGAAGCAGAATTCACGGGACGAATTAGCGGAAAATCTCGAAATAAAAGTCTTTCTTTGAGAAACTACATCCCAATGCCCAATTTTTTCTTCCACTTGAATAAATAGGAATGCAAACGCTCATTTCGGCTTTGTAAATTGATGTGGTTCCATTTAACGGCCTGACACTCTGTTGTACATTGTTCAAGCGAATGGTACATAAATATCTTGTTAGCGGTAGTTTGCAGAATTTTAGCATAGTGGTATTGTTTACCGCTGCCGTATAGCGCTGCTGTACACAGGATCATCATGCATGATTGGCGGTACTTCTGACCACGTTAAAAAATATTCACTGCGGATTTATTAAAAGTTTATTTAGTACCGTATAGCACTGCTGTACACAAGATCACCATGCATAATTGGCGGTACTTTTGACAACGTTAAAAATTATTCACTGCGTATTTATTATAAGTTTATGTAGTTCCGCGT